>QRDG01001910.1:668524-1123320 GCA_012064385.1 Puccinellia tenuiflora | reverse complement strand
GTGCAGAAGGAACCAGGGAACGAGACGGCGCGGGTGCCGCGGCGCGAGCGGCACCGATGAGCTCGGCAACGCGGTTGAGCCAGGCCTCCTGAGCCGCCGGCGTGGGGCGGTACTGCAGCAGCTCCTGCGCCATGAGGAGCGCAGTCGCCGGGCTGGGCGCAGGGCGGCCCAGCGAGGAGGCAGCACGGTCCCGCGACGGGTGCAAGGAGAAGGCCTCCTCTTCTCGAGGTCGTCCTCAGCGTGGTCGATGTCGTCGTCATCCGGGTGCTCGACGCGGGGCTCGGGGTCGACACGGCGCTCCGGAGCAGAGCTCCCACGCGGGCGGCCGCGAGGGCGGCCTGCGGGAGCGGTGGCGGCGCTAGCCGTCCGGCGAGCGAGACGTTCGGCACGAGAACCGGCCATGGCTGTGTCGAGGATGAAGACGCGCCTCAGCCCCCTACCTGGCGCGCCAAATGTCGGAGATCTGTCCCAGGAACTGGGGGTGTCTCGAGAAGGATCGAGTAAGGGGCTGAACACGGAATCAAACAACCCTCAACGTGCTCCGCGACGGTGCTCGTCAGGCTCGCTGCGGACGACACTGCAGAGATTGACACAAGATCTTACCCAGGTTTAGGGCCCTCTTGTGGAGGTAAAACCCCTACGTCCTGCTTTGGTGTATTGCACTGCTTGGAGAGTTCACAGTACAAGGTGGAGCTTGTCGAGCTCGAGGTGACTAACAATGGCTACTTGCTAGACTTCAGATCTAGGGTTAGGGTTTGCTAGAGCTGCACCAACCGAAGATCGAACCTAGCCAAGAGTCGAACCCTTTGCTTGGGCGCACCCCTCCTCCTTTTATAGGCGTCCCGGACCTCTTCTGCCAAACATTGGGCGGGAAGGGTTACCACATGGCGACGAAGGAGGAGCGCGGTGCACGATAAAGGTGAAGTCCACCATAAAGGTAAAGCTCGTGGACGCGGTCCACGGCAGGGGAACGGCGTCACCAAAGCTGAAAAGGGGCACCGACCAGCTGACGGTGGGCTGGCGCTTGCCGAGGTGGGAGGTGACCCACGGTGACGTCGTCCTTGGAGCGTAGCTGCAGACTGTTCCCTTGTCACCAAAGAGGCAATACTCGTTGTCTGCTTTGCTTGGCTCCGCTTTGTTGACTGCTTTATACATGGAAACGGCAACTGCGGCGTCGTAGTCATCGCGCGTAGGCACGCGCGTCACTCTGCACATGGCGCAGAGCCCATGTGCGCTCTGCCGCGGGGGCAGAGATGGCTTCGTGAGGAAGGGGCCTCGGCAAGGCAGAGGACCTCGCCGAGCCCTTCGGCTTGGTCCTTAGCAGAATTGGCGGGGTGACGTCGGAGACGCCTTGTCGGGGAGCGATCCCTCGCCAAGGAGAGAAGCCTTGGCGAGGAGAAAAACCCTTCGCGAGGGAAAATCCTCGCGAAGCTCGCCAGGCTTGGGGAGCCTGGTCCTTAGCGAAAATCATCCGAAGAATCTTGTGGGCCCTGGCAGGCCGGCCCGTGGTACCCTGGTTTCCACTGTGCCGACAAGATGTCGTTTAGATGATTAGTGCACGATTCCATGTTTATATTCAATGGCAGAAATTATAATGTTTTTAAAACTCATATGCTTAGTCATTTACGGGTCTTGGACCCCAATATTGAGGGTATGCTCATGAGCTTTGGACCAAGCTTCAAGATAAATATGGAGTGTCCAACGCTATTGAGAAGGATTGCTCTCCCTCCACCTCCGGCCGTGACGAGCTCTCGTCTTTGTCTACTTCACCAAAATGTGGTAAGCCACAAATCAATGTGATGGTGAGTATTGATAGTTTTTGCAATATTGATAGTGAGCTCATTGTTGATGATCATTTATCTCTATCTTGTTGCAATGACTCTTCTTTGGACCTAAACACACATAGCACTATAAATGATTTACATGCTAGTGTTGATAGTCCTTGCATATCATCTAAAAATTTCTTGGATAAATCTCTTATGATATGCTTGCTTTATCTTGTTGCCATGATAAAAATGATTGTGTTCCCTCTAACTCTTGCATGATTAATAATGCAGAGGAAACCCAATTTGCTATGCAACAAGATGTGAACTTGAGTAGTTCAAAAATTAAATTGTTCCTCTTCATCCACCTCTCATTGCCTTATGGCTAAATCTTCTTCTAGCAATGGTAATGATAATGATAATAATGATGAAAAAGATGATGAGGAAAATAATGATGCTCTCCTTCATGATAGAGGTTTAATGATTCTTAAGTCTCTTTCAAAGAATAAAATTGCTTGTGATAACCTCTATGAAATCATGAGCGCCCTTGTTGAGCGCGGGGAAATATTGAGGCTTTGGAAGCAAGCCTTGAAGAAAATGGTAAGATTGAAAGAGATGATGCTATGGAGAAGGCATCGTTAGAAGATGCTCTTGAGGAAGAGCAAGAGACTCGGGCTTCTCTTGAGGAGAAACTTGAATCCATTGAGGAGTCTCATAATGAAATTGTTGCTAAAATTATTAAAGAACGTGACCATGCTCATGCTAAATATAAAGTCACGAAAAAGGAAAATGCTAGATTAAATGAAGAGCTTGCTAAATTTCTTCTTCTATTCCTAATGAAAATGATGCTTGTGCTACTAACTCCACTTCTTGTGGAGCATCTATTTTGAAGGAGAATGTTGAGCTAAGGGCTCAACTTGAGTTTCTAACTAGAAAGTATGGGGAGTTGGAAGAAAGTCATAAAAAGCAATCTAGCTCTAATGATGATCTTCTAGCATCCTATGCTAGTCTAAAGTTAGCTCATGAGGCCATCACTACAAAGGTAACATCTTGTAACAGCCCAAACTTGGTAACGAAAAATACGAAGAATTTTTCCACTTTTGTTTCCATGTTTGCATCATAGCATCCATATGCATTTTTTTTGCCATTTTAAACTTGCACTTGGAAACAATTGAAATGGGAAGCCCAAACCTCCCAACATCCAAACCAATGAAAATGCCAACTTGGAAACCAATAAATGAATTTCCAAATTGATGAGGAAGTTCCAACCTTGCAGGTTATAACCATTTCTCACTTTTCAAAGTTTTTGCTAAATAAGAAATGACATGAGATTATTTGAAATTGGCTGGATTCAATTCCTATTTTTGGAACCAAGTTAGAACTTCAAAAAAATTCAAACTAAAATCATGCTGAGCCTCAATATGGTGGGGAGAGCTTCCATGAAAATTTGCAATATTTTTGGAATTGTACAAATGCCCCAATTAAATGCATTTTGTAAATTGCTCTAAATTACCCTAACTAAAGGCTATGAACAAATGTTTGGCAAAATAAATTATTTGACCTCACCAATTTTTGTGGTGGTTCTACAAGGTATTTATAGACTTCATGAATTTTTCTGGGATTTTAGAAAGTTTCCTTGTGCCCCAAATAAATTGTCAAAGTTGCTCTGGGGACCTGTTTGTGTTGGTTTCAAAAGTTACAGGGGCCTCTTTGCAATTTCCTGTTTTCCCTCCCTCTCTCTCTCACTGGCGCCATGCCGTGAGCTGGCCAAGCTCCTCCGCACCATGCCGTGGTCCCCGGTCGACTACGGAGGCCGAGTCGTCGCTCACCTGCCCCGAGCTACCCTCCTCACCCCATTCCTCCCCTGTTCTTGCTTCCGGATCGAAGTGGTCTTCCTCTTCCCCGAGCTCCTCCATCGCTGCCTCTCGCCGTCGAGCCGCCGTCGTTCCTGTCCTCCCCGCGTAGATCGAAGACGATAGGGAGCATCGCCGCATCCTCCTCTCCCTTCCCAACTGCGGAATCGGGCCGGGGTGGTCCGGGATCGACGAGATCGTCCCCGACCTCCCGCCACGGCCGCGTCCCCGCCGGCCGGATTCCCGGCGATCCCGCCGCCCCTCGCCGTCGCCGACCGCACCTTAGGGTCCCTGGTGAGCTCCTCCTCCTTCCTAGCCTCTTCCCATGCCCCCTCCCCCTCTCCCGGCGTCGATCGTCGCCGGCGTCACCGCGCCGAGACCCCGGCCTGACCGAGGCTTGGGCCGGCCTGAGGCCGGAGCCTTCGGGCTGGTGCCCGGCCGGTTGCCCAGCCTGGGCCGGCTCTGGGCCAGACCACTCGGGTCCCTGCCCGGCCTATTTTCCTTTTGTTATTTGGAAACAAATTTTGGATAATCGATAGCTATTTCAAAAGTGCTTCAAATTCGACGATTCAAATTTCAAAATGTTCAGGAAAACAAACTCCACCAATTGGAATCATTGTAAGCTTCTTTCGGAATTATATTCTTTTGGTTAATTAAGAATTCCCAGATTGGGTTAAATAATGCCTAATTTGAGAATTTCATAACTTGTTAAATAATTAGCCAAAAGTTATGAATAAAATATCAATGTGATCAACATGCGAAATGCCATCAAACCATGCACTTCTCATATCATGATCACAAACTTTTATTTGATGTTATTCATAATTTGATTAAATGAATTAAATTCAATTATTTCTTTAATTTGCTATTCTATTCATCGGTACTCCGAAAATTACAAATAAATTACCGAAATGATCGGAATGACGAACCCTATCCATTCATGTCATGTTCATGCATATTTGAGCCACCTCTCTAATAATTTAAGATTTTATAAAGAATGTGGCCACTAAGATAAATATGGGGTTGGTTCCAAATAATTGCAATAATTATTTGGCCCCTCATTTAATGTTGCTATCTAATTTAGATAATGATATCTTTGCATCAATTGGACATGTCATCATGTGTTTGCGCATTGCACCTTGTGATCGTGTGATTTATGTGTGCTTTGTACTTTTCTTTGGGTATCGATAGATTCCGGAGTCGAGGTTACCGATAACTACCCCGACGAGCAGTACTCCGCGCCAGGGCAGCAAGGCAAGAGATAACCTAACCTTCTTGGCATCTAGCATCCTATGATTTTATAAAATTATTTTATCCACCATAATATTGCATGCGGTTCAATGTCTCTTTTGGTAATTATTAGAGTATCCTATGAATGCATGTTCTTCCCCGAGCCAATCACATGTATCCCTACCTATGAAACCTAGGGTTGAAGTGTTGGCCGAGATAAAGATAGAATTTTTGTTATATTCATAAGCTTAGCTATGCTTAGCCATGCTTAGAAATGTTTAGTGGAAATACTAGTTTGTCCGTTGTTGAATTCCATAATTGTTGATGTTGATGGAATGACTCGGGCATGGTGGATAATTGTGATGCTTAAATTAAAATGCTAAGATGGCTTGGGTGAGTTGCCATCGGGGATGGTGCTTTGCCTCACTCTAGCCCCTAGGTGCGAGTTCTTGTCTCTAGAACCAAGATCGAGCATGCTTCCGGAGGTGGGGGCATATGGAACCCCCTTTGACCGAATAATTTGTGAGGGGCTTGTCAAGGGTCCTCTAGTTTGCTATTTCCATTTTGCGCGTGTGTGGTGTTGGTGGAAAAAGGAAACGAGGATGGTGGTGTGTAGGATGTGACGGTGGGGCAGGGCGCTGGGAGCGCTGAACCTGTCCTTCCGCCACTGATGGCCCTTGAGTAAGTCTCATGCAATGTAAAGGTCTAACCGCGCCCGCTCGCCGGTCTTCCCCGGAAGAGGGCCAACTAGGTGAGCCGGACGGTACCAATGGATAAGGAGCTGGGGTTCCTGCGGAAACCTGGCGACTTCAAATAGTACACCCCTGCAGGGTTAATCTTTTCGAAAAGCCGTGTCCGCGGTTATGGACGACTTGGGAACGGATATACGAGACCATAGATAACTTATAACCTAATTGATATGGCAGCTAAAGGTTGCATAACAACCGTGAGATAAAGGTTCATTTCCTCGAGGGTGAGTCGAGGGAGTGCCTTTGGTGAGGATGAGATGTGTTGTGGATACAAGTAGGTTCGATGGGAACCGAAGATGATATTGATACTCTCTTACCCCTTTATAAAAATATTCTGAGTAGACGAATGCCAGGTGTCTTTTAAGTTTTGGTTTATGAAATTTAGCTTTATGCAAAAGAACTACATTATACAGCTTTAGAGCCTCCGTCAGTCATTGGGCCTATATCGCCCTACTAAACTTGCGAGTACATCGTACTCAGTCTCTCTTTGCTGCCTCTATGTATTTGTATTTCAGAGGAGGACGACACCGAGCAGTTAGGTGGGTTCTTCGTTGACGTCGACTACTAGTCTGGGGTTCCCAGGTGGCAGCTTGGGACCGTGGAACAAGCTGACTTGGGTGATGTTTATCTGTAGGCCTCTTAGGCCATAATTTGCTTATTGTTGTATTAGACAACGCTACTTCGCTTCCGCTTGTTGAATTGTAGGATCTGTGATCCTTTTGCCTTGTAATATTTGTATTCTCCTCGTTATATGAGTTGCTATATAAATGTTTTGTGTCGTAGAGTCATGCTTTGTGCCAGTTCTGTTCCACAAGTCTCGATCTTTGTTTTATACATTGATGGTTGTGTTGCTTACACAGCCTCTCTGTATAATTCCGGGGTCGGGGCGTTACAAGTTGGTATCAGAGCAGGACTGCCTGTAGGAAACCCTTTCTTTTGGTCGATGTCGAGTCTAGTGAAAATTATTTTTAACCTAAAAATGAGTTGTGAAAACCTTCTTAGGATTCTTTTTGCTTCTCATCCAACTCGCTCTACTCTGATTCTTACCTCTATTTGTTTTGTGCTTGGTGTCGATGTTTAGGTTTTCGGGGTTGGGGTTCTTACCGTCCAGTTATGCCTCGAGTCCGTTAAATCCGTTTGATATCGCCACGATGACGTGATGTCACCGTGGTTGCCTAAAATCTGTCTTTGGTGTTTATTGCTTCTTAAATATCTATATCTGGGAGCAACCAATGATCTATCTTAACTGTCAGAATTGGTTACTAACTTGTCGTTGTTCCAATTCTTCAGAATGGCTCCTACCCGTCGTGGGGAACATAGCAGCCCTGACCCACCGCCGCCACCCTCAATGGCGGAGGTGATGATGGCTATCGAGCAAAACCGTCTGCGCAATGAGCGGTTGCTCGAGCAGCTGGTCCAGCAAGGGGCCAGGAGGAACACGGACTGCACCACTCTCAACCAGTTCTTGCGGGTCCCAACCTCCCACTTTCTCCGAGGCTAAGGAGCCGCTTGATGCGGATGATTGGCTTCGGGCTATCGAGCGCAAGTTCGCCGCTCTTCACGTTCCGGCTGCAGAACATGTCAACTTCGCCACCTACCTTCTGGAAGGAGCCGCCGGCTCCTGGTGGGAGAGCCACGTGGCAATGGTCGCCGCGGCCATGTTGTCACATGGGAGGAGTTCCGCACCGCCTTCCGTGCGGCGTACATCCCCAAGCCCATCCTTGAGCTCAAGAGGCGGGAGTTCCTGGACCTAACCCAGGGACGCATGGACGTCTAGTCCTATGGACGGGAGTTCAACCACCTCTCCCGTTACGCCCCTCGGGACGTGACGAATGATGAGGACAAGCAATACCTCTTCCGCAAGGGGCTCGCACCTCGTCTCCGATACGAGCTCCTACCCTTCAAGTTCACCTCCTACCAAGAGCTTTACAACCAGGCTCTCACCATGGAGCAAGGTAGGAAGGAGCTAGAGGCTTCTAAGAGGCCCGTTTTCACCGACCACCAGAGCTCCTCCTCATCGGGGGGCAAGAAGCGAAAGGTTTTCGTGCCTTTCAGCGCCGTGCCAAAGGCGCCCTTCGCACCGAAGCCCACCGGGTACCTGCCACCTCCGCCTCGCCCCGCTACTTCGACTTTGGGTGCGGCTGGAGGCGGTTTTCGACCTCGACTGCCTGCACCACCGGGAGTCACTTGCTTCGCTTGTGGCCAGCCGGGGCACTACTCCAGAGAGTGTCCCCAGAAGGCACCGGCTACCTCAGCACCTGCACCAGCACCCTCTACCCCAGCCGCCAAGGCTACCACCATCAGCCGTGGCCGCCTGAACCACGTCTCGGCTGAAGGCGTTGAGGAGGACCCCGGAGTTCTTATGGGTACGCTTCAAATCAATACTTATCCAGCTTCAGTGCTATTTGATTCTGGAGCTTCGCATTCGTTCATATCCATATCATATGCACACAATCATCAAATACCATTTGTGATGATGGATCCCCCGTTAGTGGTCAAGACCCCGGGCTCTAGTTGGCGTACAAATTGGATATCTCCCGATGTTCAAATAGCCGTAGGGTCAGTCCCTTTTCCGTTCTCATTGATAGCCCTGAGGTCAGAGGGTATCGATGTTATCCTGGGCATGGATTGGCTAGTGAAATATCAGGCCAACCTGGATTGTGCCGCCAAGACTGTCACAGTGTTCCACCCAAGGTATGGGGAAGTGCGTTATTGGTCCCCAACATCTGCAACTCCTTCCGCGGCTACTCCTATTTCACCGGAGATCAGTCTTTATTTCCTGGAAGGAATCACCCCGCCTGACATGTCTGAAGTCGCTGTGGTGTGTGATTTCCCCGATGTTTTCCCGGAGGAATTGCCCGGCATGCCACCTGATCGCAGCGTGGAGTTTGTGATAGAGTTGGTTCCGGGAACCGCCCCAGTTTCCAAGACGCCCTACCGTATGCCAACGGAAGAGCTAGCTGAATTGAAGAAGCAACTAGATGAGCTGCTGGAAAAAGAATTCATCCGACCGAGTAGCTCACCTTGGGGCTGCCCGGTTATCTTTGTCAAGAAGAGGGATACAAATGTTCCTCGTCTGGTCGTTGATTACCGCCCTCTTAATGCGGTGACCATCAAGAACAAGTATCCAATTCCTCGAATAACCGACTTGTTCGATCAATTAGCTGGAGCCACTGTGTTCTCCAAGATGGATTTGAGGTCAGGCTACCATCAAATAAAAATCCGAAAGGAGGATATTCCGAAGACGGCCTTCACTACCCGCTATGGGTTATATGAGTACACCGTTATGTCTTTCGGCCTCACAAATGCTCCGGCTACATTCATGAGGCTAATGAACTCCATCTTCCACGAGTACCTCGACAAGTTCGTCATCATCTACATCGATGACATCCTTGTGTACTCCAAGACCGAAGACGAACATGCTGAACATCTTCGACTTGTCCTGACCAAACTTCGAGATCACCGTCTATATGCCAAGTTCTCTAAATGTGAGTTTTGGCTGAAGGAGCTCATCTTTCTCGGTCATGTGGTGTCAGCTGCCGGAAGTAGCGGTGATACCCGACAAGATTCAGGCAATCCTGGATTGGCCAACTCCCAAATCCGTCAAAGATATCCGAAGCTTCCTTGGATTGGCGGGTTATTACCGTCGATTTATTGAGGGCTTCTCCAAAATAGCAAAGGCATTGACTGAACTCCTCAAGAAAGGCAAGCCATTTGTGTGGTCAGACAAGGCTGAAGAGAGTTTCCAAACCCTTAAGGTCAAGCTCACCACCACCCCGGTACTTGTCCTTCCCGATACCGCCAAGGATTTTGTCGTCTATTGCGATGCATCTCTACAAGGTTTGGGATGTGTCTTGATGCAAGAGGGTCATGTGGTCGCTTATGCTTCACGTCAACTCAAGCCACATGAGCAAAATTATCCAACTCACGATTTGGAGCTTGCCGCCGTGGTACATGCTCTGAAGCAATGGAGGCCCTACCTCTTGGGCAACCGTTGCGAGATCTACTCCGACCATCAAAGTCTGAAATATCTATTCACCCAGCCGGATCTGAACTTGAGGCAGAGGAGATGGCTGGAATTGATAAAAGATTATGATGTGACTCTCAACTATCAACCCGGCAAGGCAAATGTCGTGGCGGATGCCCTGAGCCGCAAAGCCTATTGCAATACATTGATGGTTGAAAAGGCCCAACCTGCTCTTCATGAGGAGTTCGCTAGGTTGAATCTGGAAATTGTCCCTTCTGGTTTTCTGGCTAACCTCGAGATCAAATCCACTCTTGATGATGAAATCAAGGCCGCCCAGCAAAATGATGCGGGCATCCTCAAGATTAAGGAGAATGTCGCAAGTGGAAAGGCCAAGTGTTTCTCTATCGATGACTCCGGTGTTGTCTATTTCGAAGGACGTCTTGTGGTGCCCAAGAGTGGAAATACCAAGGGGTTGATTCTCCAAGAGGCACATGAGTCTCCCATATCTATCCATCCCGGTAGCACCAAGATGTACCAAGACCTTCGTCCTAAATTCTGGTGGACCCGTATGAAGCGGGAGATTGCAACTTATGTTGCCGAATGTGATGTCTGTCGCCGAGTGAAGGCTGAACATCAAAGGCCAGCTGGTACTCTTCGCCCCATAGCCGTTCCTGAATGGAAATGGGATGAAATTGGTATGGATTTCATTACCGGTTTTCCACGATCACAAAGGGGTAATGATGCCATTTGGGTAGTCATTGATCGTCTATCCAAGGTCGCCCACTTCCTCCCCGTTCGCGAGGATATCACTGCCAAGCAACTAGCCGAGTTGTATCCTTGCTCGGATCTTCCCTCTCCATGGTATTCCTATAAGCATCATATCGGACCGGGGAAGTCTATTTGTATCCAAATTCTGGCAGAGTTTCCAAAGTGCTTTGGGAACCCGTGTGAACCTGAGCACTGCTTACCACCCTCAAACTGACGGGCAAACTGAAAGGGTGAATCAAGTTCTTGAGGACATGCTTCGGGCTTGTGTCATCTCTTTCGGTAAGAGTTGGGAAAAGTACCTCCCTCTCGCCGAGTTCTCCTATAACAATAGCTATCAAGCCAGTTTGCAAATGGCTCCCTTTGAGGTCCTTTATGGGAGAAAATGCCGGACTCCTCTCAATTGGTCTGAAACCGGGGAGAGGTCACTCTTCGGTCCTGATGTGATCAATGAAGCCGAAGAGAAAGTCCGTGTTATTCGGGAAAATCTCAAGGCTGCTCAATCCCGTCAGAAAAGCTATTATGACAAGCACCATCAAGAGGTCCACTATGAAATTGGTGACAAGGCCTATCTTCGAGTCTCTCCTCTCCGAGGCGTTCGTCGTTTCGGAATCAAGGGCAAGTTGGCACCTCGCTATGTTGGCCCTTTCACCATCCTAGCCAAGCGAGGAGATCTCTCCTATCAACTTGAGTTGCCCTCAAATTTCCCGGATGTCCATGATGTGTTCCATGTTTCCCAACTCCGCCGGTGTTTCAAGGATCCCATCCGTGGGGTTGATCATGAGGCATTGGACATTCAGGAGGACTTGACCTATCGCGAGCATCCTATCCGTATCTTGGATGAAGCGGAGAGGAAAACCCGCAACAAGTCAATCAAGTTCCTCAAAGTTCAATGGTCCAACCATTCCGAGGAAGAAGCCACATGGGAGCGAGAAACTAGTCTTCGTCAGGAATACCCCGCCTTCTTCACTCAAGCCTAGAATCTCGGGACGAGATTCCTGTAAGGGGGGTAGAGTTGTAACAGCCCAAACTTGGTAACGAAAAATACGAAGAATTTTTCCACTTTTGTTTCCATGTTTGCATCATAGCATCCATATGCATTTTTTTTTGCCATTTTAAACTTGCACTTGGAAAACAATTGAAATGGGAAGCCCAAACCTCCCAACATCCAAACCAATGAAAATGCCAACTTGGAAACCAATAAATGAATTTCCAAATTGATGAGGAAGTTCCAACCTTGCAGGTTATAACCATTTCTCACTTTTCAAAGTTTTTGCTAAATAAGAAATGACATGAGATTATTTGAAATTGGCTGGATTCAATTCCTATTTTTGGAACCAAGTTAGAACTTCAAAAAAAATTCAAACTAAAATCATGCTGAGCCTCAATATGGTGGGGAGAGCTTCCATGAAAATTTGCAATATTTTTGGAATTGTACAATTGCCCCAATTAAATGCATTTTGTAAATTGCTCTAAATTACCCTAACTAAAGGCTATGAACAAATGTTTGGCAAAATAATTTATTTGACCTCACCAATTTTTGTGGTGGTTCTACAAGGTAATTATAGACTTCATGAATTTTTCTGGGATTTTAGAAAGTTTCCTTGTGCCCCAAATAAATTGTCAAAGTTGCTCTGGGGACCTGTTTGTGTTGGTTTCAAAAGTTACAGGGGCCTCTTTGCAATTTCCTGTTTTCCCTCCCTCTCTCTCTCACTGGCGCCATGCCGTGAGCTGGCCAAGCTCCTCCGCACCATGCCGTGGTCCCCTGTCGACTACGGAGGCCGAGTCGTCGCTCACCTGCCCCGAGCTACCCTCCTCACCCCATTCCTCCCCTGTTCTTGCTTCCGGATCGAAGTGGTCTTCCTTTTCCCCGAGCTCCTCCATCGCTGCCTCTCGCCGTCGAGCCGCCGTCGTTCCTGTCCTCCCCGCATAGATCGAAGACGATAGGGAGCATCGCCGCATCCTCCCTCCCTTCCCAACTGCGGAATCGGGCCGGGGTGGTCCGGGATCGACGAGATCGTCCCCGACCTCCCGCCACGGCCGCGTCCCCGCCGGCCGGATTCCCGGCGATCCCGCCGCCCCTCGCCGTCGCCGACCGCACCTTGGTCCCTGGTGAGCCTCCTCCTTCCTGGCCTCTTCCCGTGCCCCCTCCCCTCTCCCGGCGTCGATCGTCGCCGGCGTCACCGCGCCGGACCCCGGCCTGACCGAGGCTTGGGCCGGCCTGAGGCCGGAGCCTTCGGGCTGGTGCCCGGCCGGTTGCCCAGCCTGGGCCGGCTCTGGGCCAGACCACTCGGGTCCCTGCCCGGCCTATTTTCCGGCCTGGCCGGCCTGAGGCCGGCCTGCCAGGAAAAAGGTTTTCCTTTTGTTATTTGGAAAACAAATTTTGGATAATCGATAGCTATTTCAAAAGTCTTCAAATTCGACGATTCAAATTTCAAAATGTTCAGGAAAACAAAACTCCACCAATTGGAATCATTGTAAGCTTCTTTCGGAATTATATTCTTTTGGTTAATTAATAATTCCCAGATTGGGTTAAATAATGCCTAATTTGAGATTTCATAACTTGTTAAATAATTAGCCAAAAGTTATGAATAAAATATCAATGTGATCAACATGCGAAATGCCATCAACCATGCACTTCTCATATCATGATCACAAACTTTTATTTGATGTTATTCATAATTTGATTAAATGAATTAAATTCAATTATTTCTTTAATTTGCTATTCTATTCATCGGTACTCGTAAATTACAAATAAATTACCGAAATGATCGGAAAGATGAACCCTATTCATTCATGTCATGTTCATGCATATTTGAGCCACCTCTCTAATAATTTAAGATTTTATAAAGAATGTGGCCACTAAGATAAATATGGGGTTGGTTCCAAATAATTGCAATAATTATTTGGCCCCTCATTTAAGGTTGCTATCTAATTTAGATAATGATATCTTTGCATCAATTGGACATGTCATCATGTGTTTGCGCATTGCACCTTGTGATCGTGTGATTTATGTGTGCTTTGTACTTTTCTTTGGGTATCGATAGATTCCGGAGTCGAGGTTACCGATAACTACCTCGACGAGCAGTACTCCGCGCCAGGGCAGCAAGGCAAGAGATAACCTAACCTTCTTGGCATCTAGCATCCTATGATTTTATAAAATTATTTTATCCACCATAATATTGCATGCGGTTCAATGTCTCTTTTGGTAATTATTAGAGTATCCTATGAATGCATGTTCTTCCCCGAGCCAATCACATGTATCCCTACCTATGAAACCTAGGGTTGAAGTGTTGGCCGAGATAAAGATAGAATTTTTGTTATATTCATAAGCTTAGCTATGCTTAGCCATGCTTAGAAATGTTTAGTGGAAATACTAGTTTGTCCGTTGTTGAATTCCATAATTGTTGATGTTGATGGAATGACTCGGGCATGGTGGATAATTGTGATGCTTAAATTAAAATGCTAAGATGGCTTGGGTGAGTTGCCATCGGGGATGGTGCTTTGCCTCACTCTAGCCCCTAGGTGCGAGTTCTTGTCTCTAGAACCAAGATCGAGCGTGCTTCCGGAGGTGGGGGCATATGGAACCCCCTTTGACCGAATAATTTGTGAGGGGCTTGTCAAGGGTCCTCTAGTTTGCTATTTCCATTTGCGCGTGTGTGGTGTTGGTGGAAAAAGGAAACGAGGATGGTGGTGTGTAGGATGTGACGGTGGGGCAGGGCGCTGGGAGCGCTGAACCTGTCCTTCCGCCACTGATGGCCCTTGAGTAAGTCTCATGCAATGTAAAGGTCTAACCGCGCCCGCTCGCCGGTCTTCCCCGGAAGAGGGCCAACTAGGTGAGCCGGACGGTACCAATGGATAAGGAGCTGGGGTTCCTGCGGAAACCTGGCGACTTCAAATAGTACACCCCTGCAGGGTTAATCTTTTCGAAAAGCCGTGTCCGCGGTTATGGACGACTTGGGAACGGATATACGAGACCATAGATAACTTATAACCTAATTGATATGGCAGCTAAAGGTTGCATAACAACCGTGAGATAAAGGTTCATTTCCCCGAGGGTGAGTCGAGGGAGTGCCTTTGGTGAGGATGAGATGTGTTTGTGGCTACAAGTAGGTTCGATGGGAACCGAAGATGATATTGATACTCTCTTACCCCTTTATAAAAATATTCTGAGTAGACGAATGCCAGGTGTCTTTTAAGTTTTGGTTTATGAAATTTAGCTTTATGCAAAAGAACTACATTATACAGCTTTAGAGCCTCCGTCAGTCATTGGGCCTATATCGCCCTACTAAACTTGCGAGTACATCGTACTCAGTCTCTCTTTGCTGCCTCTATGTATTTGTATTTCAGAGGAGGACGACACCGAGCAGTTAGGTGGGTTCTTCGTTGACGTCGACTACTAGTCTGGGGTTCCCAGGTGGCAGCTTGGGACCGTGGAACAAGCTGACTTGGGTGATGTTTATCTGTAGGCCTCTTAGGCCATAATTTGCTTATTGTTGTATTAGACAACGCTACTTCGCTTCCGCTTGTTGAATTGTAGGATCTGTGATCCTTTTGCCTTGTAATATTTGTATTCTCCTCGTTATATGAGTTGCTATATAAATGTTTTGTGTCGTAGAGTCATGCTTTGTGCCAGTTCTGTTCCACAAGTCTCGATCTTTGTTTTATACATTGATGGTTGTGTTGCTTACACAGCCTCTCTGTATAATTCCGGGGTCGGGGCGTTTACACATCTTGTGAGCCTCATGTGGACAATGGCACAACTTTACCTAAAAATGCTATATTGCCATGTGCTAGTCCTAGTAGTTCATCCACTAAAAATGTTGGCACATCATGTGATGAATTACTTGCTTTGCCTTGTTGCTCTAACAATGATGCATCTACCTCCTCTAGTTCTTGTGTTATCACTAACCATGTAGAGAAAAGAGGAGAGCTCAAGGCCCAAGCCACTTCTATGAAGAAAGGCTTGGAAAAGCATCATGAAGGGAAGCGTGCACTTGACAACATGTTGAGTATGCAACAGTCCCCCAATGACAAGAGTGGACTTGGATTCAACTCCAACAACAAGAACAAGTCCAAGGTTGAGAAGAAGAAGAAGGGCCAAGTTCAAATCAAGAATCCGGCCAACATCATTTGCTTCAAGTGCAAGGTTGAAGGGCACCATGTTCGGGATTGCCCAATGAAGAAGAAGCCTCTTAGTGAGAAGCAACTAGGGAAGCGGCCTATTGTTCAATCTCGTGCTCAACCACGAGTTGAACAACGGCCACCTCCTAAGAAGACTCAAGCCAATGCTCCTCAAGTTGAGGAGCCTATTAAGAAGAAGAAGAGTCGGTGTTGCTACCTTTGCCGTGGCAAAGGTCATTTTGCTTCTTCATGCACTAACGGTACCTCATCCAACCTTATCATAATTGATGATGTTTATTCACTTAGAAAGGATATAGTTGGCAATGTGTTTGCCAAATTTATGGGAGCTCAAAGTGGTGTCAAGAAAAGCACCATTTGGGTTCCCAAGCCTATTGTGACTAACCTCTTAGGACCCAACTTGGTTGGGGACCAACAAGCTCAAACTTGATCAATAGGTGTTTGTGGAGGACATTGGTGACTTGGCTATCATTTGAAGAATTAAGGGATCTTCATGGTTTTATTTCTCAAGCCAAGTCAATTGGAGGATCACATATCTATCTCATATCCAATGCTTCCTCCTTGCGGTAACAAGTATTTAATTCATATATACATTGAAAGTTGCTTGCTCCCTTGCATGTGTTAGTTTTGTTCCTAGCATGTGCTTGTATGTGATATGCTACCTTCCTACTTGTCTTGTTACTCAAGGTTATGTAAGATAGTTGTGTATCATGTATGTGTAACTTTGTGTTGAGCTTTATTGGATCTTGTGTTGAGTTCAATTGGCTCTTTGAGACATTAATGGACTATCCCATTTTGGGGGAGTGATGTGCTTTGTGCACTTCACAAACCTAAAAATGTGTGTACATGAGGCACACCACCTAGTATTGATATTTCAATATTATCTAGCTACTATGTGGTATGTCATATTCATGAGAAATTCAAATTCTACAATGTCCATTAATTTCTCGAGTTGGTTTTATTTGCCTCTTGTTTAAAAATAAATGAATTATCACATTATGGGGGAGTAATAAGATATGTGCATATTACAATCCCACAAAATGTGAACATTTGAGATTTGCCACTTAGGTTTGATATTGCAAATTATCTCATTCCTATGTGGCATGTTGGCTCGAACAAGTTCCAATTTTCTTTTTGGTTATTCGTTGGCTCTTGTTTGTGTGAGTTTGCTTGGTGTGGTTTGATCAGTTGTGGTTTAGGGGGGTTTTTGTCGTTCTCTCCATAGGGATCAAAATCTTATTGGTGCTTTTCTTTTCTAGAAGCTTGGAACAACGAAAAGGTGGGATGGTGTTTACGGATCTAGGCTAGGCCTTGCAGATCAAGCAAAAGAAATTATAACGGTGTAAGCAAAGGGGGGCTAAGGAAGATTGTTTCACGGACATCAAAAGGGAGGCTAAGGAAGAGTGTTTCACGGACAGCAAAAGGGAGGCTAAGGAAGATTCAACAAACACATAACATGAACAACAGCAAAAGGGGGCTAAGGAAGAGTCCACAAGCAACAAAGTCATAGCACGATTACAAAGTTCACACAAACGGAGCGATTCAGAGAGTTACAGAGAGATTTCACCGAAGGGTTTGGAGAGGATCGAACCAATTCGTTGCAGCGGCAGTAGAGGAAGCAGAGGTGGGAGGCTAAGGAAGATAACAGACGAAGAGGAAGCAAGGAAGTAGACAGGGACAGATACGGATCAAGGGCTTCTTCTTTCCTCTCGTTCCTCGCGGATCATCTTCGCCGTTCTTCTCCAAAGTTCTTCCTTGTTCTTCTGTTCTTGATCTGGGTGGAGTGGTTGGATGGATCTTGGATCTGGTGGAGTTGTTGGTGGTGAATGGCGAATTGCGAATCCTTTCTTCTTGGCTAAGGAAGCCACTTTATAGGCGCTGCGGAATGGCGAGAGGGCCTCGGCTACTGAAGTGGCGAGGGCCGCGGCCGATGGCGTGGTAGGTGGCGCGGCGGGAACTTCCGCCGTCGCTTTTCGGCTTTTTTGCCCGGACGCACATGGGCTGCTCCCTCCTTTATCACCTTTTTGACTCTTCTGATTTCTTCTCCTCCAAGATGATCGATTCCCTCCTTGCTGGTTCAAACGCGCGCGCAGCACATGGGAGACACGCTCACTTTCTTCTCTTCAGGCTTCGAGAGGCTCCCTCGAGAGGTGGCACCCTCGCGAGACATTTTCTCCTCGCGAAGCGTCAAACCCTCGCGAGGCCTTTTTCCTCGCGAGGCGTCAAACCCTCGCGAGGCGTCCGTTATCTTTTCAGCAACAATTTGAGTCGGAGATGAAGAAATACGTGCCTTGGCGCACTGATCTGCAAAAAGTGGATAACTGATGTAAAAAGCATTTGAAACCTTGACTAAACTTCTCAAATATGAGCAAGGTTTAGGGTTTTGGACGTCGAAAAGATGTGCATAATTCAGAGTGATCATGGTTTTTCTCTAATATGCATTCCTATATATTTTTGGAGAAACCATTTGTTTCATATTATTCTAACCATGGCTTTGCCGGTTGGTTCAAATAGTTGAAACTACCAACAAACCTTTTTCAAAATAAAACACCATATTTCTCATTTCTTATGTTTTATTTTCTTATATCTTACCATATGCTTGTTTGTTGTGAAGTTGGTCTTGAACATCATTCCTATATACCACCGAGAAAATATCTCTATATACTCCTTGTCCATGACAAGTGATACTAGTAACAGTGGTGGATTTTGTAGACCATCTTCATATTGGCCCTTTTGTTTTTACTCCCTTTTGTCTTCCTTGTCTCTTGCATGGATCCTAATTTTCAATTGATAGTGATTAGTGTTGTAAATAAGATATGGAGAGTAATGATCCCTTGTGCATGCATTTTGTATTCAAATGCAAATATCAAAGATAATGCATGAATCTTGGGGGAGCATTCCTTTTTATTTAGAACACTATCCTATCTATCAATATTTGATTCTTTCAATTGGCATTTGTTTTCTATCTTATAAAATGAAAAAACCCTTTGAGCATGTCTCCTTCTTGTGTAATATATGCTCATTGGTCTTGCCTAGGTACCTTCAATTGGTATTAATTGGAATTTAATATATCCTTCATAGATATTTGTTCCAATTGATATTCATTGTGGGAGTGTTGATACCTTTTTGCTTTATCTTACTTTACTTGATTCCGGTCAAGTATTATCCTTTTCTTGGTATCTTTTCTCCTAGTGGTATCTTATTTTCAATTGGTGTCTTATCAATCATTTGTTGTGTTGATTCGATTCCTTTTGATATCACACTTGATGTGTTGATGTGTTTTGGAATCAATCATTTGTTGATTTGATTTTTCCTCAATCATGTGTTGATTTGGATTTTGATATAATTTGGACAACCTTTTTGTGTCATACTTTGGTGTGCTCCCTTGTTGGTTTACTTGGTGTTTTCGTCCAAGTTATGTCTCGTTCGGTTCTAGAAAGCCTTTGCTTGCTCGGTTACTAATTTATATTATTTTAGCATGCTTATCTTTGTTGATCCAATATATAGGGTATACTCCATCGAATCCTAAATCGGCTAAGATGTGCATGAAATTCAATTTCATATCTATATGAACATATTTATGTGGAGTATGTCCTATATATTGTAGTTTATCTAACTACTATGGGACCCAATGAGTTTGGGAACCATTTTGTACTCTAATTTTGTTTTAGGTACAATGGAGATGCATTGGATGCTTGCCTCATTCATAAGGGAGGTGTTCTCACTGTGTGATAGTCGGAGTCAAGCTTTGATGACAAACCAACTCTCATCATCTTCATCGCCAATGCATCTCGGTAACAAGTATCTATCCCATGCATACTTTTCTAGTATTCAACCTTGTGTAGGTTGCCTCTTGGCATGAAATCCTTTATGTGCAATTCTTGTGGTTTTGGCTTATTTTCTTAACTTGGTATATCTTTGTGATACTTGTGATGAATTTGCAAAAACCTTTTCTTCAATTGATATTATTTGTTTGTGATACTTGTTGCCTATCTCAAAGCATCTTCACTATCTCTTGTTCCCTTAGTGATATGTGTGATGCATTTGATATATTTGAAGTTCATTCATATACAATGAGATAAATTTGAGCTATGTGCTATGCTTTTAAGCAACAATCTCATTTGTATATTTATGACTTCCTTTTGGATGCCTTGTTCTCTTTTTCCCGAACCATTTCGTATGTATATGTTTCTTTGCGGATGTATATCTTCAATGGTTTGTCCAATTAGAAACCTATACATATGAGAGAGGTCACCTTTTAGTTGGTATCCTAATTCTTTTGAGCTACCTTGTTTTCATTCTTTGGTGGCTCCAAATTTGTCTCATGAGTACGTGTCTTATTTTTATTGGTATCTTTGCACTGATGTATTTGTTGAAGATCTTTGACTTCATGCTTACCATGGTGAGCATGTTGAATTTTATTGACTAAATGCTCTCACTAGCTTTTGGCATTTTCAATTGGTTTTAGTTTCCAATTGGTATCCCTAAGCTTGTGAACATACCTTTTAAAGATCTTCTCTCTATCTCGGTTGGGCCTATCTTATGTTGAATCTTTGAAAATTGGTATCTTTTATGGCTCAACCATATCTTTGGTGCAAGTGCTATGATTTGCTTTTGCATTATGCACAATTGCACTTTTTTGCGTGTTCTAGATGATTTTGGGGGAGCGAGGATGCCATATTTGTGCACTCCTCAATAGTGCATGAACATTGGGGAGCTTCTCCGTTTTTATTTAGAACTCTCGCTTTGGATCTTTCGATTGCTTTTCTCCTTTGTGGAGATGTTTAAAATGATTTCATCTTTTTGCAATCTTTGGATCCTCAATATAGTTTGATTTCCTCTAATTTTTCGTTAAAAGGGATTGCCATCACCTTTATGGAGGAACTCATATTATATTGGCTCTCTAAAATTTTCTTCCCATTTCGGCAATCGATGCCAATGGGGGAGAAGTTTAGAGGGCTTAAGGGAATTTGGGTGTTATGCTTTTTTTGCATTTGCCTTTAATGCGCTTGCATCCTTGCTTGTTTGTCTTGCAAGGTTGCTTTATTCATTACATAAACCCTCTTAATAAGGGATTGTCATCAATTACCAAAATGGGGGATATTGAAAGTGCATGGTTGCCCCCATGCATGGTTTTGATAATTAATGACAATCTCTATGGACTAATGTCTGCATTGAGCTATATTCATAGGTGTGTTCATTTGACTTGCTTGATCTCCATTTGTTGGAGTCAAAGATAAGGGAAGAAAAGTTTGTGTTGATCAAGCCTTTGTGCGGGTTGATCATCACTCAAGGCCAAGTGAAGATATGCCGAAGAGTGCGTCTCCCATCTTGGTGTATGGGGGAGCATCATGTGAATCTTCACCGAAGCGCAATCGAGGAAGATGGTGCGTCTTGAGGAGATAAAGATCGTCTTCATCGACCTCAAGTGGATTTATGCGCAAGGCAAAGGTATGATCTTGATAGGGTTTCTATTTTACCGGTCTCATATTGTTTAGCAAGAGACCGGATTATAGGATAGATAACCGTACTATCAAGAGGGGCTCTCGACCGAATATCGTGATCGTATCGCCGTAGAGAGCACAAACCTTTGCATCCATGCTATCATCTTTATTGGTTCTTATTTGTCTCTTATCGTGGTGTGGTCTTGGTGCTTGTCGTGCTTGTCATGACAAAGCTAAGTTCATCGAAAACGGTTTTCATATGAGCTCCCTATTGCGTTTTCGGTATTGGAAATTTTGCCGGTTTATCTGTGCGGAGATTTCTCTCTTCCATTTCTTTGCAAAATCTCCATTGCTTGTTTGCCATTTTCAAAGGTAGCATTTGTCGTCCTCTTTCCAACAAAATTGGTTTTATTTCATTCAGACTTCATTTGCAAAAGATATTTCATTTCCGGTTTGCGAAAAAGAGTTTTTAAGTTTCCCCATTTGGTTATATAATATATTCTTGGACTATGATGTTTCTCTGCATATTCTTGTTGTGCTCGTTGTGACGAGTCCAACGAGTCCAAGATTATCGAAAACGGAGTTCGTGGGTGAAAGTTATTGCATTTCCGATTTGCAAATGGGAGCTTTTACCTTTCCTCATTTATTTTTATAATATATTCTTGGACTATGATGTTTCTCTGCATATTCTTGTAGTGCTCGTTGTGACGATTCCAACGAGTCCAAGATTATCGAAAACGGAGTTCGTGGGCGAAAGTTATTGCATTTCTATTTCGGAACTTTTATTAGACAGAATTTTAAAAATAGGAAAAAAAAAGCAGGCAGGCCGGCCTGGCCGGGCCCGAGGCCGGTCCCAGGCCGGGAGGCTCGGGTGGCCAGCCGGCCCACCCGCGTGCACGACCGGCCCAGGCCGGGGGCAGGCCGGCCGGTTCGGCCACATGCCCGGCCCACCCGGGTGCCCAGGCCGGCCCAAGGCCATCTTCAGGCCGGCGTGCCTGCGTTCTTTGCTGCTTCGTGCGCTGCTTCGCTGCCGGCTGTTTCCCGACCGGCCTGGCCGGGGTGCAGGCCGGCTCCAGGCTGGGTTACCTGCTGCCCACTTTTTTGTCCCAACGGCTCTATTTTTGGGGCCAATATAAAAAGGGCTTCTTCCCCAAATTTCCAGTTGAGTTCTTTTTCTCTCTCTCCTCCATTGTTGCAATCTTTGAGAGCTCGATTCCTCCACTTCCCTCCGATGATCCTTGCCCAAATTTAGGGAAACGAGAGAGGAGATCTAGATCTACACTTCCACCAAACAAAATCTCCTCTAAGTGAGGGGAACTTGTGGGATCTAGATTTTGGGGTGCTTTGTGTTTATCCCCTTTGTTCTTCCTCCTAAATCCCTCCATAGCATTAGTTGCTTTGGTTGGATTTTGGGGAGAAGGATTTGACCACTTGGTGTGTTCTTGCCTTTTACATTAGGTGCATCGGGTTGTGCTCCCCACGGTGATTCGTGGGATTGAAGGTTGGGAGCTTGTTACTCTTGGGTCATTGGACCCTAGACGGTATTGTGGTGATTCTTGGGAGCCTCCAATTCGGTTGTGGATGCGTGCCCCAAGCTTAGTGGTGTAAAGGCTCCGGATTCCGCCTCGAAGGATTCCGATAGTGGAAGGTGAACCAAACCTTTGGGTGCGGTTCATCGGAGAATAGGGTGAGACCTTTGTGGCATCTTGAGTAGGCCTCTTGTGGCGAGCTCACAGCCCTCCAACGAGACGTACTCCCTTAACAAGGAGGAACTCGGGAATAAATCCCCGTCTCCGCGTGCCTCCGTTATTTCTATGCCCGAGCCTTTTACTTATGCAATTTACATTGTGATAGCCTTCGTGCTTGAAGTTCATATCTTGCTATCAACTTGTTGTCATATTGCTTAGCATAAGTTGTTGGTGCACTTAGGCAAACCTAGTATATTAGGTTGTTGGCTTGTTAATTTAAACATATAGTTTTATTCCGCAATTATCAAGCTCTAATTAGAAAAAAGTTTAAATCTCCTATTCACCCCCCCTCTAGGCGACATCCGGGACATTGTTTGTTCTTTCAACATGCACTCAAGATGTTACCTCAAACCGAGTGCAGCATTTTGGAGCTCGGGCTCCATGGAGCATGTTTTTTGAAAAATTCAAAAAACACATTTCTAAGTTTCAAAAAATCATGAAATAAATCCTAGATTTAAACAATGATTATTTCTACCAGTGTGCAAAAAACAAATCCTACGTATTGTGTATTTTGGGCTGTGTACAAATAACAAATTTCTGGATCTGAGGTTGTAAACAGTACATGATTCGATTTTTTTTAGATTTGTCTGAATTTATCATTTTGTGGAGAATAAACTATTTCTAGTTAAATATTTGCAGGAGTATACAATCCTTCATTGTAAACATGTAGTATTTGTTTGAGATTTTTTGAAACTTTAAAATGTAGATTTCAAAAAAAAATCAAAAACAGTGACCGATTTTTTTACATAGTTTACTGATAATTTGGATGGGAGATAAAATTAAAAACGAATTGATGCTTAACTAGTTCAAACAACTTTATTTAACGTATATGCGCAGTAAATTAAGCAGGGTTATTAGCAAGTTTAACAAATTGTTAAGACGGGCACAAGTAAAACAATCGTACATTAATGTTTCGGCTATATAAACTACTACCTCCATTCCGATTTAAATGTCAAAGTGACATTACTGCGTCAGTACAAACTACTACTCCCTCCGCCCAAAATATTACTGCTCTTTGATACTCAAATTTGATCAGTAATATATAATAAATTGTAGGGATTGGGAATGTGTAAATGGTATCGTTAGATTGTCTTACAAAATTCTATCATTTCATATATCTGTATACACAAATCATGATCAAAATTGTATGTCGTTAACCACCGAATCAAAGACCACCTTATATTTTGAAACGGAGGGAGTACTACACCTAGCGATACTAATTACGGATCATAGGAGTATAATCTTTATTTGATGCACATATATGAACTTGGTATTGGGAGCTCGGTATTGGGTTGGGTACTGGGCCATCGCACTTACGGCCCTGTCCCAGGGACGGCTGGGAATGTCCATCCTTTTCTTGAAGGGACCTGGAATGTACATCCAGTATTTACCGGATGGATAAGATAACAACCGCACAGGAGGAAGACCAGCTCATGTAACTACTTTACCCTCAGATCGATAACTTGGGGAAGTCACCCTCCCGGCCTATTTAACCTCGTCCTCACTCCGTCTGGATCGCCCCAAACCATAACCAATCCTCTCCATTCCCAACTCGTTCATTCATTCCTCCCCTCCCAAAGCTCGCAAGATGGTTTCCGCCGACGCAGCCCGCAACATCGTTGGCATCATCGGCAATGTTATCTCCTTCGGCCTCTTCCTCTCCCCTGTGTAAGCCGCCGTCACCGCCGCCGCCACCCTCTCCTCCTTGTGTAGTCCAGAAATGGAAGGCGTAGTACTAGTAACTAGCTAGGGTTTGCATCTGACGAGTGGCCGCTTGCTTTTCTCTCCTGCAGGCCGACGGTGTGGAAGATCATCAAGAGGAAGGACGTGGAGGAGTTCAAGGCCGACCCCTACCTGGCGACGTTGCTCAACTGCATGCTCTGGGTGTTCTACGGGCTCCCCGTCGTCCACCCCAACAGCATCCTCGTGGTCACCATCAACGGAGTCGGCCTCGTCGTCGAGGGCGTCTACCTCATCATCTTCTTCATCTACTCGCCGAACAAGAAGCGCGTAAGTCCTCTGATCCTAATTGGAAGATTTTTGGGGTGCTGGTTTCAGTTTAATTAGATCTGTCTAACCCATGCCGTGCCCGTGCGTGCAGTTGAGGATGCTCGGTCTGCTTGCTATTGAGGCCGTGTTCATGGTGATCGTGGTGCTCTCCGTGCTTCTGGCTGCCCACACCCACGAGAAGCGATCCATGATTGTCGGCATCCTCTGCATCATCTTCGGAACGGCGATGTACGCCTCCCCCCTCACCGTCATGGTACGTACACCCATCCATGTAGTTATGGATCAGGATCCATCCATCCATGGCTCACAATCTTTGATCCACGCTTTATTTCCTCGATCTGTTTGTATGTTGGTCTGGCGGCGCCGTTTTGTTTTGTTTGGTGTAGTTTTGGAAGTCTGTTAATGGCCGCACCTGGCTAATTAATGTCTATGGTCTGTGCGTGCGATGGGTTTAGGAAACCCGTGAGTAGTTAATCTGCATGGATCTGCTGTTGGGCCCTCATGTCTGTGAGTATTTTAGATCTGATTAGTGTTAGTTTTGGTTGGCGGCGGGGATGCTTTTTGTGATTGTGTGGTGCATGGTCACTTACAGCTTGATTCTGAAAAGATTTGGTGGAACCACCTGTCAGCTTACAGCCTTTGCAGTTAATTCGAGGTGGATTTAGCTGGTGTTGTACGTACTGTTTAATTCCGTGCAACTTCTAATCCATATCCATATCCATATGTAAAACTACTGGTTAGTCACGACACGTTATGATCGATCTTGAATATTGTTCAGCGCATGCGACTCATCAGGAATTCATTTTTCACAATTATTACCTTTTTTTCATTCTTGTTTCTTTCTCTGGAAGAGGAATGCCAATTTCAGAACAAAACCCATCCGGCCCCATCTATAAACTGCACACACAGGTTCCCATCATCAGGATGTTTGCCTTGTGTACATATGTTCGGTCAGATAATCCTACATGGTCTGTTTCTACCTCAGGGTAACGCTCGATCACGCAACCCCTAGGTGTCGATCGTATGCCAATGGATCCGTAGCTGCATTCCGTATAGGCATAGCCAACCAACCTTTCTGTTGCCCGTGCCAAACTCTCGTGCTTGCTGTTGGGTGACGGTCCGGAACGGATGGATGGATCCGAAAGAAGCGGTCATGCATGAATCTAACTAAAACCTGTGATCCAGCCACGCGTCACAAACGTGCCTTTAGCGCGCATCTGTTATGATAATCTTTGCCTTTTTTGCCAACTACTGTACGGGTCATCTTCCATCTCGTGGCCGTGTCGACCTGCGTGTTTCAGTTCCAGGTGTAGAGTTTTACAGCTAATTAACCACGAGTATATGCTTGCATGCAGGGTACTGTGATCAGGACCAAGAGTGTGGAGTACATGCCCTTCTTACTGTCGCTGGTCAACTTCGCCAACGGCTGCTGCTGGACGGCCTATGCGCTCATCAAGTTCGACCTCTACATCACGGTCAGTACTACACCCATCTCCCTCCCCAAGTATCTGAACAATCTGCATCGATCTAACTGTCTTTTGATAATCATCCCGTACGTACGTGCAGATCCCCAATGGCCTCGGCGCCTTCTTCGGCCTCGCCCAGCTCATCCTCTACGGCTGCTACTACAAGTCCACCCCCAAGAAGGACAAGAAGCAGGTCGAGCTGCCCACCGTCGTCAACAGCAACACCGTCGGCGGCGGCAACGTCTCCGTCACCGTTGAGAGATAATAAGCTTTGGCTTGCAGCAGCAAGCCCGCCGTCGATCGCCAAGTGGTCTAATCCGGCCGGGCAGGCGGCGGTCCAGATTTTTAGCATTGAGAGATTTTGAGCAGTAGTTAATTCCGGATGATATATAAGTGTCTTTTGTGTTAGCTAGGATCGAGTCCGAAAGTGTGTGCCTTTAGTTTCGTGAACATCGTCGTCGATCGTAATGCAAATTATTAAGAACTATATATCCTGCTAGCTGAGCTATACCAGATAATGACACCACTCGTTGGTCGTTGCTACTCTCTGAATCTGCTCATACCTGATGAGGATGGCTTGGTTGATTTGTCGCTCGTGGTGATGGCTTTGTTAATTCTGAAACGCGGTCTTTTTGTAATCTTTGTTTCGGCCGAGACCTCTCGTTAGTTCTTTGCTCGGAGGTTGGCAGGTTCTGACTGACGCCTGCTCTTTGCTCCTGAGGCTGCCCTGTTGCCACATCGAGGCTCGAGAGTCATGTGCATGGCAACTAGCGGCTCGGTATGCGGTGGCTGTATATTCCTCTGGCCGGCCGTGGCGGCGGGGGTGGAAGAAAAGCTGCGGTTTTGCCTTTGTTTCTGTGGGGAAGCTTCTGCTGCATCATCTCCGAGCTCCACACGCAGCGGCCAGGCTTGCCGTTGCAATCTTTGGCCAAGATGGTGGCCGTATTTCAACCTCCATGTCGGAGGCTTGCTGGATCCGACGCCGGAGCTCGACGCCGCGATGTAGCCAAGTGGTTCGTCCCCGGCTATGCCGTGTGTGCCGGCGCCTGAGATCATCCGCCGGAAGGGAGAGTTCGAGTGCTTCAAGGGGCTCCGATCTCGGCGCGTTCTGTGCCTGGAGGTCGCCGGCGGCGAGTGGCAGAGAAGAACATGGGCTACATTGCGTTTCTCTTTTCAGTTTGAGGGTCTTTGTTGTAAAGTTTCTGGTCCTTTCTTTGAATATTAGGTCTTCTAGGGCAATAGACGAAAAGGACTGGAATGTAATTTGTACCTGCCACATGTTGTTATAGAATGCAGCACTGGGGTCTCTGGACCTCACCCCTTGTTAAAAAAAAAAACTAGCGGCTCGGTACTTTGGGCAAATATTATAGTGTGCATGCTATCTACCCGTATTCGTACATACTCCGTGCATGCTATTCCTCTCCTTTTTAGGGAATCTCGAACCCGACCAAAAAAAATGTTGTACTGTATGTTGTTTGACTATGTCCTGTAGGTCGCTTCGAATTAGCCTATATGCACAACATACGTGTAAATTTGACAATCTCGTCAGTGGTACAAGTTTCTAAACTATAGCAGAAATAATAATAAGCCCCCCCCCCCCCCCCCCCCCCCCCTAGTTGATGATGAGTGTATTAGTTGGATTTGCATTGGCAAAGGCTTCTCTCTTGGCCATATCCATGACTTCTTCATCCATAGCTAGAACACAACGACATCAAGCGTTGATCATAAACACCGACTCCTTGACCTAGGCTCAAAGTCCTCTCGGTAGGAAAAATGTCAAGCTAAAGACCTCACTGCCTCCTTATCGAAAAAAGACCTCACTGCCTCCTTGCTGAGAGTTTTGGCGATGCCAATGGGAAAAAAAATCTCAATAGCTCCTTGAGGACATCAATTGTGGTACAATTAAAATAAGGGTTAATTATCAGGCGGCCCTCAGATGTCGTCATGTACTCAGTTTTGCCCTCAGCTGCGAATCGTACTCAGTTTTGCCCCTATTATGTGTGCAAAGACTTATTCCGTGACTCTTGCCGTCTTCTATCTGGTCAATGGTTTGACTGTTAACTTCTGACGGTTGGGACCCACATGTCATGAATTTAATAGTTTCAGCTTTTTTTTGGAAATGTTTAAATTTCTCACAGGAGGCCCACTACTGACGAATCTGAATCTGAGATTTAAACAGTACAAAATTCGAAATTTTCAAGTTTGGAAAAAAAATTGAAAAAAATTCCGAATGTTGATAATGATTATTTATGCTAGTGTGAAAAATTTAAGTGTGAAATATTGTGTAGTTTAGTCTATGTAAAAATGACAAATTTCGGGATCTAAGATCTAGATCTAAAAATTCGAATTTTTCAAGTTTTAGATAAAAATGTGAAACAAATCCTGGATGTCAGCAATGAACATTTATTCTTATGTGCAAAATTTCGGTGTGTTATATTGTTTAGTTTGGTCTACGTAAAAATGACAAATTTCGGTATCTAATATCTAAATCTAGATCTAGATCTAAAAAATTTGAATTTTTCAAGTTTTAGATAAAAATGTGAAAAAAATCCTGTATGTCAACAGTGAATATTTATTCTTGTGTGCAAAATTTTAGTGTGAAATATTATGTAGTTTGGTCTATGTAAAAATGACAAATTTCGGTATCTAATATGTAGATCTAGGTCTAAAAAATTCGAATTTTTCAAGTTTTAGATAAAAATGTGAAAAAAATCCTGTATGTCACCAATGAACATTTATTCTTATGTGCAAAATTTGAGTGTGAAATATTGTGTAGTTTGGTCTGTGTAAAAATGACAAATTTTTGGATATGAGATCTAGATCTAAACAGTACAAAAAAATTCGAATTTTTTCAATTTTTGAAAAAAAATGTGAAAAAAATTCCGAATGTTGATAATGATTATTTACAATAGTGTGCAAAATTTTAGTGTGAAATATTGTATAGTTTGGTCTGTGTAAAAATGACAAATTTGTGAATCTCAGATTTAACGCTATTTAACGAGATTTAAACTACAAGTGTGTTATAATTTGTCCCCAAAATTATAGAAAAATTTAGCGAGGGCTTCCCCTAATCTTCAGTCTAAGGTTGAAGCAGGGGGGTTTCAGACGGGGTTTCGGACGGGGTTTAGTGCTTCCGGGGGTTTCGGACGGGGTTTAGGGTTTCCGGGGTTTAGGGTTTCAGTGAGCTAGGGTTGAGCATAAATAATTTAGAAAAAATCAAATAAATATGAAACTTTCGCTCACTGTTTACTTATGCAGCTACGTTGCTAAAAAAAATTTAAAACTTGTTATATCCACAGTTAAATGAAAAACATTCACACAATTCAAGCTATCGATGGAATGAGCTAGGGTTGAGCACAACTAATTCAAAAAAAATCAAAACAACATACAACTAGCGCACATGGTCTACTTATGCAACTAATTTGCTATAAAAAATATAAAACTTGTTATATCCATATTTCAATTCCAACATTCACACGTTCACGATATCGATGGAATGAGCTAGGGTTGAGCATAAGTAATTCAAAAAAAATCAAATAAATATAAAACCAGCGCACATGGTCTACTTACAGGACATAGTTATCAAAAAATATAAACTTTGATTTTGAGTCGGTCAACGGTTTTGTGCAAAGTTTGACCAAACATTCAAATGAGCACAAATAATTCAAAAAAAATCAAAATAACATAAAACCAGCGCACACGGTCTACTTACATGACATAGTTATGAAAAAAAAATATAAACTTGGTATATGAGTATTTTCATGAGAAATCCTTCACACAAATGACTTACCACGAACGAAGTTGCAGAGAGTTCAAGGAAGTGAGAGAGGGTTTGATGTTTTGAAAATTTAAAAAAATTGAAAAAATCACCAAAGCTTCATTTTGGTATGACTAAGAATGACCCAGGCTTAGTTTTTCATTTTGGTATTTAAAACTTGTTTAAATGTTGGTCAAACTTGGGTTTGACCAATTTTGAAATAATCATAAAATATTCATAAAACTTCAAAAAAATGAAAATCCAGTGCACATGGTCTTAGTTTGTCATGTACTAACAGCTCCAACTGATAAATAAGGTCTAGATATATATCAAACAAGAAATGCTTCAATATGGTGTGAAATCTCACATCTCAAACTATGAACTCTCATGTGTGAAGAGAGGTGGTTTATGTTTTGAAAATTTAAAAAAATTGAAAAAATCACCAAAGCTTCATTTTGGTGTAACTAAGAATGACCCAGGCTTAGTTTTTCATTTTGGTATTTAAAACTTGTTTAAATGTTGGTCAAACTTGGGTTTGACCGATTTTGAAATAATCATAAAATATTCATAAAACTTCAAAAAAAATGTAAATCCAGTGCACATGGTCTTAGTTTGTCATGTACTAACAGCTCCAACTGATAAATAAGGTCTAGATATATATCAAACAAGAAATGCTTCAATATGGTGTGAAATCTCACATCTCAAACTATGAACTCTCATGTGTGAAGAGAGGTGGTTTATGTTTTGAAATTTTAAAAAAATTGAAAAAATCACCAAAGCTTCATTTTGGTGTGACTAAGAATGACCCAGGCTTAGTTTTTCATTTTGGTATTTAAAACTTGTTTAAATGTTGGTCAAACTTGGGTTTGACCGATTTTGAAATAATCATAAAATATTCATAAAACTTCAAAAAAATGAAAATCCAGTGCACATGGTCTTAGTTTGTCATGTACTAACAGCTCCAACTGATAAATAAGGTCTAGATATATATCAAACAAGAAATGCTTCAATATGGTGTAAAATCTCACATCTCAAACTATGAACTCTCATGTGTGAAGAGAGCTGGTTTATGTTTTGAGAAATGACTCCATATTGGTCAAGGACACTATATTAGTGCAATAGATGTTAACCCTAGAGTTTGAGATCATTTGGAGAAGGTCGAAAAAATGACAGGAGTAGAAATGGGGTTGTTTGGGCTACCTTTGGGGCTCTTTTGTAGCTCATTTTGGTGCATATTGATGCATTTTCATGCAATGATTGAAATCTCACACCTTTGGCTATACCATATTGATGCATTACCATGAGTGTGTGAAATATACCATGAGTGTGTGAAATATGGCCTCGTTTCGACAAACTATGTCATGGTTTCCCATTTATTTGATTTTTTTAATTCAATTCAAATAGGGATTTACACCTACTTATCTACCTAAAAAGTGAACCCTTTTTCTAAGTGGGTAAAAATGGCATATTCTAGTACCCTCTAACTATTTGACAAGGTTTTACATTATGAAAAATTCATTTGCCTACTTAAACATGGCAATGCCATTTGGACCAGAAATGTTTTTCACAAAATCGCAATATAGAAAGTTCCAAACTAGCGAAACCTTATAACTACAAAGTTGTAGTATTTCCCATTTGGCGCACAAAGATATAAAGTTTTCTTCCTAAATCGTTAGGAATATCCCGGAACGCACTGATGCCGACATGGCCATGTCCAGAGCACGCCCACAAGGTGCTCGACAAAATACCGACGGCGCCGCCCGGTCGTGGTCGTCGGATAAGCCATCCCTCGCGCATAAAAACTTGCCCGTTAGGACCATAGGCTCTCGTGGAACAAAATAGAGTGGATTTAGAGGTCGGGGGAGGTCATAAGGAAGCGAATCGAGCACGGCGACCTTCGGTCGGAGGCGAGGAAGACGGCGTCGATCCTGACGTTTTAGTCCATCCCGGCTCGCGTCCTTTCGCGTGGAGGAATAGTAGGACCCGGCGGAGCCCAATGTGGCACTGGTTCGAGTTGGGGCAGTCGGAATCAGCTCGTCCCCTTCACCACCGGCCGAAGCTCGTCGCGGATGATATCGAGCGCCTTAGAGATCCTCCGCCCCAATTGATAATACTAGAGCGACTAGGGTGAGCAACTGATCCTCATATGCATCTTTTCCCTGTCGCTTGCCTCATGAGGTCGTCGTGGACGGCGAAGACCACGGGGTGGAGCTCCGGATGAGGGAGACGACCATGAGCGGATGGAGCGTCATGGACGGAGAAGCCAGCACTTGAAGCGGCAGTTGGAGCAGGACACCACCGCGACGCACGCCGCCGCTGTTTCGGCCGCGCAGCTGGTGGGCGCAGCGGGACAAGCTGGTGGCGGTGGAGCAGGTGACGGCGGAGCACGGCACGCTGGAGCACGTTGCGGTGGAGGTGTTGGCTCTATACGCGGGACGGACGTGGCGGCGCAGGTGGCGGCCGCGGAGGTGGCGGCGGCGGCGCAGGTGGTGGCGGCGGCGCAGGTGGCCGTTCGAGAGCAGGTGTCGTGCACGGTTAGGTCAGGTGGTGGCCGTTATTTCGCGCCGTCGCCGGTCCCACATGTAAGAAGTTACCTGGTCCCACCTGTAAAATGCGGACCAAGTCCACTAGCGCCTTGCCCGGTCCCACCTGTAAGAAGTTACCTGGTCCCAACTGTAAGACGCGGACCAAGTCCACTAGCGCCTTGCCCAGTCCCACCTGTAAGAAGTAAACTGGTCCCACCTGTAAGACGCGGACCAAGTCCACTAACGCCTAACAGACGGAATCCGCTTCAGACTGGCCGTTTGGCCTCGCCATAGCAGCTGCAACTGAAGTAGTGGCAAAACTGTAAGCCATTTGAAACTAGTGGCAAAACTGAGTACTACCAAGCCTCTAGTGGCAATCTGTTAAATGACCCTTAAAATAAATGTGAGGTTGTATGTGACTATCGCCACAAAGTTAGATTGGGATGTGATGGCAAAGAAACCTAGTCCTAAGCAACCAAGGCACATGTACACGACGAAGTGAAGATCTAGGATCCTCTAAATGTAAGACAGTTGTTGGCGATTACAGGCGACTTAGGGGCTTAACTAGAATAAAGAGGGAGTTCCCATTGCTTTTTGATTGTGTTGTTTCAAAAATCCTAATTGCTTTACTTGAAAAATCCGTGTGATTCATGTGGCTGACATGACTTAGAATTGATGAGCCAGTATTTGTTATGGTGGTAGGTCGGCTAGCTCAGAAGCTAATGATACCATTTGTTGACAAGTTGGTGAGTTTGTTTGTTCCCATTCGACTATTTATTTGTACTAAATAGCGTAGGAGGGTCAAGCTTCAAGATTTATTACCATTTCATATTCCTCTGTCTCATATTAGTTGTCACTCAAACGGATGTAAGATACATCCGTTTAAGCGACAACTAATATGGGACGGAGGGAGTAACATTTCTATTCAAACACATGTGATGGGCCGGCCCGGCATGACACGACATGGCCCAACTCAAGGAGGTCTGGTAATTGTTCCTATCGGGCCAACCCACATGCCTCGCTCCGGAAAAAACATGACCATGACCATTTGTGCTTGTCCTGACATGACAGGGGTCCAAAGAGACCGACGTGCATATTTCGGGCCGTTTGGGGTGTTTTCGGCATGTTGAGTTTACTTTTTTTCGATAAAGCAAATTTTCTTACTTAAAAAGTTTTAAGCATTACACCCGGGCCTCTGCATAGCTAAGATGCACACAGCCTTCACAGGTCCAAAAGTCTCGAGAACAAAATTAAATAGGCGAATTACATATCATAATGAGAAATTGTAGAAACACCTAAGGCCTCGTTCGGCACAGGTGGTTTACAGGGGATTATTGAGTATAAAACACACAGGATTTGGTGAAAACACCCATGTCACCCAATCCACTTGATTTCACTGCCATACAATTCAACATCAATTCCCTAGTCCAGTTGACCTGTTCTGCACACATGGATCATCTTACAAGAAGAAAAGAAAAACGTCTGTGCAGCTAACCCATGCACCAAACCCGACAGGAGCAAACACCCTTCCACGCCGACGGCACAGGTTCAAAGCATCCGCCGTGGGTGTAGCCAGTACGGCTCCATCCGTCCATCCTACAGATGTTGCCCACGGCTCCAGATCCCCCCCGCTCGGCCACGGGCCACATGCGGTCCGCATGCAACTAGAGCACGCTGTCGCTTCCGGCGGCAGCCGCGGCGGTGCGAAGGGAAATTGAGGCGGCGGCTGCGAGCGCCGCCAATACCCAAGACGTGAGGGGGGGAGGAGTGTCGCAAATACATGTCGACCCGACATGTAACGTGGGGTTTTCTGGGGCTTAGCCCGGTCAAGACCGGCCTGCCGAACAGCCCACCCGTGTGTTTTGCTGTTTCTAAGTTGGGCCGGGATAATACACCCAAAAACCTGTCAAGACTCCTCTGCCGAATGAGGCCTAAGGGGGTGGGGGGCATATCCGCAGATTATGCTGCCATCCACGTTGGAAAAAATCCCTCGCCGAATCCTCCAACCGCGTAGACACCACCGTGAATAGGTCGCGGTGCTCCACACGCTGTAGAGGCGACCATGAACGGATCGTAGCTGTGCACCGGTAGATGACCTGCATAAGAGACGAATTTTTATCATTAAAAACCTTATCATTTCTACATAGCCATAGCAACCAAATAATGGCAATCGCTCTCACCCTAAAAAGTAGCTTAAACCTAGAATCCACACCATTGAGCCAGTTGCCAAAAATATTTGCAACGCTTCGAGGTGGGTACAAGTTAGATGCTATCTGGATGGCTGACCATATAGACCTCCAAAGATTACACTGGAAGAAAAGGTGTCTTATACTCTCATCATGATGACAAAAACACACTTTTTACTCCCCTGCCAATTCCTCTTTGCAAGGTTATCCTTGGTAAGAATTATTTCTCGACGAAGATACCACGCGAACACCTTATTTTTCAGCGGGATCTTCATCTTCCAAATTTTATTACTATTATCAACTAGAATATCACTATATCAGGTTGGATTAACGCTTTGCACAATCCACTGAGAATTGACCATTCTCCTTTAGATTCAATCTAAATTCATCGGATCCCTGCATCAGTTGCACTGAAGCTAGACGGTGGAGCAAGACATTCCATGATGTGTGTCTAGGAGCAAATAAAATTATTCTGAATGACACATTTGGTGTGGCGTGCAATATTGTACAAGGCCGGAAATTGTTCTCGGAGTGTGGTGTTACCTAGCCACTTGTCCTCCCAGAACCTAATTTCCGGTCCATCTTTGATAGAGAAATGAAAGGGTTCGTGTGTAGAAAACAAAAAATTTCCTAGCAACGCGAACGATAAACTAGCCAAGATCTATCTCTAGGTAGACATAAGTAACGGAGGGATCTGGCGTTCATACCTCTTGAAGACCGAAAGCGTTACGTCCCTAGAACGTTGTCTATGAAGACGTACGACGCCGACCTCAGGGTCGTGGAGTCGTACCGGCGACGAGCGCTACAGAGTGCAGCGCCTCCGAAGTTCTACACACGTATGGTGTAGCGACGATCCCCCGGCTCCGGTCCAGCGGCAGCAGCGGAAGATGAAGAGCTCGACCAAAGAAGCAAAATCACGGCGGTGGATTTTAATGGAGAGACCCCTCTAAAATATGCAGCTCCAATATTCCGGAACCACACACAAGAGAGAGATTGGGATGGCCTCAAAGGGAGAGGGGCACCTCCTTATATAGGAGGAGGGGGGAGGCCAACCCCCTTGGCTTAGCCATGTGGGACTAAACCCCACATGGCTTTGGCCGGCCAAGGGGCAGCCACCGGCCCCATAGTGGGCCCCATGTGGGGCGCCCCACTTGGCCCAGGCCGGCCGGCCCCTCCTTGTGGCGCAGCCCCCACTTGGGCCACCCCTGCCGGGTGAGTCCCATTTAGGTGGGCTGCCCTTTTAAATATTAAATTAAATATGATTTAATTATTAATTACTCTAATTAATACTAAATACATATTATCTAATATTTCTTGCATCGAAACTCCTTTCGTTGCCCTCCGATCTCCATCGGATACTTCTCCCTTAATTCCAACACTCCTTCGGAAGCTCCGATCTCCATCGGATAAATCTCGAAACGATTCCGGAATAGGTCTCTCTAATTTCTTTGGTGCCAAAGCTATTCCTAAGCGTCGTCTACCCTTAAGTGTGCCACCCCTCGGTTTAGGATCACTCCAGACATGATCGAGACTCCTCTCCGATCAATGAACAACAGCGGGATCTGGAAACCCATGATGGCCCCCTGTGCGTTCCACGAAGTTCTTTGTCGCTTGAACCTTATCGTTGTTCACCAAATCCTTTTGTCACACGATATCAAGTTTGTCCGAGATCCTATCCCGTTACTCGACAAACTCATTTACTCGTCTCCATGATATTAAATCTCCGTGACCTAGTCACATGCTTGCAAGACTTTGATGTAATATCACCGAGTGGGCCTAGTGATATCTGTCCGTCACGCGGATGGACAAATCCCGCTCTTGATGCATACGCCTCAACGTATTCCTTTAGAAAACCTGATAGACTCCTTTATGATCACCCTGGTACGATGTGACGGTTGATGCAGTCAAGGCCTCCTTCAAGAACAATGATTAAATATGATCTCACGGTCTAAGGATTTAGTTACTACTACGTTTCTATATAAGTTATCGCAATGCCGATATTCGTGAAAGATCTTATTGCGCTAACTTACTTTGGGTGGATGTCCATCATGTCATTCTCCAATGACACAACTCCATTGTCAATTGACATAAATGCCCATGATCAAGGAAACGTTGACCATCAGTTGACCAATGGACTAGTTATGTAGAGGCTACTAGGGACCTGGTTGTTTTACATCACACGTGTATTAATGTTTCCACTTAATACAGTTATAGCATGACATAAAACTTATTATGAACACTTTTAGATATGATAATAAAACTCTTTATTAATTGCCTCTAGGGCATATCTCCAACAGTCTCCCACTTGCACTAGAATACAATTAATCTAGTTTACATCTGGTAAGAATCTAACACTAATAGCTCCTTGGTGTTGATCATGCTTCTCTTGTGGAAGAGGCTTAGTCAACGGATCTGCCACATTCAGATCCGTGTGTACTTTGCAAATCTTAATTTCTCCTTCCTTGATATACTGTCTTATCACATGGAAGCGTCAGAGTATGTGTTTGGCAGTGGAGTGAGACCTCGGTTCCTTAGCATTAGCAATCGCCCCTGTGTTGTCACAGTAGATGTTGACAGGGTCTTGCATGCCAGGAAACACTCCTAGTTCGATGACGAACTTCCTGAGCCAGACAGCTTCATTTGCAGCTTCTGCAGCGGCAATGTACTCTGACTCCATTGTAGATTGGGCTACGGTGGATTGCTTTCCACTTCTCTAGCTCACAGCACCACCATTTACCAGAAACACATAACCCGTTTGAGACATAGAATCATCCGGATCTGTGTCAAAACTTGCATCAACGTAACCTTTTACGCCAAGTTCTTCTTCACAGCCACCGTAGACTAACATCATATCTCTCGTTCTCTTGAGATATTTTAGGATGTTCTTTACAGCTGTCCAGTGGTCCATACCAGGATTACTTTGGAAGCGGCTTGTCAGGCTTAGATCCGGAGCTACATCGGGTCGGGTCCAGTGGTCCATACCAGGATAGACCCTATGGCCGAGGCATAGGGGATGTTCTCCATTCTTTCCTTATCATTATTCGATACTGGGCATTGAGTCCGACTCAACAGTTTACCTTTTATCACGGGCAAGAACCCTTCTTGGCCCGATCCATTTTGAACCTCTTCAAAATCTTATCTAGGTTGTTCCCCTGACTTAATGCTAATTGATACGTGTCAAACGTATCTATAATTTTTGATTGATCCATGCTAGTTTTGTGATGTTGTCACATGTTTTTACTATCATATTACATTATTTTATGCATTTTGTCGGACTAACCTATTGACAAGATGCCCAGTGCCAGTTCCCTGTTTTTTGTCATGTTTTTGTTGCAGAAAGTTACTTCTGGAAATATTCTCGGAATTGGACGAAAATTTAAGGGGATTTTTATGGGCCAAATGAAGACCGGAGCCAAAAGGGCGACCTGGGGGGTCACCCACAGGCCAGGGGCGGCCCCCTGCCGCGGCCCTAGGGCAGCCCGCAGGTGGGACCGCCCCTGCCCTATGGGCACCCCCTCGGCCGCCTCCGACGCCTATAAAATCATCCCCGACGAAAAAACCCTAACCCCCGAAGAATTTTCCCAAATACGCAACAGAGCTCCGCCACCATTGCCGACAAGTTTCAGGGGTTCAGAAGGTCCTGATCCGGCACCCTGTCGGGACGGGGATCGAACGCCGGAGCCATCTCCATCAACACCGCTGCTTCCCACGATGAGGAGGGAGTAGTCCCTCACCGGGGCTGAGGCTTATACAAGTAGCTATGTGGTTATCTCTCTCTCCCATGATGTGATCTTCATTGTGATCATGAGCTTTGTTAGTGTAGTTGAATACATGATGTTTCCCTATGTGTAATGGATATGATGTTGCTCAAGTGGTGTTATTTAGTACAATTTCCGGAGCCACCGTTGTGATCATGGTACCTCGGTGACAGGATGGGTGCCGTGTGTGAATCTATGGATAATAGATTGGAAGGATCTTCATCATGAGTTTGTTCTTTATTTGTTGGATTGAATAGATCATGAGGTTTCTTGATGCTTGTGTTATAGAAGAAAGAGACTATTCAAGAAATAGGTTGTGGTGTTTGTTAGTACTATCTTTGGATGCGGATAGTGACAGCATGAAGTGTCCATAGATGTGGAATACGAACTTTAAGGTGTGCTTTTCGTAGCCCTACGCAATTCTCATCCTATTTGATCCACAAAAGAATTATCTCCGAGTAACGTCTACCATGCATGTATTTTTGTGGGAACTATCATGTGTTTAATTATGTTAATGATGTTGAGAGTAGTCACTAGTGAAAGTATGAAGCCTAGGCCTTGTTTCCAAGCATTGATACACCGTTTTTAGTCACTTTTGTCACTTGTTTGCTTGCTGCCATTTTTATTACAGAATTACGAAATCACCTTTTACCATCCATACCACTTGCATTTTACCATCTCTTCGCCGAACTAGTGCACCTATACAACTGACAATTGTATTAGGTGTGTTGGGGACACAAGAGACTTCTTGTATCTTAATTGCAGGGTTGCTTGAGAGGGATATCTTTGACCTCTACCTCCCGTGGATTCGATAAACCTTGGGTTACTCACTTAAGGGAAATTTGCCGCTGTCCTACAAACCTCTGCGCTTGGAGGCCCAACAAGTCTACAAGAATAGAAGTGTGTAGTAGACATCAAGCTAATTTCTGGCGCCGTTGCCGGGGAGGTGAGCGCTTGGAGGTATCTTCTTTAGATTCTGCAGTTATATCTTTTTGTTTCTTGTTTTTATTTCACTAGTTTGGCTTATGGAACGTTGTTCTTTGAATTTGCTTTTTGAGAGTGACCTCTCCACCACTCCCATGGTGGATAAGGTTACTCCACATACTGAATGTATTCCTTTCAAGATACCGATGGGGATAATTGATCGTTTTATGAGTAATTGCTATGCAGGAGATGGAGCTATACATCCTAGTTATCATCTGCTTTATATTAAAGAGTTATGTGAGTTGTTTGAGATTGCAGGTGTATCAAGAGAGGTAATCACGAGGAAATTATTTTCCTTATCACTTAAGGAGAAAGCATTGGAGTGGTATAGGCTGCTAGACAATTCTCACTTGTTGGATTGGAAGAAGCTTATGTCTCTCTTTTATTCTAAATTTTATCCTCTTCATGAAATTCATCGAGATAGAAATTATATCTACAATTTTTGTCCACATGACGGAGAGAGCATTGCTCAAGCTTGGGGGAGATTGAAATCATTAATGCTTAAATGTCCTAACCATGATCTTTCCAAGGATATTATTGTTAACAATTTTTATGCAAGGTTATCTCATCATGACAAGGAAATACTTGATGCTTCTTCTATGGGTTCTTTTACAAGTAAGAAGATTGATGCTAAATGGGATCTTATTGAAAATATTCAACAAAACATTGAAGATTGGGAGATCGACAAAGGTAAAGAGTCAGGTATAAATTATGAGTATGATTCCATTAAGTCTTTTGTTGAAATTGATAGTTTTAATAAGCTTAGTGCTAAGTTTGGACTTGACTCTCATATAGTTGTTGATATCTATAAATCTCTTGCTTCTCATATTAATATTCCTAAAGAGAAATGGTCTAAGCATCATGAACCTTTCAAAGACATTTGTAAACAAAATGAAATTGTTAATGATGATTGCAATAGACATGATCCAATCTCTACAAATAATGTTCCATATAAGCATGTTAATTTTTGTGGAGTGCATAGACCTTGTGAAAGCACTCGGGTTGAAGAAGATAAATATTGTAAGCAACATAAGCATGAAAGAACTAGCAAATGGCTTAAGGATTTATATAAATTTGCTAGAGAATTAAATGACCTCTATCCTTTTATGTGTGAACTTTGCAATGAAGAAGGTCATTTTAATTTCCAATGCTCATACTTTAATGATAGAATTATTAGCCAGTTTTGTGATAACATGATCACCTCTAGTCTTTATGATGAACTTAATTTATTTTTGGAGTGTGAAGAGTTATCAGAAAATCCTTCTTGGTTAGATAGTAGTACTTTTGGGAAAAATAGCATTCTCAAGGGAGCTTATCATTATTGTGTTGTGAATTGCCGTGACAATGCTTACATTGCAAAAATTAGAAAGAATATCTCTTCACCAAAGTATAAAAGGACATATGTTTCTTATGTTGCCAATAATGAAAGGGAGAGATTCTCCCAAGTTTCTCCTGTCTTTTCTAATAATGAATCAGATGATGTGGAGAAGCTTCCTTTCCAACCACTCCCTCCTAAGGTGGTGAAGAAGAAGAAGAAGAAGAGAGGGAGGAGTAAAAATAAAGAGGAAACAATATCATCCCCTAAGAATATTTCTCCCATGATGGTTGTTCCTAATGAGCATGAATCAAAAATTATTGAAGATGATCCACTTAATTGTATTCATTATTATCTTGATGTTAAGTATATAGGCACTATTGTAAAAGATTATGTTATGCCTGTTACTTATTGTGATGATCATGATTGGGAAAAATAATGCTACTTATGATCTTGAAAATCTTTTTGGCACCAATTTTGAAAATGATGATATTGATAATTGTTATACTGTTGGCAATATTCATGTTTCTTCTAATCATAATGTGGAAAACCCCAAGCTTGGGGATGATGGGTATGAAAATCCTTTTGGTATTGAAAGTCATGATGAATTTTTTACAAAAATATATGCTTGGAAAGATGACTATCCCCTTGCTTATGATGATATTATGCCTCCAATTTTTTATGATTATTGTGATGATAACTATGCCATAAAGAATGATTTTAATCATCCCTACGAGACTCATCATAATTATTACTCTCCTACTGAACATCATCTTTCTAATACACAATTATTCTATCATGTCCAAGTTCTATATGATAGTCCTACTCTCAATGCTACTAATAATAAAGATTTTATTTATGTGGAGAGTAATAATAATACTTTTATGCATGTGAATCATGAGAAAAATACTTTATGTGATGGTTATGTTATTGAGTTTCTTATGATTCTACTGAAAGTTATTATGAGAGAGGGAAGTGTGGTTATATAAATTTTCATCTTATGAAGTTTCCCCTCTTTATGTTGAAGGTTTTAATGTTGCACTTGCTTTGTCTTCCTATGCTCAATGCTTTATGCTCCAATGATTTATTTTCTTACAAGATGCCTATGCATAGGAAGAGAGTTAGACTTAAATGTGTTTGATATTTGCTTCATGATGCTCTCTTTTGCATTCCAACTCTTATTCTTATGAGAGCATCATTAAAATTATCATGCCTAGCTAAAAGGCTTAAAAGAAAAGCGCTTGTTGGGAGACAACCCATCTTTTACTTTCAGTTTGTTTTTTATTTTTCTTGAGTAATGAAGTTGTTGCCTCTGTAGCAACTTCATTGTATCTTTTTGTTTTGGTTTTTTGTGCCAAGTTTAGCCTCTAATGCATTGAAAGTGCGAGGTGTTGTTTTGCTCTCCAGAAACAGATTTCTGTCCTTCACTGTTCGAAAATCTAGAAAATCCCTAAATTTTATATTTTTCTGATAATTTTAGACAGAAATTATGATACTTTTATCTATCTTTCGTTAGTTTTGTGTTTTCTGATTTGAGCAACATAAGTGCCTCGAAAAATTCAATCTTTACAGACTGTTCCGTTTTTGACAGATTCTGCTTTTATTTTGTATTCGTCTCTTTACTATCGTCAAATGTGATACTCTTGAGGAGGAGTGCCACATTGAGGCTTAGTAAACAGTAGCTAATACCCAATAAAGTTGTTTGCAATTTGTCTTGAGTTGAACACATGTGTATTTTTAATTTATGAGCACTAACCCTCTAATCAGTTTATGAGAAGTTTTGTGTGAAGTGAGTTTTTAAGTTCCAAAGGAGAGGATAATGAAGAAATTGAAGATGGATCAAAGCTCAAGCTTGGGGATGCCCCCATGGCACCCCTCTTAATATCAAGAACCATCAAGCGTCTAAGCTTGGGGATGCCCAAGGCATCCCCTCCTCTTCATCGACTATCATAAGGTCGTCTTCGTTGAACTAAGTTTTTATCACTTTACATATTATGTGCTATGCTTGGAGCGTCATTTTATTTTGCTTTGAGTTTTGTTTTGTTTGTTTGCTGGTCATATTCATGTTGGATCCTATCCATCTTGTGTGGGAGAGAGACACGCTCCACTTTTTCGTTTGAATACTCCTTTGCTTATCTTATATCTTGTTGAGTATTCTTAGCTACTATTTGTTTGCTAGTAAGCTCTCGCTTTTAGCTTTTATCTTGTTTAGAGCTGCTAGTTGTTGATGTTAAACCCTCTTGTTCTTCAGTTATATTTGTTAGAGAGTTGCTATGGTTGCTTGGTTAATTTGTTAGAACGGTAAAATGCTATGCATGTGGTAGTGGTATGAAATAGAAAAACCTGCATAGTCTTGTAGATCACTATATGGATAATTTGATACTCTTTAATTGTTTTGAGGCTTTAAAATAACTAATGGTTAATTTTTTTTGGTTAATGGTGTTAGAACTGATTAGTGGAGATGTGTTAGTAAAGCGTGGAGCCGTACTTCTCTGAACTAAACAACCTAAGTCAACAATGCGAACGTGTCATGAATTCTGCTAAGTTGAAAATAAGTTCCTAGTGGGTAGTTACTGCAACGGTCAGGGAAGCCAACGGGGCACTTGTGTTGCCGCCAAGATCCCTCTCGGGGTGTCTCTAACCATTTGTGGAACATTGAAACTGCTAGTTGTTTACAATATACGAAATGCATTGTTGAGTTTTGGTTTTTGGCACTTCCACTTCCATATTTTGCTAGCCTCTTCGGTGCTGCGCAATGCCCTCTCTCACATTGAGATTGGTGCATACGTCGCGAGTACATCCAACTCCGTGGGAGAACTTCATCCTGTTCTCCAACACATAAGCCAACTATCTCCCTCAAAACAGCCACCATACCTACCTATCACGGCATTTCCATACCCGTTCCGAGATACATTGCCATGCAACATCCATCATTACATTACATGACTTGTTCATTACCATATAGTTTGCTTGATCATTGAGTTAGTGTGCTGCGTGGCCTGCCACATGTTCTACTTTTTTTCCCACACTATGCTCAATCATGCATACTTTATTTTATACATCATGTATTAGTCTTATGAGTTATGAGTAACAAAAGTGTGATGATCATCTTGTAAAAATAGAGTGTTGCCCCTATCTGTGAGCATATTGAAAAGAGTCCAAAGTGGCCACATAAAAGAGTCCAAAAGAGACCAATGAGAGAAAATTTATAAGAGCCACGGAGGCCACAATTGTAAAAAAAAAGAGAAATATAAAAGAGAGAGGGGGCAGCACTACTATCCTTTATTCCACACTTGTGCTAGTTAGCACCTACTCTTCATTATAGAGAGTTTTCATGTTTCGTTTGTATAACTATGTGGGGAATTAACATTATAGAACTTGGCTTGTATATTCCAAGGATGAGCCTCCTCAAGTGAGCTCTAGGTCTTCATGAGCAAGCAAGTTGGATGCACCCCCTCTAGTTTCATTGGAGAGCTTTCATACACTTATAGCTCTATGTGCATCCGTTGCATGGCAATCACTACTCCTCATACAGTGTCAACTACGGGACTTCCTTCTGTCTTGTGGTTACCCTCTCCACTATTTGAGCCTTTCTTTTTGGCCTTCCAAACCTCCATTATTGTTCTCTTTGCCATAACATCATGGTGCCAAAGACACTTCTTACTTGCACTAGTTGAGTAGACTTTGAAACAGTTGATTTGTGAAGTAGATGGATTAGGACACTTGACTTGAGCTTGGCTATTCCATGAATAACTAATTAGATGCTTTGAAGAATGATTGATACTTTACATTGGAGACATAATTTGCAATTCTTCTTTCTAAACCTTATGTATGGTTCCATGTCTCCAACGCACTTTTATTCATGAAAAGTTTCTAGCATTTGTTAGCTAGCATTTGTTAATCATTGTTTGCTTGATATCAACTATAGACAATTGTTTTGGATCACCTCATTCACATCATGTGCTTTGCATTACTATCTTGATCATGATTGTGTTGGTTGCATGTCTAATCAAAAATTATTTTGTTATCACTTACCTACTCGAGGACGAGTAGGAGTTAAGCTTGGGGATGCTGATACGTGTCAAACGTATCAATAATTTTTGATTGATCCATGCTAATTTTGTGATGTTGTCACATGTTTTTACTATCATATTACATCATTTTTATGCATTTTGTCGGACTAACCTATTGACAAGATGCCTAGTGCCAGTTCCTTATTTTTGTCATGTTTTTGTTGCAGAAAGTTACTTCTGGAAATATTCTCAGAATTGGACGAAAATTTACGGGGATTTTTTATTGGACAAATAAAGACCGGAGCCAAAAGGGCGACCTGGGGGGCCACCCATAGGCCAGGGGCGGCCCCCTGTCGCAGCCCTAGGGCAGCACGTGGGTGGGACCCGCCCCTGCCCTGTGGGCACCCCCTCGGCCGCCTCTGACGCCTATAAAATCATCCCCGACGAAAAAACCCTAACCCCCGAAGGATTTTCCCAAATACGCAATAGAGCTCCGCCGCCATCGCCGACAAGTTTCGGGGGTTCAGAAGATCCTGTTCCGGCACCCTGCCGGGACGGGGATCGGCCGCCGGAGCCATCTCCATCAACACCACTGCTTCCCGCGATGAGGAGGGAGTAGTCCCTCACCGGGGCTGAGGCTTATACAAGTAGCTATGTGGTTATCTCTCTCTCCCATGATGTGATCTTCGTTGTGATCATGAGCTTTGTTAGTGTAGTTGAATACATGATGTTTCCCTATGTGTAATGGATATGATGTTGCTCAAGTGGTGTTATTTAGTACAATTTCTAGAGCCACCGTTGTGATCATGGTACCTCGGTGAAAGGATGGGTGCCGTGTGTGACTCTATGGATAATAGATTGGAAGGATCTTCATCATGAGTTTGTTCTTTATTTGTTGGATTGAATAGATCATGAGGTTTCTTGATGCTTGTGTTATTGAAGAAAGAGACTATTCAAGAAATAGGTTGTGGTGTTTGTTAGTACTATCTTTGGATGCAGATAGTGACAGTATGAAGTGCCCATAGATGTGGAATACGAACTTTAAGGTATGCTTTTCGTAGCCCTACGCAATTCTCATCCTATTTGATCCACAAAAGAATTATCTCCGAGTAACGTCTACCATGCATGTATTTTTGTGGGAACTATCATGTGTTTAATTATGTTAATGATGTTGAGAGTAGTCACTAGTGAAAGTATGAAGCCTAGGCCTTGTTTCCAAGCATTGATACACCGTTTTTAGTCACTTTTGTCACTTGTTTGCTTGCTGCCATTTTTATTACAGAATTACAAAATCACCTTTTACCATCCATATCACTTGCATTTTACCATCTCTTCGCCGAACTAGTGCACCTATACAACTGGCAATTGTATTTGGTGTGTTGGGGACACAAGAGACTTCTTGTATCTTAATTGCAGGGTTGCTTGAGAGGGATATCTTTGACCTCTACCTCCCGTGGATTCGATAAACCATGGTGATGGGGGGATACTTTACAGGTAGGCCCATGGACCCGGAAAGTAGACCCGCCAAGACCAAGAAGGCCAAAGCCGAGTCACGTATCAAGTCGCATGGGCTGGGCTGGAGACAAGCCGACCAAGGCCCATGATGAAGAAAGGACCCGTCCGGAAGGAGTCCAAGTACAACCCGGAGTCTAAACTTGGAAGATCAAGACGTAGAGTAGGACTCCGTGTTCTAGTGTGACTCGGTGTAAATTGTAAGTCCAGAGACCCGGCAGCCTTTATAAGCGGGGTCCTGGACCTTAGAACGATAAGTCCAACCAGTAGAGATAAGCTTCAACCAATAGAGAAACCCTAGCCACCAGAGAGAAGTCGCCGGCTCCTAAGTTGTGGGAGCCGGGTCCTTGTAATCGAGATACAATCAAGAGCAATAACATAGAAGCAGGAAGTAGGTCTTTACCTCGAATCAGAGGGGCCGAACCTGGGTAAATCCTTGTTCCTTGACGAGATTAACCGTTCCCACGTACTTCAATCACCAATGGCCCCAGAACTCATCTTCCCGGAGGAAGAACTTGCCGTGACAACCCCACGACAGTTGGCGCCCACCGTGGGGCCTACGGTGACGAAAGGAGTTGAGATCGTTGGAGCTGCTTGTCGAGCTATGGAGAAACTCGCCATCGGGCGGGTCTACACTGATGAGCATGGAGAGACAGAGATCGATGACTCAGGCTGGACCTCGGAGATGAATGAAGTCGACGAGGGCTATCAGCTTGTCTTTGGAGGAATCAACGTGTTCGTCGGGATGGTGTGCGCGTCGGGTCTTCGCGCGAACTCGGCGGAGTCGGTGCCAGAGCTAACTGTTATTGTCGAGTCCGACGGCGAGGAGTCGGTCGGAACTTCAGAGGTCGGCATCATCGCCGAGTCTGAGGGACCCCTAGCTGAGGAACCAGAGGTGATGCAAGAGTCAGATTCAGATTATGATGCAGATTCAGAGTCCATCCTACCCTTGTTTGAAGATCGGCTTGGGTACGGGATAGAGGAAGAGGATTATGAGGAGTCGCCAGTACGCGCTCGTGTTGTGGGAGTTTACATGTCTGGAAATACTGGGAATCAGTTTGATCCAACTTTATTGACAAAGGAGATTAATGCAAGTAATGCCGCAGAGAGGGCGGCCGAGTTAACCAACGCTCGTGCTGCGTTGGAGAGGCAACTAGCTGATATCACAGAGGCAAACCGTAGACTAGCTGCAGAGCAGGCCCGAGTCCAAGATGAAGCTCAGGTCGTGTGGAGGCGCCGCGAGGAGCTTACTTCAATTCAGCATCGCCGAGCTAGGAGTCGCTTGCATGATGGAGTCCACATCAATCCAACCAATCTATTCACCACACCCAATGGTCCAGGCAGAGGAGCCGGACTAGGAGGCTCAGCGGCAGCAGGAGGCGCCGCAGGAGGAGCCGGACACTACTAGGGAAAAGCCTAGCCGTGGCGCACCAGATTGGGCTACCCGTGGCGCAGGCGCCTGCGCCATGAATTGCCACGCCACGGGTAAGCAATTAGCCGTGGCGCAGGGACCCATGTGCGCCACGAGTAGTTAGCCGTGGCGCAGGATACCAAGTGCGCCATGGCTAAGTGGAAATACCCATGGCGCACTGGTGGACTGTGCGCCATGGCTGTGGTGCGCCACGGCTACCCTCTGACATGCGCCACGGCTATGATTTTCTGTATTTTTTTTATATACAGAAAATACAGTATTTATACAGATTATAATATAGGTATTTATATAGACATATATTCTATAATACACATTGCAGAACAATACACAAAATACATAGATCACATATGCATTATAACTGAAAATAGATCACGGATCATCATATACATCACATCGATCGGAATCGAGTAGCAAGTTCGAACATCATCACATTACAAAGTAAAGGAAGTTTAATTACAACACGAATTTCATCGACTGTTTGAACATAAGCTACACAGGTAAGCTAGGCGTCGACGGTCTTCGGGGCCGGGAAGGGGCGGACGCCTTCTTTCGTCGTGAAGGGCCGGATGTCGCCTTGTGCCTTTAGACGCCGTTCCACCTCCGCATTATCGAGTGGAGCGCCGTCGTAGTAGAACATGCCTCCAACGGCGCAGACATCATGTAGTATGATCCGCGCGAACGTCTCCTGGATGCGATAGAATTCTTGTCGAAGATCACGATCCTGGATAGTTGCCAAGTTTTCGGCCCAGCGTTGGAGTTGATCTGGCAACTGAAGTTTCTCTTCATCCCGTACGAAGGCACGGATCTGATGGATGGTGTAGTAGGCATCCCTCTCGCTGTTCTTTGGTTGCGTGACGCACGCGAATTTGATAATGTGGTGGAATGATAGCACACCTCCTCTTCCAGGTCTCTTCCTTTTGAAGACGCCTCCCCTCATACTGAAGCCAACTAGAGCATTATCCAGAGCCTTCTTGAGGTTGGTGTAGTCTTTCGGTTTGTCCTCCCTACCCGAGTCCAAATATATGACTACGGAATATTTCGGGCAAAGAACGAGCAGGACGCAGTACTTGTCTCTGGGAAAAACAATTTAGACAGAGTGTTAGAAAAATAATGATAGAAATCTAATGAAGCATCTTAATTATGGCGTAAAGAATGACTACTTACTCGGGATAGTAAGGCAAGAGAATGTAATCCTTCCACTTATTCTCCACCATGATTTCTTCAAGGTGTTTCGACATAAATTGCCAGCCTTCATGGCTTCTGAAGTTGGTCTCGATCATGTAGTAGGGGTCCGCTATCGCGACGCCCCCGATCTTCTCTTTTAGGACCTGGTGGGCCGTACTGAGACAGAATAAGCGGACTAAATGAGGATGGAGCCGCTTCAAGTTAAACATCTTGAAGATGTCATCAAATCGCACGAAGAGCAAATCCGCCGGCTCTTGTTTGCAAAAGCCATCAACTGCCTCTGGCACCTTGGCAGTGAAGAGCGGGTGTGGATGTGTAGGATCTTTCATTTTAAGAAGATCCAGCTCTCGTGTCAGAACACGCTCATGCAGCTTCTGCATATCCCCACTCATGAGTTGGAGCACATCAGGCGGTACCATCGGTCGACCCGCAATATGCATTTCCCGCGCAACATCTTTGCTCGGTCCTGGCCCGTCCTTAAACCGGATCGGCCGCGGAGCCGCCGGCTGGCTGCTAGAGGCATTGGCACCCTGCTGCGGCTTTGGAGGCAGCGACAGCTGGCTGGCGGATGCATAGTCGCTCTTCCTAGGTCTTTTCCGCCCCTTCTTAGCCTTTGGAGGGATGCCTCCTCCGGCCGCTAGCGCTTCACGACAGGTCCCAAGTAGTGTGTTGGGGCTCAGGATAGCTTGTGTTGCTTCTTTCTGCGTGAAGTCGTCGGCTGGAGGCGTCTCTTGAGAATCGAACAGACGCTTCGTGCACGTGGCTTTATCTGTTTGACCAGCGGGCTCGTGCGTGTGCGGAGCAGTCGGTGGTTCATCAAGAGGAGCCATGAATCCTCCGTCTTCGCAGCGGTCATCATCGATATAGCAGTCATCGAAGATGTCATCTTCCCGTGCCACAGGCTCTTTCAGTTGTGGTGGTGCTGGTGCGCTGGCCTTGACAGGCTTTTGCCCCAACCCGACTTCCGGTGTTGTGTGTGGAGAGTCCGGGCTAATACGGATCTGGGTTTTCGGCCACATCATGGGCCAGGGGATGCATTCACGGAGGAGCAGGTGGTCCTCGGCTCCCACGGGTTGAACAGGAGGATCCACCTCATTGCAGCCCGTGAACACCCTAATCAGTGAGACCTTGAAGAAGCCATCTGGTATTGGCCTGTTGTGGTGCATGCGATTTTTGGGCGCAACGATGGTAGCCCTAGCAACATCCTTCAACTCTCCATTCACATGGTGTAGGAGAGTGCATCTAGTGTCGCCCTGCGAAGAACATGCATGTAGGGCGTTAGAGATGCAAGGCAAAGGCAAAATGGATGAAGTAATATGCGTTGAGCCTACGACGCTTAGATACCGTGAGGGCGTCGAGCTCGGCAATTGTCGAGACACCGCCGACGTCTTGCGACACGGAGTCAGAGTGGGCGCCACTTGGGGGGTTGCCGGCCGGCGAATTCTCCGGAAGAGGCGACGGCGTGGTGTGGACCGGCAGATTATCCCGAACAGGTGGAGGTGACGGCGCGGTGTTGGCGGACGAAGCCGCCGACGCGGTGTTGGCCGTGTTGCCTCCAAAGTTGGGCACTGGACACGGCCCTTGTCGACCTCCGTCGATCCAATCCGTTACCGAGGTCACGACAGAAGGAAGGAAACCGACGAGCGCCTTGGCCACTAGTTCGTTGACTATATCCTCCTGCTTGCGCTTCTTCCTCTCCTTCCGCGTCTCCTTGTCCTCGGCATAATAGTCACACCATAGGACCTTGCCTTTGCCGACAACACGGCCACCTGACGGTGGCTTGTCCAGATCCCGCCCCTTGAGCTTGTTCAACGCCGCGTTGAATGGAGTGTCCCACACGGGCTTCGTCGATCCCTGGGAGGAGCTCTCATCCGCGGCTCTAGAACTTTCTATATCCTCCAGAGCCTTTTGGAACTTCACGACAGCAGGATCCGTCTTAAGTTCCTTGGTAACCGGGTCCTCCGTGAACCGAGCCCTGACAAAATTTCTAGTCTGCTTGTCTTTAAATTTGTCGAAGGGGTTAGAGATGCCCTTAGCTGCCCACTCAGCATCCTGCTTCTCCCATTTGGGCTCAGCCGCGAAGTAACCACCACTTCCGAGATGGTGGTGTCCTACATTCTTCGAGTTCATCCACCTCCCCCATTCACTCATTTTCTTGGATGCAGGTAGTCCGAGCCTGCCCCGGAAAATCCTAAGGTCTTCTTCGTTGACCCGCTCCTTGTTCCAGATCTCCTCGGGACTTTTATCGTCTTCGATCATTTTTTTGACCCTAGATCTCCAACTGGACAAGGCCGTGCTCATCTTCGTGAGGGCAAAGTTGTTGACGGCATTGAGTTTTTTCAAATCATGATTACCGTCTTCATCGGCCCTGTAGGCCGGCGGGAACTCATACCGTTCATGCAGCCTCTTGATGAGGCGGAGGCGCACACCCTCTTTATTAGCATCCCTTATGTTATCCTCATAGACAGGGACGACCTCTCGAAGGATGCATGCCACTTGGAGGCCATACCCTGCGGCGACCCCTGTAGGCTCTAGAGGCGCCCCACCGTCGGACACTTGGGTGATCGCTTGCCTCAAGGCCCGGACCTTGTTCTTACTCCTCTCCTTCCTAGCCTTTTTGGCTTGGCTACCATCTGTGCGTTCTCCGCCATCAGTGGTCGCACCGCCATCCCCGACGCCACTAGTAGTGGTATCGTTGCCATCCTCGGCGCCAGTATTATTGGCGCCCTCGTCGCCATCCCCGGCGCCACTATTATTGGCGCCCTCGGCAACATCCCTGGTCGGCTCATCGTAGAAGCTCCAGAAGTCCGCGTTCTTCTCTCTGGCTAGGTCTTCCACGCTTAATTGTCGAGAAGAAGCTCCGGCCTCATCGTTGTTAGCCATGTGTTCTGCGTGTGACAGCAAAATGGAACATGTTAGTTAAAAGAAACAAAAAAATACATATGCCGATGTTTTATCGAAATGTCGAATCATTTCCATTCCGGCAAATTTCCGGCGGCACTCCTATTGCCAAAAATTAGCAAAGGTCATGCAGAATTTTTCACGGAAAAATTCGGCATGACCTTTGCTAATTTTTGGCCATAGGAGTGCCGGAAATTTGCCGAAACGGAAATGAATCGACATTTCGGCAAAACATCGGCACTCATCTAAAATCCCTACAAAGTTCACAACAAAACCGGCACACAACTCCGGCAAGATACAAACATATTCATCAGACATATAAACCGGCACACAACTCCGGCAAGAATACAAACATTCATCACAGACGAACCGGCACACAACTCCGGCAATATACAAACATTCATCACACATATAAACCGGCACACAACTCCGGCAGTATAACATTGAAGAAAAATAAACCGGCACACAACTCCGGATTCCATCACATGCATCCTACCTTGCTTCAACTTAACCAGCAGCAAGCAACTGTAGAGGAGCAAGCAACACCACCACCACAACCTGCAAGCAACATCAAAAACACAATTAGAGGAGCAACCTGGCAGCAGCAGTTTTCAAATTTTTTGGTGAACCAAACAAGCTCTGAAAATTCTGAAATTTTTACAAGAGCAATGTATAACTATTGTTGACCTACTGTAAAAATTTCAGCTTAATCAGAGTTGATTTGAGTTGTTCAAAAATTGTAGAGCATTTCAGCCAGAATTTTGCCAAAAAATTCAAATTTCATTTTCCATTTCAGTTTTTCCTAAACTCCAATCATTACCCTAACCCTAACCCTAACAGCAAGCAGAAGCAATAACACTAACCCTAATTTCATTTTGCATTTCATTTTTAATTTTGCATTTCATTTTGCTACACTAACACTACTATCCATATATGACATGTATGACCAGGAACATCAATATGAACATCAATATATATGGCAGAGGAACATCAATATGAAAAAAATTAAAAAAATGTGGCAGATCATCAGATCATATGTGGTCTAAATCTACCGATTGTTGCATCAACTAGTGGGAAACCCTAGCTAAATCGACTATAATTAGGAGGAGGAGGAGGAGGGACCGGGTCACCTTTGATCCGGCGAGGAGCAGCGGCCACGGCCAGGAGGGGGAGACGGCGACGGGGCGGGGGCGGTGCTCGGGGTGGCGCACGGCCTGGAGGAGGCGCGGGGCACAGGGGCTCCGGGCCGGCGCGCTCGTGCTCGTGGGAGGTGGAGGGGGCGACGGCGACGGGGCGGCGGCGGTGCTCCGTGGAGGCGAGGGGGAGACGGCGACGGGGCGGCGGCGGTGCTCCGTGGAGGCGAGGGGGCGACGGCGACGGTGAGAGACGGCGCTCGAGCGGTGGAGGGAGAGGAGGATGTGGGAGGATTGGGGAACGGTTCGGGCGCGCGCGAATTTTAGATCGATCTAGGTTAACTTACCCGTGGCGCACGGCCACTCCAATGCGGGACGGGTACGTATAATAGCCGTGGCGCAGGGTCACTATCCTGCGCTACGGGTAAGTTACCCATGGCGCAGGGTAAGACCCCTGCGCCACGGATAAGGAGTTTTTTTATATTTTCTTTTTGCATTTAATTTTTCATTTGCTTTTTCTTTTTTCCTTTTGTGCATTTCATTTAAGACATTCATATAATATTTAATGTGATATAGTATTCCAATTTATGATTTTAAAAATTTAATATTAAGGTAGGATTACACATATCATGCATATTCCTATTTAATTTTAAGACACACATATGCATATGCATATCAAATATATTAAAAATACTTAATATTTGGATTACAAATTCTAGGATACTTAATTTATAATATTAATTCCTAGGGTTACAAAATCAAGTGTCGTATTTCCCACACCGTCTAGCTAGCGTTTCACAATCTTCTTTCCCTTCTTGGTGGCGGTTGAATAATTTAGACCCGGAACATGTCGACTTCTTCTTGCGAACGGAAGACCACCTGACTTGGGTAGTGTTGTCCTACTTCTTCTTGTGGTGTATGTTATTCTTTGTCGTCGTCGTCATCTTCCATTTTTGGGTCTCCGTACTGGTCAAAATCTTGCTCGTTGGCGACTCCATCCATTCCGATGATGCTCCTTTTTCCTCTTCTCACGACAACACGGCTAGGCATTGTCGGGTCGGTGATGAAGAAGCATTGGTCAACTTGGCTAGCCAGTACCCATGGTTCAGTTTTCGCGATGACGCTCGCGGTAGCAGCAGACTTGGAGGCTTCGGGTATAGACATGGTGGTGAAATATCCGTCTTCTTTTTTTGGACTGACGCTCTTAGCCCATCTGACACGGAACATCGGCACCTTGTCTCCAGAGTAGTCCAGCTCCCAGATCTCCTCGATCCTTCCATAGTACCTTTCTTTGACGTCACCGGTGAAGGATTCCATCGTTATCCCTGAGTTCTGATATTCGCTATTCCTGTCTTTTTCCTCCGTGTAGAACGTGTAACCGTTGATATCGTATGCCTGATATGTCATCAGGTTGGGCGCGGGGCCCTGTGACAAGAGGAATATGAGTTTTCCTTCTGCGGAAGTCATTGACGGAGGATTATCTAGAAGGTGGCGTTTGAACCAACGCGTGAAGGTGGCGTTGTGCTCTTTGATTATTTCGACGTCCGTTCGATGCTGACCACGTTCACTGTACTTCTTCTCAATAAAGTTTTTGTGCTTTTCCAACCAAGGATCGACCACTTGTATGTGTTTTAGCGCTACAAAGTTTGCACTGTCAAAGTCGGCGCGTCGGCCAGAGTCATCCACTTGTAGTTCCCTCCTACCTGTTTTGTGACCTGCTCCATCGAGCTTGCCAATGTGCTTATTTTCGGGCAGACCAACAGGGTTCTCGACATCTAGAAAATTCGTGCAGAAAGAGATGCACTCTTCGGTGAGATAGCCCTGGACGATGCTTCCATCTGGAGTTGCCCTGTTACGAACGTATCCTTTGATGACACCATTCATCCTTTCGAACGGCATCATGCTGTGCAGGAACATCGGCCCGAGCTGGATGATATCATCCACGACATGGATCAACAAATGCACCATAACGTCGAAGAATGCGGGAGGGAAGTAAATCTCGAGCTCATTTAGTATCACAATGATCTCTTCCTGTAACCTTACGGCTTTCTTCATGCTGATCGACTTTCGAGAGATGACGTCGAAAAAGTTGCATAGGTCCAATAGCGTTTGGCGGACGTGTGGGTCCATTATCCCTCGGAGTGCAACCGGAAGTATCTGCGTCATCAGCACGTGACAGTCATGCGACTTCATCCCGCTGAACTTTTGTTTCGCTGCGTCCAGATATCTGCTTATCTTCCCCGCGTAACCGGAAGGAAATTTCACTCCGAGAAGGCACTTGATAAACTGTTCGATCTCCTTCTGGCTTAGAGTGAAGCACGAAGGAGGGCAGTAATAGTCATTCTGTTTCGCCTTTTTGCCCTTCCGACGACCTTCTGTCTCCTCCTCCTCGGACAGATCATTATCATCGTCAGGGCGTCCTCCGTGGAGATCTTTCCTGATGCCCAATGATCTTAGGTCGTTTCTTGCTTTCGGCCCATCTTTGGTCCTCTCCGGCATGTTGAGAAGGGTGCCAAGCAGACTCTCGCACACGTTCTTCGTGATATGCATGACATCAAGGCTATGAGGTGTTTCGAGGATCTTCCAATATGGCAAGTCCCAGAAAACAGACCTTGTTTTCCATACCTTCAGCAGTGGTGGCGGAGCCTTTTGCTTCTTCCCCGGCGGAGGGCACTCATCCCAGCTTGTCAACAGCATGTCGATTTCTTCGCCGCTCCTCTTACGTGGGGCTCTTCGGATCTCAACGGTACCATCGAACAGCTCTTTGCGGTTTCTCCACGGGTCCTCCCTGCGAAGCCACCTTCGATGTCCCGTGAACACTGTTTTTGAAGACCCGGGATCTTTCTCTAGCTGCATATATGTTGTATCGTCCATGCACCTAACGCATGCACAGTGTCCGTGTGCCACCTGGCCTGCGATATATCCGTAACCGAGATAGTCTTGCACCGTCGTGATCAACGCGGCTCTCATAGGGAAGTAATCTTCCGCGACGGCGTCCCATGTGCTGACCCCTACATTCCATATCTTCTGTAGCTCATCTCTCAAGAGCCGCAGATACAGATTGATGTCGTTTCCTGGTTGTTTCGGCCCTTGGATTAGCATGCTCATCTGAATGTACTTCCTCTTCATGCACAACCATGGGGGTAGGTTGTATATCCATACAAACACGGGCCACGTGCTATGTGTGCTGCTCTGGTTGCCAAACGGATTGAGCCCATCGGTGCTCACGCCCAACCTGACGTTTCTTGGATCGTTCCCAAAAGTTGGGTATTCAAAGTCTAACGCTTCCCACTGCTTAGCATCTGAAGGGTGTCTCAGCATCTTATCCGTCTCTTCGTTTTCCGGCTTATTCCTTTCCGCGTGCCAGCGCATTAACTTTGCTTCCTTAGGATCTGTGAAAAGCCGCTGCAGACGAGGAATGATCGGAAGGTACCATACCACTTTCCGAGGAGCTTTCTTTTTCCCTTTCTTGTATCGAGCAGCGCCGCACACCGGACATGCAGTTGTCTCCGCGTCATTTTCCGGATAAATGAAGCAATCATTGATGCAAACGTGGTATTTGATGTGCGGTAAATCAAAAGGGCACACGATTTTTTTGGCCTCTTCGATACTACTAGGACACGTGTTCCCCTCAGGAAGACGATCGTGCCAAAATTTCAAGTTCTCGTCGAAGCTTGCGTCTGTCCATTTGTGTTTTGCCTTCATCTGCAGAGCCATGAGCGTTACTTTCAAGCGGGTATCCTCGGGCCGACATCCCGCATACAACGGAGCATTCGAGTCTATGTCCAGCTGCGCCAGCTTAGCCTCTCTAGCAGCGTTACTCGACTTTCTGAGAAGCAATTCTTGAACATGAGGGTCCCGCACGACTGAAGTTAGCAGCGTCGGCGTGCCCGCGTCTTCTCCACCATTTACGTCGGCTTCTTCTTCATCATGCCCGACATATTCTTCGTCATCATAATCGGGAGGCGCCTCTTCATCTTCCTGATCATTTCCCGCCGCGCCCCCATTGACGTCATCATCATCATCCTCGTAAGTGAAGTCATCCATAAAACCTTTCCTGAGCAGATGCTCCTGCAATGTGCCGGAAAAGGGATCGAGCACGGTGCCGAGTTTGCATGTTCGACACGGACACTTTATCCCGGTGTCGTTGTTTTTAACCATCACGGTCGTCGCATATTTCAAATATCTAGCAACAATACTTTCGCTCATCATGATGACCATTGTCGCCCCCGCTCTACATATAGAACAAAGGATTATATTAGAAACAAAATATTTCACAGAAAAATTTGGCATGACCTTTGCTAATTTTTGGCCTTAGGAGTGCCGGAAAATTCGCCGAAATGGAAATGAATCTACATTTCGGCGAAAACATCGGCAACTAATCATTTCTACACATATGCAAACACACGCAACCACACACACATCCTCATCCATCACAATGCAACCAATTCATCCATCACACACATGCATACAACAACCACAAACATATCACAACCCTTCTCATCCATCACATAGAACCACACACATCAAAGCCTCCTTCTCATCCATCACATACACTCACCTTCCAACAAATTGACGTCGAAAGAGAGAGCGCCCGGAGGAGATCGAAGAACGAGCACGCGAGGCGTGGGAAGATGTTTCCTCACATATACATGAAGAAAATAAGTAGATTTATGTGGCAAAATATGTGAAGAGAGAGAAGAAAATGAGGTGGGGAGAGGAAGGGGGCGTGCAGATCTGGAATGAGAGGTGGGGAGGAGGAAGAGGAGGAGAGGAAAGTAGAAAAGGGGTGGTGGTGGTGGCAGCCAAAAAGCAAAAGTGCACCCAGGCTTAGCCGTGGCGCACGAAAGGATGCTGCGCCACCAATATATCCTAGCCGTGGCGCACTATAATTACCTGCGCCATGGATAGGTGGGGTAAAATTCGCGCCAGAAATGGTGCAGATGGGACCCACACTTACCCGTGGCGCACGATGGCACAGTGCGCCACGGCTAAGTGGGGTAAAATTGGCGCCAAAAATGTCCACCGGGTCCCACACTTAGCCGTGGCGCAGGGCATTACCGTGCGCCACGGCTACGAGACTACCCGTGGCGCACATGTTTCTGCCGCGCCACGCCTAAGTGCGCACAGGCCGGCCGTCCAGGGCCCAACTTAGCAGTGGCGCACATCTTAGAGGCCTGCGCCACGGCTAAGTTAGTGTCCGTGGCGCAGGACCAAGAGGTGCGCCACGCATATTTAGCCATGGCGCACCATTCGGACAGTGCGCCATGGCCACGTGGCTTACCTATAAGCCTTTTCCTAGTAGTGGGAGGAGCACCACCACCACCACCACCACCCCCAGAAGGATCGGGAGGCAGCCGTGCCAACGGACCACCGCCTGAAGGAGGAGTCGGAGGAGGAGCATCTGGTGGCTTAGGGTCACAGCCTAACAGATTTCATACTCCAGAAGGACATTATTCTAATCCTATGGACAACGTTCATGCGGCGACTCTGAGATTGGAGAATATTGTGGTACCAGAGGGACCAGCAGGACAGGAGACTCGCGAGGCTATCGAGTTACTGAAAACAGCTTTGACTCAGCAGGCTTTGTATCCAACTTTTCCAGACGCAAGTAGACTACATTCAACACCCTTTAACTCAGGTACGAGGAGTCGGCACGGCGAGTCCAACCCGGCAAACTCTACGAGTGCAAGGCGTCGTGAACTAGTGAGGAATCGTGCAAACATACCAACTGCTTCACAAGCTCAGCTAGTGGTTGATGAAGCAAGGCAACGACGAGAGAGAGAAGCAGCAAGAGCTCGGGAGGCAGAGAGGGACAGAGCGTTAGTGGGTGCAGTTAACCCGCCTCAGCCAACCCGGGTGCACGAGGAGGTGACTTCTCCTGGTGCTTCCCCAGCATTAACAGGACCAGAGTGTTTGTCCGATGCCATCAGATCCGAGTCCTTCCCTAGCAGTTTCAAGGAGCCGCGCAAGGTTCCAAACTATGAGCCAAACATGGACCCGACCTCTTGGTTGGGTACATACGAGATGGCGATGAGCATTCGCAATGCCACAGGTAATCTGTGTGCCAAGTTCATGTATCTTATGATGGAGGGAGCAGCCAAGGTGTGGATGCGCAACTTGCCTCCTAGGTCAATCAACTCTTGGGAGCAATTGAAGGCGGCTTTTATTCAGAACTTCCAAGGCACATGCAAAAAACTCAGCACCATTGAGGACCTGGAGCGGTGTGTCCAGAGGAAGGGCGAGTCAGCAAGGCACTGGATGAAGCGAGTCTCAGAGATCATTAACTCCTCACAAGGACTCCCACCAGTTTCAGTGTTAATGGCAATGGAGAGAAATTGCAGTTACAATCCTTTGAGTTGGAAGCTAGGTCGTATGAAGGAGAGCCTGAATCAAGGTATTCCCCTTACGATTGGTGAGATCATGGCAGGTGCTAACAAGCACGCTGCCACAGACAAAACAAAGGATCAGGAGGAAGGGGCTAAAGGACAAGGTGGCAATGGACAGAATCAGAACCAGAATCAGAACCAGAATCAAGGTAGTGGCAAGAGGCCGTATGGAGACAACTCTGACCTAGTAGCCAACACAAACACTGGAGTCAGACGCAAGGATAATAATTCTGGTGGATACCAAGGCCGCACTCCAAGCACGGAGGAGGTCTTGAGAATTCCATGCCCTAAACATGCCAAGAACGGTAGATGCGGTCATACCTTGGGACAGTGCGTAGATTTGCAGCGCGCCAGGNTTCCTCGCCTCCACCCCCTCGCCGCCGCCCCCAAGCCCCAGCCCCGCCACCGCCTCCCCATCCAGGCCGTAAACCCTAGCCCGGCCACGCGCCTCTCGTCCTTCATCTCCCCGGCGACTCCTTCTCCGCGGCCTTTGTTTCCCACCTCCTCTCGCCTCTTCTCCACCACCTCATCTGCAGGTACGCTTCCTTCCCTCCCCCGATTTCTTCTCCCCGCCGACCGCTCCCCGTGTTTCGTGGGCCGATGCTGATCATTTGCTTGACCCCGCAGGCGATCCCAGCATGGTGGTCGTCGGCTCGGCGGACTCCTTCGCCACCATCCACTCCAAGGTGCAAGGTGCGGCACCGATTCCCCTCCCCTTTCCCTCGCCAAATTCTTCACATGTTTGGTACAAGTCTCGTTCTCACGTATGTGGTGTGTTGGCTCTTGTTGCTGCAGATGAGAAGCTCCCCGCCGTCTTCTACTACACAGCGGTCTGGTGTGGCCCGTGTGAGTGCAAGAGTTTGTTCCCATTTCACTGGCTTTCTATATTTTCATACTACCTCCCTTTCTAAAAGTAAGGCATTTTTTTGAAAAGTCAAACAGCGTAACATTTGACCAAGTTTTTAGAAAAGCCATTAACATTTACGATACCAAGCCAATGCTGTTAGATACATCATGCATCATACTTTCATATGGTGGTCATATAGTATTATAATTGTTGGTCGTTTTTTCTAAAACCTTGGTCAAACTTTACATTGTTTGTCTTTCCAAAAAAAAAACGCCCTACTTTCAGGAACGGGGGGGGGGGGGGCTAATTTGCCTCCTGACCCTGTGTACTGCCTGCATGTTCCTAGTAAGCTGGAGTGTCGGAGATCTTTCCCAGGAACTGGGTGTTTCTCACGAGGTAAGGAATCGAGCAAGGGGCTGAACACGGAATCAAACAACCCTCAACGTGCCTCGGCGATGGTGCTCGTCGAGCTCGCTGTGGGACAACACCGCAGAGATGAACACACGATGTTACCCAGGTTCAGGGCCCTCTTGGAGAGGTAAAACCCCTAAGTCCTGCTGTTGGTGTATTGCACTGCTTGGAGAGGTTACAGTACAAGGAGAGCTTGTCGAGCTCGAGGTGGCTAACAATGGCTGTAGCTCTCGAAACCCTAGAACTGGAGAAGAATCAAGATCCGAATCCCCTTGCCTGGATGTGCTCCCCCTCCTTTTATAGGTGTCCTGGACCTCTTCCCCCAAATATCTTGGCGGGAAGGGTTACCACATGGCGACGAAGGAGGAGGCAGGGTGCACGATAAAGGTGGAGTCCATGGACGCGGTCCATGGCAGGAGCGGCGTCACCAAAGCTGGAAAAGCCACCGTCCAGCCAGGACGGTGGGCCAGCGCTGCAGGAGCTCGGGATGCGTCCCACGGTGACGTCGCCCTCGTCAGCAGCGGCAGACGGTCTCCTTATCACCGAAATGGCAAGTCTTGCACCTCCTTTGCTTGGCGCTGCTTTGTTGACTGCTTTATACACGAGAATGGCAACGACAACGCTGTCGTCATCGCGCTTTGGCGCGTCCGTGACTCTGCGGAGGACGCAGAGCCCATGTGCGCTCTGTCGCGGAGACAGAGCCGGCTTCGAAGGGAAGGAACCCCGCAAGGCTGGAAGGAGCCTCGGCGAGGTAGGAGGCCTCGCCGAGCCCTCTGGCTTGATCCTTGGTGGGATGTCTTGGTGACCTCTCGAGGAGAGATCCCTCGCCAAGGGGAAAAACCCTCGCGAGGCTCGCCAGGCTTGGAGAGCCTCTCCAGGCTGGGAGAGCCTGGTCCTTAGTGAAATTTTCTAAATTGTGTTGTGGGCCCTTGGCAGGCCGGCCCGTGGTACCCTGGTTTCCACAGTGCCGACAGTAGCCCCCGGGCCCACGATGGGCACGCCGAAGACTGTGGATGGAGGCGAAGCGTCGAGGGCCCAACAATGCTTGCCTGGGCCGTGACACGTGGGGCGCAGCGGTTACGCCCCAAGCCACGATCTCCTCGGCTCCAACAAGCGACCCGGTGGGGCCCGCCACTCCCTCGGTAACTGGCCGATAAAGCTGTGCGCGATGATGGCGCCCGTCACTTCTGCCATTACGCCGCCGCACACTGCTCCCGAACGCCTCCTTCTTCCCAGAGCACACCATCTCCAACATCCTCTCCTTCCCCGCGACCATGGCGCCCCCGAAGACTGCCGCCCACAAGAAGGGCAAGGCCACGATGCAGGCTAGCAAGCCCGCGGCGGCGTCAGGGAGTGCTGCACCTGAGGGGGCGCTGCCGAAGTCTTGCATTTGCACGGCGGGGATCGACAAGGTGCGCTACCTTGCTGGCGTGGAGTTCAACGAGCACGGCGTCACCCACATGGAGCTGGCCGACAGCCGCAGGATTGGCGAGGGGTATTACCCCATCTTCCTCCACTCTCTCTTCGCCGGTCTTGTTCCTCCCTTTTCTGACTTCCTCGAGGCGATATTGGTGGTGTACCAGATCCAACTTCTCCACCTTCATCCCAACTCCATCCTCATCCTCTCCATCTTCGCCTACCTCTGCGAGGCCTACATTGGCATCCCCCTTCTGTGGAGCTCTTCCGCAGCTTCTACTCACTCCGCAACACCGCGCCGGGCGAGGTGGCCGGATGCGTCTCCTTCCGCATCGCCGACGCCAGAAGCAGGAACTACATCTGTCGAGGTTAGGGCTCGGCAAATCCCTGGGTCGAGTACCCCGGGTTGATTGAAGGGGAGAGAGGTGCGCGCTGGTAGTTCCGTCGGCTGACAAGCAAGGATTTACCCAGGTTCGGCCCCTCGTGGTGAGGTAAAGACCTACATCCTGCTTGTCTCATCTGTATAGATGTTTAATGATGTTACATGGTGGCCGCAAGGGCAATGGTGTGAGACGTGGTCTCGTATCCTCCTCTCCCCTATGGGGTGCCCCTGCCTGGTTTTATATAGGGAGCCCGGTAGGGTTTACATGTTTTCTTGTATTGTACTCCAAGTCGTGCTTCATGGGCTTCTTTGGGCCTGCCAGGTGGGCCGTAGATTGGATCGCACCAGGTATACCAATGATAGGGGACCCAAAGGGTATATCCCCGTCAGTAGCCCCCGAGTGTCTGGTCGACTCGAAGAATCGGGCAGAGACTAAGAGCAGCATGTCGAGCAGGCATAGTCGAAGAAGGTGCGATCGTCTTAGTCGATGGAGACGCAGTCGATGGAGACGCAGTCGATGTAGTCGAAGCAGATGCGATCTCTGAAGTCGATGGAGACGCGGTCGATGTAGTCGACGTAGATGCGGGTATGTCGGGTATCACTGTTCCGACGGGTGCGCCGTCTTGTTCCTGAAAAGGATAGTTATAGAAATTCGACTCCAGCCGTTGAGGGCTCACAGAGGATTCTTTAGTCGGCAATGTTTCGACTGAGTCTATCGGGAGTGCGAACAGTGCTCCCGATGGGAGTAGCCCCCGAGATTAAGCTGAATTGCTTGCAATTGAGGTTAAACTCAATTTTCTTCAGTCGAAAAGCCCGCTCCCGATGGGAGTAAAGAAGAGACTCGACTTGTTGGAGTCGCGACTGGCTTTGTGTGACTTACTTTGTGTATTCAGCCGGTTTGGCTTACTGTACGAGTTTCTTCAGCTCGTGGAGCTTACTGAATCTTGGTGCACTCGAATGATCTGTTCGAGTTCTCATTCAGCCCGTGGGCTTACTTAAGGAACTTAAGGAATCACTGATAAAACAGAGTCCTTTTTTCAGCCTGTGGGCTTACTATATATTGCATTTTTCAGCCTGATGGCTTACTTGTGGAACTCGAATGAGTTTCGAGTGTTCGCTCAGCCTGACGGCCTACGTGTGAAACTCGAATGAGATTCGAGTGCTCATTCAGCCTGACGGCCTACTTGGTGGACTCTACAGACATATCGAGTATTTGCTCAGCCGAACGGCCTACTGTGTTGTTGGACCTGTATGGCGCAGCCCCCGAGTGTTCGAGTGCGGCCTAGGATTTTCGAGTGGAACCTGTATGGCGCAGCCCCCGAGTGCGTCGGGTGACGGCCTAGGTTTTAACTTAGACCTGTATGGCGCAAGCCCCCGAGTGCGTCGGGTGACGGCCTAGGATTTTCGAGCGGAACCTGTATGGCGCAGCCCCCGAGTGCGTCGGGTCGCGGCGGACCGGAGTCAACGCACGGAGGTAGTCAACGCGGCGAACCGTAGTCAACGCGGCGGAAGTAGTCAACGCGGCGGACCGGAGTCGACGCGGCGGAAGTAGTCGACGCGGCGGAGGTAGTCAATGCGGCGGACCGGAGTCGACTCGGCAGAGGTAGTCAACGCGGCGGACCGGAGTCGACGCGGCGGAAGTAGTCGACGCAGCGGACCGGAGTCGACGCGGCGGAAGTAGTCGATGCGGCGGACCGGAGTCGACGCGGCGGAAGTAGTCGATGCGGCGGACCGGAGTCGACGCGGCGGAGGTAGTCAACGCGGCGGACCGGAGTCGACGCGGCGGAGGTAGTCAACGCGGCGGACCGGAGTTGACGCGGCGGAAGTAGTCGACGCAGCGGACCGGAGTAAACGCGGCGGAGGTAATCAACGCGGCGGACCGGAGTCGACGCGGCGGAAGTAATCGATGCGGCGGACCGGAGTCGACGCGGCGGAGGTAGTCAACGCGGCGGACCGGAGTCGACGCGGCGGAAGTAGTCGACGCAGCGGACCGGAGTCGACGCGGCGGAAGTAGTCGACGCAGCGGACCGGAGTCGACGCGGCGGAAGTAGTCGACGCAGCGGACCGGAGTCGACGCGGCGGAAGTAGTCGACGCAGCGGACCGGAGTCGACGCGGCGGAAGTAGTCGACGCAGCGGACCGGAGTCGACGTAGCCGGTCACGATGTTGGCGATGTCGCAGTTGTCCGCGGCGCGGATGCCAAGGCGTGGATGGTGTCGATTGCGATGGAGTCGATACGTTGGCAGACATAGCCGATGCTTGGGGCATCGAGCCGTGGACACCATGACTCACGGGTCGCGGACACCGTAACTAGCCATGTTGATGACGGAGGTGTTGTATCGCTGATGATATTCGTGTTGTCGAAGTCGCTGCATGGTCGTCTGTGTCGGCTGCCAGGCAGCCGAGTATGCAGGTTCCGGCCAACGTCCGCGGCGAATCCCTGAATTTTCTCGGGTCGACCGTCCTCTTTAGATCCGATATGACTCCATTGCTCCAAGTGGGACATGCAATACCACAGATAAACATGCATGTCGCGTGGAGGATGATTAGATTAAATAAGCAATTAATGTATAGAATAAACAAAGAGGGATGATCGGATAGAGTAGGAACAAAAGTGGTGAGCCAAAGGACATGGCCACGTATTGATTTTCTTGGGACTTGATGCACCGATCAAGCCTTGCTGCTGGCCATGATCAGGATGTGCGTGGCTATTCTCGATGCAGTTCGTGAGAGCCGTGATGGCCGCGCTTGACGAGTCGACGTGGTTAGTTTGTACGCCGGATCGAACGGAGTCGCCGCCACACGCTCTGGGACCTGTACGACGGGTTGTTGGCAGAGGGCGCTCAGGTGCATGTGGCAGCCGGGGCGAGGTGCGAGCGCAGATGCGTCTGGCGGCGCGATCGCCGAGGCCGCCCGGAAAGGAGTACACGTCCAGAGATGCGATCTCCTGGACGTAGCTCTCGTCAGTGGGTCGAAGGCTGGCGGCCAGATTGGATCGCGAGCCTCCACGCGGTGCGCCGCCGTTGTCGATGGAGTCCTGGGCGTGACGCAGATTGGATCGCGGATGAGACTGGTGAGACGGCCTTGCAACGGAGTAGATCGAATCTGCCGCGTGCGAGGATATTGTTGATGTAGAGCCCCCGTGCGCTGATCTGGAGCGGCGAGTCGTCGCCGTTGTTGTTGATGAAGATTGGAGCCGCCGAAACGTTGAATCCAGCGCGCGTTCTTCCCACAGACGGCGCCAATTGTCGAGGTTAGGGCTCGGCAAATTCCTGGGTCGAGTACCCCGGGTTGATTGAGGGGGAGAGAGGTGCGCGCTGGTAGTTCCGTCGGCTGACAAGCAAGGATTTACCCAGGTTCGGCCCCTCGTGGTGAGGTAAAGACCTACATCCTGCTTGTCTCATCTGTATAGATGTTTAATGATGTTACATGGTGGCCGCAAGGGCAATGGTGTGAGACGTGGTCTCGTATCCTCCTCTCCCCTATGGGGTGCCCCTGCCTGGCTTTATATAGGGAGCCCAGTAGGGTTTACATGTTTTCTTGTATTGTACTCCAAGTCGTGCTTCATGGGCTTCTTTGGGCCTGCCAGGTGGGCCGTAGATTGGATCGCACCAGGTATACCAATGATAGGGGACCCAAAGGGTATATCCCCGTCAACATCCCCATCGCGTGGACCGGCGAGAACGCCATCACCAAGGTGACGAAGAAGGTGGATGACTTCTGCAAGCGGTGGTTCTTCGTCGACACCAAGGTGAAGAACCACCTTATGGAGATTCCTGTGGCGCCGCCGAAGAAGTGGGCGCGCTGGGCGAGCGAGGACTGCACGGGCCCAAAGCTTGACGCGGTGTAGGAGACCGTGCGGGGGCTCCGCAATGCCGGGGTCACCGGCCAGATGGTGGCGAGAGACTTCACGAGGCGCCGCATCGCTCCCCTCCAGTGGCACTCGGTGGCGATGTGGTTGTACGCAGGCCCGATGGACAAGATGCGCCTCTGCGAGGACGACTTCACCCCGGAGGTGCTGAATACAGTCATGGAGACCCTCTTCGCCTCGGCAGCCATCCCATCTCCAGCCACCGACGAGGCCCGACCGCTCTTCATCTTTGCGGAGGAGACGGTGCGCGAGCACCGCAGCCTCCTGCCCAGTTTCGACGAGTGGGGCATCTTGCTTGAAGGACACCGCGGACCCCGCAACAACCCCGTTGGCGGCCGGGCCGGAGGAGCAGATGGACAAGTCGCCGGAGCCGGCCGAGACGGAGGACTCTGGCGAGGGCGAGGCCTCGGGAGGCGCCGATCCCTCGGGAGGCTTGGCGGGTTCCTCAAGGAGCGCACCGCCTGAAGAGGACCTCCAGGTGATCTCCTCCAGCAGCGACGAGGACCCCCCTCGCGGGGCTCCCCCCCGATGCGCCGCGGAGGAGGAGGAGGAGAGCGGCAGCAAGGGAGGGCGCCGCGAGCCCCGCACCAAGTCCGCCCACGACAGGGATGCCGGAGCTGCGAGGGGCGCCCCTCGCGAGGAGGCAGGAGTGCCTCGAGAAGGGGTCGGAGCAAGCAACCCTCAGCCGCCGAAGGCGAAGAAGAGGGTGTGGAAGATGACTGATGAGTAAGCCCTCGTCCTTTTCTTTTCCTTTAGGATTTTGCTTTTGAATACCCTCCTGAAGGATTTTCTGTTTGTTTTTCTCTTCAGCAAACCCGCGGCGCCGAAGAGGCGACGGCTCCGCAAGCTTGGAGAGATGGCCGGCGCCACCGAGGAGACGCCTGTGGCTGACGAGCCGCGGCGTGAGGTTACCCCTCCCGCGGATGAACACCGCGTGGAGAGGGAGGTTGTAGTGGTGGCGCCGTCGCCAGTACGGGCCGCCACTCATCCTGTACAATAGGAGGCTGCGGAGGAAGAGGCAGCGACCGGGGCCGCAGGGGCCTCGGGGAGGCCAGACGAGGCGAGGGCCCAGGAGGCCACCGTGGAGCCGCCTCCGGAGGGTGAGGCCTCCACGAGAGGGGCTGACGAGCCCGAGGCCGCGACAGGCGCGGCCACCACAGGAGGGGCTGACGAGCCCGAGGCCGCGGCAGGCGCAGCCACCACAAGGGGAGCAGAATCTGCCCCTGGAGGGCAGGAGGAGGAGACGCCTCCGGAGCCCACGAACGCCGGAGCCGGGGGCGAGAGGACGCCCAACCCCCAGCCCAGCCCCCAGAGGGCTCCGGACGCAGGCGGCGAAGGAGGCCTCCACACGAGCCCACATGCCGCATCAGGAGCCGCCGTGAGCCCAAGGCAAGGTGCCTTGGGTACCTCGACAACCGTCGAGGTCTCTGCACCCCGTGGCGACGCGGGAGCCGCGCCGCCACTCAGCACGCCGCAACTTCGTGTTCAGCCAAGTGCGGCAGACGCTCGACAGGCTGGAGACGCAGTATGCTGAGGAGGAACTCACCAGGGCGGAGGAGCGGGCGAGGCTCGACGAGGCCTGGGCCCTCCTCCGTCAGAGGGTGGAGAGCTGCCGCCGGCAGGACGCGGCGACCCGGGCGGCGCGTGAAGAGGCGATGCGCTTCACCAAGGAGACCCGCGACAGCGTGAAGCGGGAGGCGGCGGAGACCATGGAGCAGCTGGACGCCGCGCAGGAGGCTCTCGAGGCGGAAACCGCCTCCAAGCAGCAGGAGGTCGCGGCCTAAGAGCAACAATTCATTGAGAACTCCAAGGTCGTGGAGAACAACTTGAAGGAGCTCCGCGAGAGGATGGACGCTCGCGAGAAGCAGCTGGCCCAGCGCGAAGCGGAGCTGACGCGGTGCGAGGGAGAGCTCTCCTCCCGAGAGGAGGAACTGCGTCGACGCGAGGAGCAGGCCCAACAGCTTGAGAAGGACCATGCCACCCGTGAGGAGACGCTCAAGGCCCGCGAGGGTAAGGTGGCCCAGGACGAGGCCACCTACGCGGAGCGCTTCGAGAAGGCCAACGCCAGCTTCGCGGAGAAGCAGAAGAAAGTGCAGGAGGAGGCCGACAACAAGATCAAGCTCATCCGGCAAAATCTCTCCAAGGACTACGACGAGAAGGCCAGGAAGCAGGAGGAGCGCTTCATGACGAAGCGCAAAGAGCTCCAGGACCTCATCAAGGGGCTCGAGAAGGGGGAGAAACCGATGGCCTCCCGCCTTCAGAGCGCCAGGGAGGCTCAAGCTCGCGTGGAAGGCAAGGTCGCCGCCCTGGAGAAGGACCTGAGCGAGCTCCTCAAGGAGGTGGGGCCGGTTGCAGACGCCGCGGAGGAGGCACAGCGCAACGAGCGGATCTCCCGATCCATGACGCGCCAGCGTCAGCGCATGCTCCAAGAACTGGTGTCCCGCGCACGTGCCGTTGGGGACCACCTGGGGATCGAGGTCCCTCCCCTCGCCGCGGAGGGGAACAACGACGAGGCCGGGTACGCATTCTTCTTCGGGCGATTCCTCACGGAGCTTGAAGGGATCGCGAAGAGCCTCGACGACCGCGTCGTGGAAGAGAGCCGCGATCTCCTCGTCCTCGCCGCTTGCCGCATCTTCACCAATCTCACGAGGCTTCATCCTTCCGTCGACCTCGAGGCCGTGACGGCGCCCGTCAACCCCAGCTGCCGCACAGCGGCGGTGCAGAAAGCCGCAGAGGCGTATGCCGCCAAGTTCGACCAGGTTGAGGTAGAGGAGGACGAGGACGATGGCGAGGAGGACGCCGCGGAAGAGGAGGAGTGCGCTGCTGCGGACGGCGGAGGCACCTCAGGAGGCCCGCAGGCCTGAACTCTTTCCTGTGGCTGTATGCGCATGGGGCACACTTTATCTTAGTATTTTGCTTGTAGAGCCTTGTAAATACTTGTTTAAGTTTCACTTAAATGTGCTTGTGACTGTCCCTCGGGAGGCTTTTATCTTTCCCTTCATGTCTTTTTCGCTCTACGTCTTAGGACCCTCTCTTAGCGCTACACCACCGCCGCTTCGGTATGTGAGAGTCAGGGCTCCACAAGGCCGGGGGGTGCGTGAGGCCTCGAGAAGTAAGAGCTCCCGAGGCGCGATGCCTGGGGCTCCCCTTTAACGCGCAAGCAGCCCATGAGGCATATGAGAGAGAAAAGAGACTCGAGGGGCAAAAACCAGCGAAGGGAAAATTGACCAAGTGTTTGGACTTAGCTTCGCGAGGCGTTTCTGCCTTGGAGAGGGTGTTGGTTCCCTGGCGAGGTGTTTTTCCTCACGAGGTTGCCTGAAGCTTGTTTTGATCCTGCTTTCCTGCACTTGGACAGATAGGCATACCCACAAGCAATACATAGCTAGATAACTTATGCGCGCTCGTAGGTTCCTTCATGTGTGTCTCGCGAGGAGAACAGGCACCAAGGTCCTTGGTGAGTTGACGTGCACGGGAGCTGATCCATGAGTTCAGAGCTCTCTGGGGAGTTGACATACATGAGAGCTGACCTGTGAGTTCAGAGCTCGGATCCCTTAGGTTTTAGGCGCTGCTGGGATGCTCCCGAGGCACAGGCACCATGCTAGCCCCCGCTCGCGAGATGCACAGGAGGGATCATACGAGCAAGGATGAAATGCAATAACATAACTGCTTACGGAAGCAAGATCATATGCTGGCGCGAAGCGCAAAGGTTCAAAGTGACCTGAAACAAGGGTTCATTACACTAGCGTGGCCAGAAATACAAAATCCGCCATGTCGGGCATGGGGTTCCACATTGAGTGGCTGAGACTCTCGCGGTCCGCGGCGACGCATGTAGAGAGAGCTCAGAGGGGGCCCCTATGCGGGGGTGGCTTGTAGAGCCTGCGGTCCGCCATGTCTGGGCATGGGGATCCACCTCGCCAAGGCATGGTGCTTGAAGAAGTCACCTTGCCGAGGCATGGTGGCTTGTGAGTCTTCTCGAACGGCCCGCGGCAACATATAGTAGAGAGGGGAGCCCGAATTTTTTCCTCATGGAGGATGATGACGCGTAGCTCTCCCTTGAGGCAAAAAGTTGCTCGTCGAGGACGATTAGGGGTAGAACTTGCGCAGGTGCTGGATGTGCCAGGGGTTGGCGACAGGAATGCCGTCCTCCGTCTCGAGCCGCGCAGAGCCAGGCCTGGCGATGTGCACGACTCTGTAGGGGCCTTCCCACATTGGCGAGAGCTTGTGGAGGCCTGCCCTGGAGAGGATTCTCCTCAGGACAAGGTCTCCTGCTTCGAGAGTGCGCGGGCGGATGTGGCGGCTGTGGTAGCGGCGGAGGTCTTGCTAGTACCTTGCCGCTCTCAGGGCCGCATTGCGGCGGAGCCCTTCAAGCAGCAGCAGGTCGTCGTTGCGGAGTTCGTCCAGCTCAGCCTCCTTGAAGGCCAAGACTAGCGGAGAGCCGTGGGTGATCTCGCTGGGGAGGACAGCTTCAGCGCCATAGACGAGGGAGAACGGCGTCTCACCAGTGGGCTTTGTCGGCGTGGTGCGGATGGACCAGAGCACCGAGGGGAGCTCATCGATCCAGTGCTTGCCGCTGGCCTTGAGGCGGTTGAAGCTTCTCGTCTTGAGGCCCTTGAGCACCTCGGCGTTGGCTCGCTCAGCCTGCCCGTTGCTGCGTGGGTGAGCCACCGAGGCGTAGCAGATTTGGGCACCGAGGCTGCCGCAGTAGGACTTGAAGGCGCCGCTGATGAATTGCGAGCCGTTGTCGATGATGATGCGGTTGGGCACGCCAAAGCGGCAGACCAGGCTCCTGATGAATTTTACCGCCGATTTCGCCGGGATGGTGCGCACGGGTTCCACCTCAGGCCACTTGGTAAATTTGTCGATGGCGATGTAGAGGTAGCGGTAGCCCCCGAGCGCTCGCGGGAAAGGTCCCAGCAGATCCATCCCCCAGACCACGAACGGCCAGGAGAGCGAGATCGTTTGGAGTCCTTGCGCGGGCTGGTGAATTTGCTTGGCGTGGAATTGGCAGGCGTCGCAGGACTGGACGATTTCTGCTGCATCTTGAAGCACTGAAGGCCAGTAGAAGCCACTCCGGAAGACCTTGCCCGAGAGGGTGCGTGAGGATGAATGGTGGCCGTACTCTCCGCTGTGGATGTCGTTGATGAGCTGGCGGCCTTCCTCGGCAGGGACGCACCGCAACGCAACCCCATTGGGGCGCTTACGGTACAGGTCTCCGTCGTGGAGGCAGTAGGACTTGGCCTGGTGAGCAAATCTCTCGGCCTCTGCATCTTCCTCGGGAAGGACTTGTTCTTGCAAGTAGCGCTTGATCTCATCGATCCAACCAGTGTCTTGGCGTACCAGGGTCATCAGCAAGCGATCGCCTGAGGGCAACCCGCAGTTTGGTGCTCCACTTGATGGGGCTGGTGGGAGCTCCTCATTGATGCTCATGTTGACCGCTGGTTGCTTGACGGAGGCCTTGGCGAGTCTCTCCTCGAAAACTCCAGGCTTCTGGGCTTCTCTTCTTGCTGCTCGTCTGGCGAGGTCATCTGCTTCTTGGTTTTCCCCTCGCGGGATATGCTTGAGCTCCATGCCCCTGAAGTGCTTCTCGAGTTTGCGTACCTCTTCAAGGTAGGCCACCATGTAGGTGTCCTTATGCGTGTAGCTTTTGTTGGAGAAGTTGACGAGGAGCTGAGAGTCGCCCTTGATGAGGATGCGCTTGATGCCGAGGGCAATGGCAGCTCTGAGCCCGACGAGGAGGCCTTCATATTCAGCAATGTTGTTAGAGACCTTGTCGTTGTTCTTGAAGCACAGCTGGACGGCGTAGTAGAGCTTGTCGGCTGTTGGTGAGGTCAGGACAGCACCAGCCCCTGCACTCTGGGCCGCGAAGGCGCCGTCGAAGTGCATGGTCCAGTAGCTGGGCTCCATCTCTCCTGAGGCTGTGTCTCCCTCCTCTTGAGGCTCTTCTTCGCGTGTGTCCGTCCATTCGGCCATGAAATCAGCCAGCGCCCTGCCCTTGATGACTCTTGTGGTGTCAAACTCCAGCTCGAAGGGTTGCAGCTCGATGCCCCAGCTCGCAATGCGATCTGTTGCGTTTGGGTTGCGCAGGACTTGCCCAGGGGGTACGAGGTGACCACCTTAATGGGGTGACCCTGGAAGTAGTGGCACAGCTTCCTGGAGGCGCTGAGGAGCGAGAAGAGGAGCTTTTGCTGCATGGGGTAGCGCTCGCGAGCGTCCCGCAGCACTGTGCTGACGAAGTACACGGGATGCTCGACGAGGGTGGTTGTTGTCGTGGCAGCGGTGGGCTCCTCTCGAGGCGCAGTGGAGTCCTTGTCGAGGCTTTCTTGAGGCCCCACTTGTAAAGGCTCGGCATGAGGCTGGAGGCTTGACGAGGCTGCTTCCTTGTTGTGGAGTTCTGGGCTTGGCGAGGTGGAGCTCTGCTTGGCGAGGACTGGCTCTTCCCTTTCAGCCACCAAGACCGCGCTTGCCGTTTGAGGAGTGGCTGCAAGATACAGCTTCAGAGGCTCGCGAGGGCGTGGGGCAACCATGATGGGTGGGCTCGCTAGGTATTCCTTCAGGTCCTCGAAGGCCTTTGCCGCTTCAGGGGTCCACTTGAAAGGACCAGACCGCTTCATGATCTTGAAAAACGGCAGCGCCCTCTCGCCGAACTTGGAGATGAATCGGCCAAGGCTGGCCATACATCCCGCTAAGCGCTGCATGTCCTTGAGGCGACGAGGAGGCTGCATTTCTTCTATGGCCTTGATCTTGTCAGGGTTTGCTTCGATGCCACGATGGGACACCAGGAACCCGAGGAGCTTGCCTGAAGGGACCCCGAAGACGCACTTGGCGGGGTTTAGCTTGATGTTTACCTTGCGCAAGTTGGCAAAGGTCTCCTCGAGGTCCTTGATGAGCGTGTCCTTCTCGCGGGTCTTGACCACGATGTCGTCGACGTAGGCCTCTGCATTCCTTCCCATTTGAGCCCCCAAGGCGATCCTCATGAGGCGCTGGAAAGTGGCACCGGCATTTTTCAGGCCGAAGGGCATGCAGACGTAGCAAAACACACCACAAGGGGTGAGAAATGCTATCTTTTCCTTGTCCTCCTTCGCCATCTTGATCTGGTGATTGCCTGAGAAGGCATCCAGAAAACAGAGGAGTGCACAGCCGGTGGTGGAGTCCACGATCTGGTCGATCCTCGGGAGGGGATAGGGGTCCTTGGGGCAGGCTTTGTTGAGGTCGGTGAAGTTGATGCAGAGGCGGCTTCCTCCAGTGTGCTTGGGGACGACCACACCATTGGAGAGCCAAGTGGGATGGACAACTTCTTTGATGATGCTGGCTTTCTTCAACTTCTCTACTTCTTGAACGATGAAATCTTGCTTCTCTGGCGCCTGGCGCCGCGCCTTTTGCTTCACGGGGCGTGCGTTTGGACACACGGCTAAGTGGTGCTCGATAACCTCCCTCGGTACGCCGGACATATCTGACGGTGTCCATGCGAACATGTCAGAGTTTGCCCTGAGGAAGGCGACGAGCGCGCTTTCCTATTTGGGAGGCAGGTTGGCGCCGATGGTGACGCTAGCCCCCGAGCCGCTTGCCTCAAGAGACACCTGCTTCGTCGCGGCCTTCTCCTGAGAGAACAGCTGCTTCTTCTTCGCGGGGGGCCTCGGGAGGGGTTCTTCATCCTCGTCAGCTGGGGACGCCACCGCGGCAGCCTTGTAGGCCGCTTGCGCGGCGTACAAAGCGTCTGAGACCATGCCGCGGATGACGATGGTGCCCCCTGAGCCAGGAAGCTTGACGAGGTTGTAGGCGTGGTGGGTCACCGCCATGAATTTCGCGAGGGCGAGGTAGCCGAGGATGGCGTTGTAGGACAGGCCGATGTGCGTGACGTCGAAGTCGATCAGCTCGGTGCGGTAGTTGGCCTGTGTGCCGAAAGTGACCGCGAGCCTCACTTGCCCCAAATGGGTGGTGAGACCCTCTGTCACCCCCGAGAAGGGCCTGGTGGGCATGAGCCGCTCGTAGGGCACCTGACGCTTCTCGAAGGTCTCGACAGAGATGACGTTGAGGCCTGCACCCCCATCGATTAGCGTCTTAGAGACTGCAATGTTGTTGATGGTGGGGGTGCAGACCAGCGGGATGGTGCCAACAGTTGAGGTGGACTTGGGGTTGTCGCTGGAGTCGAAAGTGATGGGGTACTGGGACCACTTGAGGGGCCTGGAGGCCTCAACCCCGGGAAGCGCTGCCGCGATCTCGCGGGCGAGTTGCTTGAAGTGGCGGTTGGAGCTGGGGGCCTGAGCCCCGCCGAGGATGCAAGCGGCCCCGCGAGGCACCTGATAGCCCTCAGGAGTCTCGGAAGGGAGGTTGTCGTTCGCGGGCTGGACGGCGTTGGCTTGAGGGTTTTGCTGGTAGTTGTCGTTGTAGTTGTTGTTCCAGCGTCGCCCCCCGCGGCCGCCGCGGCCAACGCCGCGGCCACCGCGACCTTGCTGCCCGTCGCGGGCCTCGCGAGCCTCGCGGAGCCTCTTGAGGTCGTAGCAGTCCACGGTGGCATGGGAATGCCTGTTGTGGTAGACGCAGAAGGGGCGGTCATCTTTCTTCTCGGGGCCTGCGGCTGGAGCGGTGGCGCGAGGCTGCTTGGCGTCAGGTTCAGCCGCGAGGACCGCAGTGGTCTTGCGCTTCTCGGAGGATTTCTTCTTCTTGGACCCCTCGGCGGGGTCCCCTGGCTCGTTCTTGACGAACAGGCGGCCCTCCTCAGCCTTGGCGCACTTGTCCGCCAGGTCGAAGAGCTTGACGACGGTGGTGATATTGTCGTGGATGCCAAGCTTCTCGAGCATCCGCACGTCCGTGACTCCAGCCTGGAAGGCCGAAATGACCTGTGCGTCGGTGGCGTTGGGGATCTTGTTGCGCACCTGGCTGAAACGCTGGATGTACTTGCGAAGGGTCTCGCCAGGCTTCTGGCGCACGCCGCGGAGGTCGTTGTACATGAGGCCGCGCTCGTACGTGCCCTTGAAATTGGCGATGAAGCACCGGCAGAGATCCTCCCAGGTGTTGATGGACTCGGCGGGGAGGTTGGTGAGCCACGAGGACGCGGAGTCCTTGAGGGCCATGGGGAACCAGTTCGCCATGACTCTGTCGTCACCCCCGGCGGCCTGGATGGCCAAAGTGTAAAGCTGCAGGAACTCCAGGGGGTTGTTCTTGCCGTCGTAGCGCGGGGAAGATCCGGCCTGAACTTGACCGGCCAGACGACGCGAAGGAGGCTGCGAGTAAACGCAGCCGTCGTGCCGTAGGTGACCACGCCGTTGGCGAGGGTGGTGCGGAGGTGGCGCCCCGCGGCGGCGACGTCTTGGACGGCGCGGTTGTGGCGGTTCTGCCCACGCTCTATGCTCACGCGTGCGTCCTCGGGGGCTCGCTGCACGATTTGGCAGTCGTGCGGCGACGAGGCGTGCGATGCAGCACAGTTGTCGCGAGGAGGAGCCCCCGCTGGAGCAGGTTGCGGTGGAGCTGGAGCGGCGCGGGATGAAGTGGGGGTGCAGGAGGAGCGCCGTGCGCCACGTCCCCCATGCGGGCAGAGGGAACCAGCGAACGGGACGGTGCAGGAGCGGCGACGCGGGCGGCGCCGACGAGCTCGGAGAGGCGGTTGAGCCAGGCTTCTTGAGCCTCCGGCGTGGGGCGGTACTACAGCAGCTCCTGCGCCATGAGGAGCGCAGTTGCTGGGCTGTGCGCAGGGCGGCCCAGCGAGGAGGCAGCGCCGTCCCGCGACGGGTGCAGGGAGGAAGCCTCTTCTTCGTCGAGGTCATCCTCGGTGCGGCCGTCGTCGTCGTCCTCTGGGTGCTCGACGTGGGGCTCGGGGTCGACGCGGCGCTCCGGAACAGCGCGTCCGCGCGGGAGGCCGCGCGGGTTGCCAGCAGGAGGAGCGGTGGCGGCGCTGGCCGTCCGGCGAGCGAGGCGTTCAGCGCGAGAGCCGGCCATGGCTGTGTCGAGGTTGAAGAAACGCCTCAGGCCCCTACCTGGCGCGCCAAAATGTTGGAGATCTTTCCCAGGAACTGGGTGTTTCTCACGAGGTAAGGAATCGAGCAAGGGGCTGAACACGGAATCAAACAACCCTCAACGTGCCTCGGCGACGGTGCTCGTCGAGCTCGTTGTGGGACAACACCGCAGAGATGAACACACGATGTTACCCAGGTTCAGGGCCCTCTTGGAGAGGTAAAACCCCTACGTCCTGCTGTTGGTGTATTGCACTGCTTGGAGAGGTTACAGTACAAGGAGAGCTTGTCGAGCTCGAGGTGGCTAACAATGGCTGTAGCTCTCGAAACCCTAGAAATGGAGAAGAATCAAGATCTGAATCCCCTTGCCTGGGTGTGCTCCCCCTCCTTTTATAGGTGTCCTGGACCTCTTCCCCCAAATATCTTGGCGGGAAGGGTTACCACATGGCGACGAAGGAGGAGGCAGGGTACACGATAAAGGTGGAGTCCATGGCAGGGGCAGCGTCACCAAAGCTGTAAAAGCCACCGTCCAGCCAGGACGGTGGGCCGGCGCTGCAGGAGCTCGGGATGCGTCCCACAGTGACGTCGCCCTCGTCAGCAGCGGCAGACGGTCTCCTTATCACCAAAATGGCAAGTCTTGCACCTCCTTTGCTTGGCGCTGCTTTGTTGACTGCTTTATACACGAGAATGGAAACGACAACGCTGTCGTCATCGCGCTTTGGCGCGTCCGTGACTCTGCGGAGGACGCAGAGCCCATGTGCGCTCTGTCGCGGAGACAGAGCCGGCTTCGAAGGGAAGGAACCCCGTGAGGCTGGAAGGAGCCTCGGCGAGGCAGGAGGCCTCGCCGAGCCCTCTGGCTTGATCCTTGGTGGGATGTCTTGGTGACCTCTCGAGGAGAGATCCCTCGCCGAGGGGAAAAACCCTCGCGAGGCTCGCCAGGCTTGGAGAGCCTCTCCAGGCTGGGAGAGCCTGGTCCTTAGTGAAATTTTCTGAAGAGTGTTGTGGGCCCTTGGCAGGCCGGCCCGTGGTACCCTGGTTTCCACTGTGCCGACATGGAGTTTCGAAGGTAGAGTTGTGCATGTTAGATGACAATTGACCATACAACCTGTATGTTCCTACTTCACATTATCTAATCTGATAACATAGTGGTTTTTTTGGTTGGAAGTTTTAGCCTCGTTGATATGATAGATTTCTGTTACTACAAGCAGCAACTTATCTAGATGGGTTAAATTGTAACCTAACTTGTTACTTGGGACTTGACTCTGCATTTTCATCTATCTAAAAGTTCTTGGTTATTCTAAAGTGTACTTTTCTTCAGCAAAATGTACATTATTCTGTTGCTCTTTTGTCCTTTTACTATTCAAATTTAAGCTTGCAATGCATCGGTACTGCCTACTATCCTCAATGCGAACGTTGCATGAGATAGGCAGTTTGTTAACACTGCTAATCATTTTTCAACCTGTCACCCTATCTTCTGTCCCACAGGCCAGGATCTTAGCCCTTAATACGTCCTACTTCTTGAATAATGGTGGCCATTTTGTCATTTCAATCAAGGTACACTCGAATACTCAAGGACCACAGATTTATATGTGAGACCAATGCCTTGGAAATGTCGAAGTAGCCACTGATTTAACACCTTTCCTCTGATCGATTTAACACCTTTCCTCTGATCATGCCAACTGTATCGACTCCACCATGCCTGCTGAGGCCGTGTTTGCTAGTGAAGTGGAGAAGCTGAAGGCCGACCAGTTCAAGCCCTCGGGAGCAGGTCACCCTGGAGCCCTTTGAGCGGGACCATGCCTGCGTTGTTGGTGGTTACAGGATGCCCAAGAAACAGAAGGCAACTTAATATAGAAGAATAATTAGTGTTATATAATACGTGGATTCTGTCTATCAGTAGTAGTACCCTAAATGTAAGGAGTTTTGTCGCAGTCTGTGTTGATCTGAGTTTAAGCAGGATATGGTTGTGTCGCAGTCTGTGTTGATCTGAGTTTAAGCTGGATATGGTTGAATGATGTTGCCATGGTTTGTTTGCAAATGTTGGTATGAAATCCTTAGCCTGGGTTGGCCATTTTCACCTTTCGGCAAATGGTATAATTTGGTTTTCGAATCTTACGTGGTTTAATCTAGAATGTAGACACCGAGTGTAATAAACACAAACCTATTAAATAAACTATTCGAATGGTAACAATATTTGTTTGCATATTAACATATTTCTAAACCCTTGGAAATGTATAAATGAATTGCATGCTGAGAATTACTTATGTGAAATAATTTAGAACAAAAATTTTAAAATTTAATATTGAATACATACATTTTATGCAAAATAAAGTGTTTTGCATGTGCCAAATTACATACCAAAAGATTATGGCCACACTTTACGACATCATGTGACTTTGCTTTTATCGAAGGCTTTTGTTTGGTTGAATTGGAATTTGGACAGGCATGTAACATGTTACAAGATTATGATGACAACTATATACTATATGAAGTATAAAATTAATACTACTCCCTCCGATTAATAAAAAGTGTCGCTCATTTTGTACTAAGTTAGTACAAACTTTATACTAAATAAGCGATACTTTCTATGGATCGGAGAGAGTAACATGTATAATCTTACACAAGAGAAATATTAATATTCGCCCCGTACTTGAAATTAAAATGTGACGGATGAAAAAAGAAAACTTCATTTAAGGAAATACAAAAACTCCCTTCTCTTGAGTTCCTGGGCTGAGCCCGCAGGCTTACTGTTCGGCCCGATTCGTTTCCCCTCCAGTTCCCCAAATCATCGCCCGATTCCGGCCATCCTCGCCAGTCGCCAGCAATCGACGCCGCCTCCTTCCCCACCGGCGCGGCTCCAGCCCCTACGCCCAGCACGCCCACCACCTCCGTATTCGCCAGCAGCGATGTCTTCACTGGGCCAGAGCAGCTCGCTCCAGCGCCTCCACAGCGTCGAGAAGGTAGCCGCTCACCCCCACTCTCGCCTTGGCACTTTGGTCCTCCGGGCTCTCTCTCTCTCCTTGGATTAGTGGTTGGGTTCTTGAATCTTGATGGAGCTACGTTATTTGTTCTTCCTGCTCAGCGGGTAGTGCGGGTGCTGGAGCTGGCGGGGTTGGCCATCGAGGAGCTCAGGAACTCGCAGGGTCCCCGCGCCGACGCCGTCGCCGCCCACTGCCGTGAGTTCATGCTCTCCATGAAGGTACATATGCCCTCATCCATCCACTACCTCCGAACCTACGGCAGACTGGAATTAAATTAAGAGTTTCTAAAATAATTAGCACACTGAAGCCATGGCACTGGTTCCAGATCTGAAATTATGTTTTGATGCAGTATCTCTTTAGGCTCATTGGTTGCTTAAATTTTATTGCTTATGAATTGTTGTCGGTTATCAGTGTGGGAATGGCATGCTTTGTAAGGTATACTGCCGATAGCGTCATAGCGATACATCTTTCCGTGCTTCCCATATTCGCTGTGATATGAACTTATTGCCTTGTGATTACTATTGTGCTAATGTCCTGAACTGCAACCAACTAGTTCCGTTTGCTAATTTCTACTTGTAGTCTCCATGAAAACATTGTTCCATGTTGTTTGACGCACTCAACTATTGTTTTCCATGTCTCTATATTGTGCCAAAATTTGGAACTTTTGCTGACTGCAACAATTGCTTGTGATGTCCAATTGTAATACTCTAGTATTTAATATTGTTTGCCTGTGTGCATTGCTCGTATGGTTATTGCAAAATCAGTAATCATCATTTTTTAGGCAACTGGCTGTTAAGTATGTCATGTAATATTCTGCTCTCCTCTGACCCGATGATACATTTTTCAACCAAAATACTAGCGAGATATGTGAAGTTGTGAACCGATTAATCAGTGACACTTCTTAATCTTTTCAGTAGTTCATTATTGAATTTATTCTTGGCACAATATATTCACTATGAATCACAGGTGATAAATTCATTTTTTTAATTGCTGATGGAGCAGGAAATTCAAACAACTCTGCGCGAGGAAATAAGAAGTGCTTGTGAATATCGTCCATTTGAGAAGTGTGACTACAGTGCCAGGATTGCTAACGAGATTTGTTGCAAAAAGCTGGAGTATGTAATTGAGAAGATGGATACCATGCAACTGAACATTAAGCACAACACTAATGAAGTTTAGCTAGTTTTAACTGGTTATGTACCTGCTGGTTATGTGGTGAGTGCCAAAGCATCATTTGGCTTCGCAACTCCAAATTCTTCTCCGCGCGCCTCTCGTCCTTCATCTCCCCGGCGAATCCTTCTCCGCGGCCTTCGTTTGCCACCTCCTCTCGCCTCTTCTCCACCACCTCATCCGCAGGTACGCTTCCTTCCCTCCCCCGATTTCTTCTCCCCGCCGACCGCTCCCCGTGTTTCGTGGGCCGACGCTGATCATTTGCTTGACCCCGCAGGCGATCCCAGCATGGTGGTCGTCGGCTCGGCGGACTCCTTCGCCACCATCCACTCCAAGGTGCAAGGTGCGGCACCGATTCCCCTCCCCTTTCCCTCGCCAAATTCTTCACATGTTTGGTACAAGTCTCGTTCTCACGTATGTGGTGTGTTGGCTCTTGTTGCTGCAGATGAGAAGCTCCCCGCCGTCTTCTACTACACGGCGGTCTGGTGTGGCCCGTGTGAGTGCAAGAGTTTGCAGATGAGAACCTATTTTGGCTACCGCTGGCGAACAGGCGGTTCGCCAGCGCTCATATCGCCAGTGGTAACAGCTTACCACTGGCGAACATCATGTTCGCCAGCGGTAAGTCAGTTACCACTGGCGAACCACATCCTGGTTCACCAGCGAGGCTCCACTTACCACTGGCGAACGGATATTTTGTTCGCCAGCAGTACACCCAGTGATTACCACTTGCGAACCAGGTACCTGTTCGCCAGTACTATGTATTTCTACTTTTAAAATAACAGCAGAAATATTTTACAGCAATATATACGGGCAGTTAAATACATATATATTGACAGAAAACAGTATAATTGACAGAATTTAAATAGATATATAAATAGACGAGTGACCAAATTATTGGTTCATCATGCATGAATTACAAGCTGAAATATACAAGTGAGACCCAATATTTTGCATACATATGCATTAATACACACATCTCCGGAAGTCGATAGTTCATAGGTCGCAAGTTTCCAAAAGCAAGTAGTAATCTAAACTACAATCACAGACAAGAGAACTGCAATGGCAATGAAGAAGAAGAGTATATATGCATGTTCTTCCTCTCTTCCACTCCGCCTGTGCTTTACTCTTGTAGCTCTTGTAGTTGTAGCCCTCTCATCCCGCTTGCTTTGGACATCTTCATCTCTCTGTACACGAGGCAAAGATAAAAGTGTTAGGCAAAGAAAATAAGAGCAAGAGTTTATACACAAATCAAATAATAGTTAAATGACTGCACCAAAATCGAAAACATGCCTCATATATAGGTTGGACACACAGAAGTTCCAGGGGATGGTGAGAGTGAGCCAAGTAGGATGCACAAGATGTGTATTAGTGCATATCACATGGCTCACTAGCGCCATCCCCGGGATCACACGGTGTTACTTCATTTTAACCATCGGCACTCAGAGAGAAAGACGAAACAAAACAAAACAAATCAAATTAAATAGCATCGATCACACATAGGTTCAACAACTTTAGAAGCACAAGTTAATTTATGGTTATAATTTACGAACACAAGTTCATCTATCGTACTAAGTAGACAACACATACCGTCGATCACTTCTTCGTCTTGCGCGGCTTCGGTGGGAACGGGAGAGTACCATCTATAGTGAATGGCCGGTGATCACCCTGCACTATTAAACGACGTTCGATCTCGTCGTTCGGTGGTGGTGCAAAGCCGTTGAAGTACACCCCGTCGCGAGACAAGACATCTTTGTAGATGATTCCCGCGATCACATGTTGGATGCGACCGAACTCTAGTCTGATACGAGAATCACTGGCATCTGCCAAGCCGTTGCACCATCTGTGTAGAGCAGAAGGAAATTACAGTTGTTGTTGATCCTTTACAAACTCCCGCATGTGATTGATGAGGTACCATGCCTCCATCTTACTGCCTGGCGACTGCTTGACGCAGGGGAACATAACTTTCTGGTTGAATACAAACTTGCCTCGCACCTTTTTTTCTCTTTTCATGATGCCTTCGCTTTGGGCGTAGGCATTAAGAGCTTCATTCAGAACAGCCTTGATGTGGGTGTAGTCTTTATCCCTATTGACATCACTCCGGGAGTCGAGATAGACGGCATACGACTCTTTCGGGTACATGAAGATGAGGGTGTCGTATTGGTTACTGCGCAAAACAGTTCAAAACAGACCATCATCGTCAAAATTGCAAAATAGCTTAACAATGGAAATCTACGAAAACATGTTATGACGGTTAGTGAATGACTTACTCGGGAAAGTAAGGCATGAGAAAGATGTTCTTCTCATGATGCGTACCGAAGAAGTCTTCGATGTACCGCGACACCTTTGCCCTACCCTTAGGGGTGCTTTGGAACATTTCTTTCATGTAGTAGGGGTCAAGTATCGCTATGCCCGGGGTATTCTCCTTTAAGATCTGGTGCGCCGCGCCATACTAAGGGCAACCAGGCGGACGATCGATGGGTGGAGCACGTACATGTGATAGATGTTGAAGATGTCATCAAACCTTAGAAGGATCACATCCCTGGAGTCTCTAGTGATAAAGCCCAAGCCATCTATCTCTGGCACCTTTGCGTGGAAAACCGGGTATGTTGGATTTTCCTCTTTGAGAAGCCTATTCTCATGAAAAAGAACACCCTCATGGAGGCTCCCCATGTCCCCGGTGAGGAGTTTTACCAACCTCGGCGTCAACATTGCTTTACCCATATGATGGACCGAATGCCAGTCGACGATGGGTAACCTGTCCATTACCCGGTGCGGCGGCTTCGACTTAGTACCCGGCACCGGCTGGCTGTTAGAGTCAACAGCGGTAGGTTTACTCTTATATCATTTTCGTCCCGTCTTCTTAGGCTCCTTCGGCGCCATCGCATCTTTGATGGCCTCCTGGACTGTGTCCTGGCTCAAACCAACTTGCTCGGGGGCAGCTTCTGGCGTATCTTGAGAAAAGAAGAGACGCTTCGTGCACTGATATTTATCTGGGAGATCAGCTTTTTGCCCCCCAAGATCATGGTCAACTGGACCCTCGCCAGCATATCTGTCATCGTGAGCTCCGTCAGAGTAAGGATCATCAGCGAGGAAGTCATTGGGGTCATCATCGCCATCATTGGCTTCCTCTTCGTCATGTGTTTGCTGCACTGGTGGGGTGGTGACAGAAGGGTCCACACGAATCAGTGCTTTTGGCCATATCAAGGGCCAAACCGTGCATTGTCCGAGGTTTAACTCGCTATCGGTTTCGTCCGGTTGGAAAGGAGGATATAAACCAGCGCAATCCGGTAAAGGCCGGATCAATTCAACTCTGAACACGTCATCGGCCATAGGCCTGCCGTGCAAAATGTGATTGAGAGGTCTCAGGATCTTACCCTTTGCCACGTCCTTCAGATCACCGTTCACATCAAGGAGCAATGTGCATCTCGTCTCGTCGGCCTGCGAAAACACGTGTAAGGCGTTAGAGAGGGCGCCAAAGAATGAAGTAATATGTATCTTGTCGAGGCTTTTATGATGCTTAATTACCGTGATGGCGTTGAGCTCGGCTAACGGCGACGGACCGCGGGTCGCCGGCGGGGTAACAAAGACGGGAGGGCTTGATCTTTGAGGCGCGATGACGGCCGGCGATTCCTCCCTACCATCTGCGTTGTTGCCGGTCGGGCTCTGCACAACAGGCGCCACACCACTCGAGTTGCTGGAGCCTGCTAAGCTGATCACAGGGGGAGGCCCTTGTTTGCCCCCCTCAAACCAAGCCCCGATGGACAAACATAAGTTGGGCAGGAGGGCGTTGAGCCTTTTTTCTACCGCTGCATCGATGGACGCATCCATTTTCGATTGATCGGCCATCTTCCGCTCCTTTCGCTTCTCCTTGGAGTCGGGGAAGTAATAGGAATGTTTATGACCCATTCCGGCACCGACCACACGGCCACGATCACTACTAGGGAAAAGCTTACCCGTGGCGCACCAAAATGGCTTACCCGTGGCGCAGGGGCCCGCGCCACGGATTGCCACGCCACGGGTAACTACACTTACCCGTGGCGCAGGCCGGGATGTGCGCCACGAGTATTTCCCATGGCGCACAAGGCTACCTTGCGCCACGGCTAAGTGGAAGTACCTGTGGCGCACCTCTTAGTCGTGCGCCACAGCTAGGGTGCGCCGCGGCTAACTTCTGTCATGCGCCACGGCTATGAATTTCTGAATTTAAAAAAAAAGAGCCACCGGCCACCGCCCACGTCGGCGTGTCCGGCAGCTCCCGTCCTGCGCCGCGACATGGAGGTCGTCGTGGAGGTGCTCGCCACGTTTTGGAGATGCTCGTCGTGGAGATGCTCGCCGGCGTGGAGGTGCTTCGCCGGTCGTCGGTCCTTGTCGGCTTGGAGGTGCTCGCCGGTCGTCGGTCCTCGCCGGCGTGGAGGTGCTTTGCCGGCTGTCGGTCTCGTCGGCGTGGAGGTGCTCGCGGGTCGTCACTCCTCGTCAGCGTGGAGGTGCTCGCCGGCCGCCGGTCTCGTCGGCGTGGAGGTGCTCGCCGGCCGTCGCTCCTCGTCGGCGTGGAGGTGCTCGCCGGCCGCCGGTCCTCGTTGGTGTGGAGGTGGACGCCATAGTGGAGGTGCTCACCGGCCGTCGTGGAGAAGGCCGGCAGTATGGTGCCATGGTGGAGGTGCTCACCGGTCGGCGGTGGAGAGAGGAGAATGGAGGAGAAGGGAGAGGAGGATGAGATAGAGAGGAGGAGGAGGAAGAGAGGAGGAGGAGGAGGAGTATAGGAGGAAGAGAGGAGGAGATGTGCCAATCCAGGCCTCTATCCTCTCGACCAATCAGAAACAAGAAGAAAGGAGCACACGGATTGTGTGCTAGTTTAGGTCGCTGTGAGCCGTCGGATCGCTGGGAGCCGTCGGATCGTGGTGTTGCCCCCCATGTTACTCGTGGCGCATATCATAGTGGTGCGCCACGAGTATTACAACTACCCGTGGCGCACCATCTCGTCCATGCGCCACGGGTAAGTTTTATTTATTTTTCCTAGCCAGAAAACTTAAACTTCAAAAAAATAGGTGTTCCCTTTCGAATTTGGGGATTCTGTAGGCAAAAAACGGCTCAAAAGGCCGTAGGCCATTTGGATTGGATGTGTTTTTTTCTCTAGTTTTTTTTAAGGTATTAAACGTCGAAATCCGAGTTCGTATGCAAAAGTTATCGTCATTTTACTCTTCCATAATGATTTTTTGCAAAATACATCGAAATTCATGTTTCAAATTTTTCCTAACACCTAGGTTACGTAACATAACCACATCTCAAAGGATTTTATTTTTTGAATTTTTTAACATTTTCTTTTAACTTCTCCAAAACTGAAAAGGTGATCACCGGGGGGGGGGGGGGTGCATGGGAGCACAAAGCAGGAAACTTACCCGTGGCGCACCAAAATTTACATGCGCCACGGCTAAGACACTTACCCGTGGCGCACCAAAATTATGATGCGCCACGGCTATGTTGGGTCAAAATTTGGCTCCGGGGCCGTTATATTGGTGGCGCATTGGAATAATGTGCGCCACGGCTATACTCTTACCCGTGGCGCACAAGTCTTGGGTGCGCCACGACTAAGGAGGGTGCCCCTCCGTCCACCCAGCGTGCACTTAGCCGTGGCGCACCGCTATTTTCGTGCGCCACGGGTAATAGCATATGCGTGGCGCATCTGTGTCTGTTGCGCCACGGCTAGATACTTGTGACGCACCAAAATGGTGGTGCGCCATGGCTAAGTAATCCACCTATAAGCCTTTTCCTAGTAGTGGATGCGGCACTTTATCCGACGATACCTCCTTTGTCTCGTTTAGAGCCCTAAGGAAAGGTGTCTGATATGGGGCCTTCAGGTCCGAGGAGTCTTCGGATTGATCATGTTCATCCTTTTCTTGTTCCTTGAGAATTTGGTTCTCAAGTGCCTTCACCTTGGCGTTCAAGACAAGCTGCCCGGGCGATTTGGGATCATCCCTGAATCGGGCCCTAATAAAATTCCGGGCGAGCGGGTCTTTGATCTTGTCGTAGGGGCTCGGCCCTTCCCTTCGGGCTTCCTCCTTTTGCCAAATTGGCTCCTTTCCGGCGTAACCCCGGCTTCCGAGATTGTGGGGAGCAACGTTCTTCTTCTGCATTTCTTTCCCCCACTGCCTCAGCTTCTTCTTTGCAGCAGTGGCTTCTATGGCCAAGAATTCTCCAAAATCCTCTTCGGAAATGCTGGGCCACATTTTGTGGATCTCGTCGAAACCGGCACCTTCTTCCTCAATCATATTCCTAACATATGTTCTCCAAGTTGATAAGGCTTTGCCCAACTTGCCGAGGGCTTGTGTGTTAACAATATTTCTTTTGATATCCTTGTTATTGTAGGGTGCCAGGAACTTGTATCGTGTGTGCACCTTATCAATGAGGTAGGCGGCCAAACCTTCGTTGTCCTTCAACTTTAGGTGGTCGTCGTTGATTCTCCCCCATTCCCGAGCGATGCATCCAAGCTGGATGCCGTACCCTTTAGCATATTTTTCCGGCTTCGTAGGAAGACCGCTTTTAGGGTCCACCTCTATGAATGCATGTTGGGTGGTGCCGAGCTTGTTTGGTTCCCTCTTCTTGCGTTTACGGTCTTTTCTGGCTTCGCTACCAGAAGGGCCGCCCTCCTCGGCGCCACTAGTAGTGGTCCCAGCATCACCACGCTCGGCTTCGCTAGCGGATGGGGCCTCCATCTCATCATCGGCCACATGCTCGATCTCCTTGTCGTCGGCATGCTTGTACTGTGCAAGCATCGTCAGGTATGCATTGTCGCCTCCTGTCCGAGAACCCCCGGCCTGGTCGTTGTGAGCCATCGATCTTCGCACTGTCGAGGAAATTATTAAGCCAAAGTTAGTACAAAAAATATAAGAAAAAACCACTTAACTAAATACTAAGGTACCCCGTGAGTCCAAATTTGCCGGAATGTCGATTAACTTCCGTATCGGCAAATTCGAGTACTCCATATGTCCTATTGTTTAGCAAAAGTCATGCCAAAATTCACGGAAAATTTCGGCATGACCTTTGCTAAAAATAGGGCATATGGAGTACCCGAATTTGCCAGAACGGAAGTTAATCAACATTCCGGCAATCTCAAGGGCCTCAAAGGGCTCATCACCACCACATGCACCACAACAAATTACAGAGCTCAACGGCCTCATCACCGCCACATTCACCACAACAAAGGGCTCAACCACCTCATCACCACCACATTCTCACCACAAAAAGCAACACCACCACCACATTCCGTACAAAGGCATCATCACGACAAAAACATCATCTCACCTGAAAACTGAACAACACGGTAGCTTCGAGGTCCTGCATATGGAAAAACAATTGGAATTAAGAAATATAATTTCAATATTTAATCTAAAGTAGCTAATTAAAACATTTTGATCAATTTTTTCAATCAAACCTAAACCTAACTAATTCCCACTTAACAAAATAGTAGCTTTTGCTAAAACCTAAACCTAAACCTACTCAAATTTTGCTAAAACCTAAAGCTAAACCTAATCAAATTTTGCTAAAAGTAACTCTAAACCTAAACAGTAGCTAAACGAAAACCTAATCAATAGCTAAACCTAAACCTAAACAGTAGCTAAAGCTACACCAAATCGTAATCACTTGTTTGAAATATTTTTGGTATGCCAAATTTTTTTGGAGCAATTCACATCCACCACATTCACCAAAAATTCATCAAATACACCAAAGTACATCACCATCTGTGCAAACACCTACTGTGCAGGTCACTCATTCACAAAATTCACAAAAACTAGCAGAGGCATTTCATCAGACACCTTCTGTGCGGAGGGGGTGGAGGGAGGACGGGGTAGCATGAGAGCTCACCAGGAGGGGGAGGGAGGATGGCACGACGTCTGGCTTGGGCGCGAGGAGGAGGCTGCAGTGTTGGCGCTGGCTCGGCCGGCGCGGGGAGGAGGCCGGGCTCTGGGTGAGAAGTGGCGGCGGGGAGAGGGCTCGGGCGGGAGGCGGTGGTGGGGAGAGAGCTCGGGGCGGGGAGGAGGGCAGAGGCGGTGGCGGGAGGCAGAGGCGATGGGAGGTGGAGGCGATGGCGGGAGGTGTACGTTGACGGTGACCGGTGGCCGGGGCACCATGCGTGGATGCGGGGCTCGGGCGCAGGGGCTCGGGAAGGAAGGGGAGAGGAGCGAAGGGGAGCAGGTGGAGTGGAGCAGGTGGAGGGCAGCAGGCAGAGGTGGAGGAGGCCAGCCGGGGGCACGGAGGAGGCAGCCGGGGCGTGGAGGAGGCGGCCGGGGCGTGGACGTACGGCGGCAGCGGCGGCGATTCGAACGAGGGAGAGAAGGCGCTCAGTGGAGAATTGGGGGAGAGAGAGAGGCACCCGTGCGGCCCCACTGGTAAGTGGCACGGCCACACTTACCGCTGGCGAACAACCGATCCTATTCGCCAGTGGTAAGAGATTATCACTGGCGAACATGGAGGATTGTTCGCCAGTGGTAAGCGACTGCCGCTGGCGAACATCCAGGATAGTTCGCCAGTGGTAAGAGTTTAAAGTTTTACAAATATTTTGCATTCTATTTATTATTTGGTTTTACAAATTATTGTTTTCCCTTTATTGTTTTTCCTGTTTTCTTATCTCTTTCTTGTTTTGTTTTATAATTCATGTTTTTAAAATTGGTAAAAATAGTGAGTTAATAAAAAAATGTAAGTGCACAATATCACATCGATCAGTTGATCATCGATACAAGTCCGATACAAAAGAGAGATACACATATAGTCGCATGAAATATCACATCCGTAGATCATCGATACAAGTCCGATACAAAAGAGAGATACACATCGCGCGTCTTTCTCAGCGTTTGGCATTCTTCTTGCCTTTTTTGGTCGCTGTTGCATAATTCAGCCCCACATCATGACTTCTTCTTTTGAATGGAAGACCTTGCCTAGGTAGCGTGGTTCTGCTTCTTCTTGTGGTGTATGTTGCCTTATCATCATCATCTTGATCATCGTCGATATTTGGGTCGCCGAACATGTCGAACTCGTCCTCGTTGGCGACACCGTCCATTCCGACGATGTTTCCTTTGCCTCTCCTGACGACGACACGGCTAGGCCGTGACGGATCGGTTATGAAGAAACATTGGGAGACGTGCTTAGCCAGTACCCATGGCTCATTTTGCGCGGTGACGTTCACGCTTGATGAATTGCCGGCTTCGGGTATAACCATGGTGGTGAAGTATTTGTCTTCTTTTTGGACGGTCGACATTCTAGCCCATCTGACGCGGAACATCGGCACCTTCTCTCCAGAGTAGTTAAGCTCCCAGATCTCCTCGATCCTTCCGTAGTATCGTAGCTTTTTGTCACCGGTGTAGGATTCCGTCGTTACCCCTGAGTTTTGATAATCTGATGTTTTGTCCTTTTGCTCCGTGTAGAAAGTGAACCCGTTGATATCATATGCTTGAAACATCGTGAGGTTGGGGGCGGGTCCACGTGACAGGGCGTATAAGAGTTTAGCTTCCGCACTAGCTGTTGGGGGCGGAGCGTCAAGCTCATCTTTGAACCAACGCAAGAAAGAAGAGTTGTGCTCTCTGATTATTTCTCCTTCTGTCCTCCGCTTGCCCTTGTCAGTGTACTTCTTCTCAATCAGGCTCTTGTGCTTTTCCACCCAAATATCGACTATTTGAATGTGTTGGAGAGCCACTAAGTTTGCCCTGTTAAAATCGGTGCGTCGAGAATCGTAGTACACATGCAACTCCCTCCGGCCATTTTTGTGACCTGCTCCATCGAGCTTGCCAACGTGCTTGTTTCCGGGCAAACCAACAGGGTCGTCCCCGTCTAGAAAGATCGTGCAGAAAGAGGTGCACTCTTCGGTAAGAAAGCCCTGAACGATGCTTCCATCCGGATGGGCTCTGTTACGAACAAATCCTTTGATGACCCCGTTCATCCTTTCGAATGGCATCATGTTGTGCTGAAACAACAGCCCGATATGGATGATATCATCCACGATATGGACAAACAGATGCACACAGATGTCAAAGAATGCAGGCGGGAAGTACATCTCAAGCTCGCATAGTATCACGACGATCTCTTCCTGCAGCCTTGAGAGTTGCTTCCCGGTGATTGACTTTCGGGAGATCACGTCGAAGAAGTTACAGAGGCCAAAAAGGGTTTCACGGACGTGCTTGTCCATTATCCCTCGGATCGCAACCGGAAGTATCTGCGTCATCATCACGTGACAGTCATGAGACTTCATCCCGCTGAACTTTTGTTTCAGCGGGTCTAAAAATCTGCTTATTAGCCCCAAGTAACCCAAAGGCACTTTGACTCCTAGAAGGCACTTGATCAACTGTTCGATCTCGTTCGGACTTAGAGTGAAGCAGGAGGGGGGCAGTAATAGTCGTTCCTCTTAACCCTTTTGCCCTTGGGACCTTCCGTCTCCTCTTCCAATTGGTCATGATCAATAGCCGGGCATCCTCCGTGAAGCTCTTCCCGGATACCCATATGTATCAGGTCGCTTCTTACTTTCGGCCCATCTTTCGTCCTCTCCGGCATGTTGAGCAGAGTGCCAAACAGACTCTCGAACACATTCTTCGTGATATGCATTAGATCAAGGCAATGAGGCGTACCGTGGATGGGCCAGTACGGCAAGTCCCAAAACACGGACCTCGTCTTCCATACATCCAGGAGTGGTTTTGGCGCCTTTTGTTTCTTTCCCGGCCGAGGGCACTCTCCCATTCATTCAGCAAATCATATATTTCTTTGCCGCACCTCTTACGTGGAGGTCCCCGGAGCTCTTCTTCGCCGTTGAAAAGGTCTCCACGCCTTCTCCACGAGTCTTTAATGTGTAGCCACCTTCGATGGCCGATGTAGATGGTTTTTGAAGACCCGGGATCTTTCTGGAGCTGGTGAAATGTCGGGTCATCCATGCACCTCACATATCCGTTATGTCCGTGGCACACCTGGCCTGAGACGTATCCGTAGCCGGGCAAGTCGTGCACCGTACAGAGCAAGGCGGCTCTCATAGGAAAATATTCTTCTGCGAGGGCGTCCCATGTGTTGACCCCGCCTTCCTCCCATAACGTGTGTAGCTCATCTTTCAGTAGCTTCAGATACAGATTGTGTCGGTGCCCGGTTGTTTCGGCCCTTGAATGAGCATGCTCATGTGTATGTACTTCCTCTTCATGCACAGCCAGGGCGGGAGGTTGTATATCCATACGAACATGGGCCAGGTGCTATGTGTGCTGCTCTGGTTGCCAAACGGATTGAGCCCATCGGTGCTCGCACCCAACCTAATGTTCCTTGGCTCTGCCCCGAAAGTTGGATATTCATTGTCTAATGCTTTCCACTGGCATGCATCCGAAGGGTGTGTCAGATTTACCTTTTCATTCCGCTCTGGATCTTTCAGAACTTTCTCCCTTCTCTCCGCGTGCCAGCGCATGAGCTTTGCTTCCTTGCGGTCCGCGAAATAGCGCCGCAGACGGGGGATGAGCGGAAAGTACCACACAACTTTTCGAGGAGCTTTTTTCCTCCCTTTCTTGTATCGAGCAGCCTTGCACACCGGACATGTGGTCTTGTTCGCGTCCCCTTCCCGAAAGATGTAGCAGTCGTTGATGCACACGTGGTATTTTTCCTGCGGTAGATCAAAGGGGCACATGATTTTCTTGGCCTCATCACAACTTTTAGGACACGTGTTCTCCTTCGGAAGCTTGCTCTTCCAGTATTCCAGACTTGCGTCGAGGCTTACGTCGCTCCATTTGAATCTTGCCTTCATCTACAGAACATCGAGCGCTAATTTCAAGCGGGAGTCATCCGGTTCGCAATCTGGATACAACGGAGTATTCGAGTCTATCTCTAGTTGCGCCAGTTTAGATTGCTCTCTTGCAGCAGATCTAGGGTTAGTCGTCTTCTTGAGAAGCAGTTCTTTGAGATGAGGGTCCCGCACGACTGAAGTTAGCGGTGCCCGCGTGTCCTCGTCTTCCTCCGTTACGTGTTGCTCATCACTGTCTTCTCCAACATATATATCATGGTGCGGATGAGCAGGCTCTTGATCATCTTCTTGCACCTCGTTGTCATCACTGACCTGCTGCCATTCCTAATCATTTCCTGCTGCCGCCTCATGGATTTCGTCATCGTCTTCATCATCACTTGTCCATTGAGTGTGCCCCTCCATGAAACCACGCCTCATCGCAAAATGATACAATGTCCGTGTGGAAAATGCAGACTAGAGGGCGCCCTCGACCCCTTTAGCGGACAGTTGCGACATGAAACATCTGGGCATCAAGGAAGAAATTCAAGGAGGACGCCAAGATGATGATGACGACGATGCTCAGGAGGAAGAAGAGACTCAAGGTCGGCGCAAGAGGGCTAAGACGAATGACTATTACTGCCCCCCTTCCTACTTCACTCTGAGCGAGGAGGAGATCGAGCAGTTTTTCCACACCCTCCTACGAACCAAGCTTACTATCGGCTACGGAGGGAAGATATCCAGATACCTGGACGAAATGAAGAAGAGGTTCCGCAGGATGAAGTCACACGACTGTCATGTGCTGATGACGCAGATACTCCCAGTTGCGATCCGAGGGATCATGGGCGACCACGTCCGTGAGACGCTGTTTGGCCTCTGCAACTTCTTCGACATCATCTCTAGGAAGTCGATCGGGATGAGGCAGCTCGAGAGGTTACAGGATGAGATCATCGTGATACTCAACGAGCTCGACATTTACTCCCCCCCCCCCCCCCCCGCGTTCTTCGACATCATGGTGCATCTGCTGGTCCACATCGTCGATGATATCATCCAGCTCGGGCCGCCGTTCCTACACAACATGATGCCGTTCGAAAGGCTGAATGGCGTGCTCAAAGGATACGTTCGAAACAGGGCGAAGCCGGATGGAAGCATAGCCAAGGGCTTCATGACCTACGAGTGCATATCGTTCTTCCAGAATTTTATGCAGTCCGAGGAACCTGTTGGTCTGCCGAAGCGGAAGCACCTCGGCAGGATCGCTGGAGTTGGTCACCACGAGGGCTTCGCAGCAGTGCACGCCATCTTCAAGGGTCAGTGCCCAGACTATGACAGGGCACACCGAGTCGTGCTACAGCACATACAATTGGTCGATCCTTGGGTGGACCAGCACAAAAGCTTGATTGATAAGAGGTTCAACGACACGGGCCGGAGGAGGACGAGGGGAGACATTACGAGAGAGCACAACTCTACCTTCACGAGTTGGTTCAAGAAGGAGCTACTCCTTGTTCATCAGGGTAAGGCACCTTCTACCGATGATAAACTAATATTCATCTTGTCGCAGGGCCCCTCGTTGAACATGAGGACCTATCAGGCGTACGACATCAACGGGTACTCATTCTACACCGAGGAGAAGGACAAGAACAGCGAATACCAGAACTCGGGGGTCACGATGCTATCCTACGCCGATGAGGAATCCAATGTCAAGGAAAGGTTCTTCGGAAGGATCGAGGAGATTTGGGAACTCGACTACTGCGGAGAGAAGATGCCGATGTTCCGGGTCAGATGGGCCAAGAACGTCGAAAAAGAAGGCCGGTATTTCACCACCATGGTTATACCCGAAGCCAAAGCATCAAAGGCGTCCGGCGCGAACGTCCAGGCGAAAAATGAGCCATGGGTACTGGCTAGCCAAGCGGATCAATGCTTCTTCATTACCGATCCTACAAGGCCTACCCGCGTTGTCGTCAGGAGGGGGAAAAGGAGCATCATCGGAATGGAGGGAGCCGCCACCGAGCAAGACTTTGACAAGTACGGGGATCCGAAGATAGAAGAGGAATTCGACAAGTACTTCGACAACCCTAGTGCTGCTGAAGGAAGAAGGAAGACCACCCTACCCACTAAAGGATGTCCGTACATGAGAAGAAATCCACAAGTTCTAGGGCTCAATTACTCTACCGCGATGAAGAAGAGCAAGAAGATCGTGACGAGATGTCGACGCTAGCTCGTTTGGAAGCAACATTGCACGAAGTGACCTTTTTTGTGTGTGATGTATACATGTGCGCGTGCGTGCGTCAAGTCGACAAAATACTATACGTGGTTTTTTGGAGTAGGGTGATATACATGATTCGTGGTTTTTCGTAATAGGGTGAAATTACCTACTCGCAATTATATACATGTTCTTTTGCTTTATATCTTGAAAATTTTGGTGCTACTATGTTTTAGAAATAGTAGAAAATTATTATTTTTAATAAGTGATATTCCTCACAAATGTAATTAAACATTGTAAAATACGTTTTTATTTAAACATAAAAAAATTGTTGGAGTACCAGGATTCGAACCTGGCACCTCCAGGTCCAAAGAACCAACCAAACCCTAGAACCACTGGGCTATGTGCGTGATGTTGCTAGTACTGCAGCACGCGCGGTTTTGGTGCTAACTGAGGGTAGTTCGTGGCGCACCCCATATCGGTGCGCCACGGAAAAGTATTCCGTGGAGCACCGATATGGGGTGCACCACGAACTACCCTCACTTAGCACCAAAACGGCCCGTGCCTCCCCTTTCTCTCCCATTCTTCTTCGCCGCCCGTGGAAGAACGCCTCCCTCCCCCGCCGCTCGCCGGACCGCCCGCCACCGCCTCTGCTCGCCGGACCGGCCGTCACTGCCTCCCGTCCGCAGGTACGCCGCCGCCCTCTCCCATCTCTCTCCCCCTCCCCTCCCTAACCCTAACCCGCCGTCGCCGCTCGCCCGTCCGTAGGTAGCCGCCACCGTCGAGCCCCAAGTCCGGGAGCTCCTTGACGACTGGGGAGAAGCGACACCGCCGTCTCCTTGATCGACGCCTCCAGTCCAACAGGTACCTCGAGCTGCTCCGCCGTACGCTTCCCTCCCCGTACCCTCCCCTCCCCCTACCCTCCCCCAATCTCACTTGCTGCCGTTGCCAGGGAGAAGGAGGAGCACCAAGACGAGCACCAGGACGATCACCAGGAGGAGGAGGAGCACCAGCACGAGCACCTCGCCACAAGCACACCTGCGTCCACCTCTCCAAGCACAACATGAGCCTCTCCCTCCCCTCCCCTCTCCCTCCCCCTCCCTATGATGTGCTTACTGTAAAAAGGGGCAGAGAAAGAGAGCATATGAATTTCATCTTCGCCATTGCCACACCTTGAGCAGTTTTCTTTAAGGTAGAGTGTTGCATATCAATCTTTTAATAAATTAGGAAAAATAAGACCATGATGTGCATCACTCCAATATCACCAGCTCAACACATAGGCACATTTGCTAGGGTTAATGTGCTAGGGTTAGGACTGTTTTCACATGATTAAAATGATTATATACAATTCCTTGCTGTCAGGTGGTGGAGGGGTATGTCAATTTAATTAATAGTTGGTCTTGTGCTTGTCCATGTGCTTGTGCTCCCTGTGATATTAATATATGACAACAATGTTTCCTGGAAAGGCCTTTCTTGTGGTTTTCGACATGTTGTCGACCTTTGTGGATGTTTTCGACGTGTGTGCCTTTTTTTTGTCAATTGTTGTAGGGAATTCAAATGAGTGCCCGTTACTCCTGAAATGTTGATTCATTTCTGTTTCGGTTGAGAAACGGGCACTCCTAGGTAGACATTTTTAGGGGAGGTGCTACCGAATTTTTCGGTCGAACTAATGTACTAACAAGTTCCATTTCTTGTATAGTGCAACAATGTCGACCGGACACGTCAACGACGGGGCCGGCACATCTAAAGACCCGATAACGAGTGTCGAAGAACAAGCCCGCCAGGCCAACTCGAAGTTTTGGGAGTTGTCCCAGAGGAGGAATGAGGAGGAAATAGATGCCATGGCGGACGATGAAGGCAAAGGCGATGGCGATGCCGGATCGTCGTCAAGTGATGGCGGCAAAGATGAGACCACGGGGGCCGAGGATGGGACCACCACCGATGGCGGTGACTGCACCGATGCCGGTGAACGCACCGACGGCGGCGAAGAGATGACCGATGGTGGTGTCGACCCGGCCGGTAAGAAGAAGGTCGTGAGAAAGAATCGGCCACCGCCAACGCTCGACAGTAACTGCTAGGAGTTCACCAAAGTGTCAAAGACTGGCGCGCCCGAGGAGCCTAAAGCCCTTGCCAAGGGCTACGGGATACAAATTGGGTGCATGGTCCGGGAGACCGTGAAGATCAACACGAGGAACCTCCGAGATCCAGCCAACGAGCATTTCGTCGAGCTCCTCATGGAGAAGCTTCACGGGCACTACAAGTTCCCCAAGGACTACGACAAACTGGTGCTCAAGAAAAATCCAGTGAACCAGCTGGCGCTCACGAAGATGAGCAACGCCTTGGCCAGCTGGAGATCCCGGGTGAAGAAGAGGATTGACGCGAAGAAAAGCTGGGTGGAGATAAAGGAGAAGGAGCCGATGCTCGAGTATGATGACTTTGTGCTCTTCAGGGAGACGTTGGAGACCGATACCGCAAAAGGCTGGTCGACATGGGGGAAGAGAATGTACGAGCAGAACATAGGCCACCACCGCCTCGGGAGCAGCGGCTACAGAGCAGCACAGGAGATTTGGGACAAGGAGGACGCCGAGCTTTTGCGTCTTGGCAAACCAAACATGTGTGATAGATTCACGGACCCGCAGGTGAGGAATTTTGTGCGGGCACACTACTACCTGTGCCCCAAAACAAAGGAGTTCAAAACCGATGACAAGTCTGTGAGGGACTTTGAGAAACTCCTGGTAAGCAACTTACCGCGGATCTCAGTAGTTCATTATTTGCAATCGATAATGAATCGATCCATGTAGTTCTAAATGGGTTCCGCCTTGCTTTTGCAGGATGCTGAAATAGCGGCTTGCGGCAGGTATAGAAGAACCTGCGCTAAGGGAGCCGTGGGACACTCCTTTCAACAGGGCGATCAACGTTGCCAAGAAGAGGCCCAAGAACAAGAAGATGATGTCCTCAGGACGTGTTGCCGGCTTTGGCTGAGCACGAAAGTCGGCGTCCACTTCAAAGAGGACGCAGAGACCAGAAAGGAGAGGAGGACCAAGAGAGAGGAGGAGCAGGCACGAAAGATCCAGCACCTCGAGGCACAAGTGGCCGAGTTGCCGGCACAAATGGAGGCCAAGATGGAAGAAAAGCTGCGCCAGATGTTACCTCCTCAGCTGTGGGAGGGTCTAGCAAAGTGGAATGCTGCTGGTGGAGTTGGGCCGATACCGGTGCCCAGCGTGAGCGGCCGCAACTATCACCAGCACGCGTTGCCGAACATGGTGACCCCGCCCTCCAACCCCTTGGCGCATCCTCTCGCATTGGTGAGCCCGCAGCTGGTGGCGGCGGTGCCTAACACCGACGCACGGCCTGCGGCGCCGGCGCCCAACACCAATGCGCAGCCGGCGCCGTTGTTATGGCCCAAGACCCAGATTCGGCTTGCGAAGGAAGCACGCGTCGCCGCACCAAAGGTACATCCACCGCTAATCGTCGCCAACGCCAAGAGGCATAAGCAGTTGGCCGCACACACGCCGTCGCCACAACCCAATGACATGGAGGTTGCACCCAAGGATGATGTGGACGTTGAAAACTACCTCAACACCAACGCCATGGCCACCGACGGATTCTACATGCCTCCACTTGGAGAGCCAGCCTCCTGCGGTCAACAGGCCGGCCGTCCCTTGTCATGCACGCAGCGTCTGCAGTTTGGCGGTTCCCAAGAGATGCCCGAGGGTGACGCCAGTGGTCCTCCTCTGGTTATTATCAGCCCCAACACACTACACAAGGCGGCCGGTGAGCAGCTGGCGGGATCCGCTTACCCCGTCGATAAGAAGAAGGGGCGGAAGCATAGCCGGAGCAAGAAGAGTTCGGTGAGCCAGCTGCCTCTGAAGAAGCAGGTCATCCGGCATCAGGACGGCTTGAGAGAAGCGCCCCGTGATTTCCCGATGGACATAGCGGGCCAGCCGATTCTGAGTGAGGAGCTGCTTGCTGTCGTGGAAGCACCCATGAGGAATTTGCATCACAGCATTCTACATCTCGAGGCCGTGCTTCTTAAAGAGAAGGACCCCGGGTACCCGGTCTTCACATGCAAGGTGCCAAAGGGACAAGGCTTCATCGAGGCAGCACCCGCGGATCTGTTCTACGTGCGGTACGAGGACATCTACAATCTGATGCACTCGAAGCGTCTGGACTATAACTTGGTCGTTGAAGGCCCAAAGGGAGAAAACCCCCGGCATAGCGATTGTGGACCCCTACTACATGCGCCTGATGCATGTAAAATGCATACATGAACTTTGCATTATAATTCTCATATTTCAATCATATTTGCATCATATAAGGATTATATCATTGTTTTATATTGATTTTGGGGATAATTCACAGTTTCCCCATTTATTTGGAATTAACCCTGCAGAACCAGAAAACCCCTTTTTCCATGTTTTTGACTTTCAGGGACCCAAACGACGTCCAAATGACCTAAGATTTTATGGGGCCCAATATTTGGAAGGAAGAAGACGTACGAGCCAAGGATCTGCGAAAAAGGAAGTCCGAGGAGGAAAATAGGTGGGCCCACGTGGCCCCAGTACCAGGCCGCGTGGGGCACTCCCTTTTCCCCCTCGTGGCTCCGATGTCGTCGATCTTTGTCCCCCTGGTTTCGTCTTGACCTAAAACCGACTGCATAAATAGTCCCCCGACGTTTTCCAGAAGGAGGCGGCTGCAAACAGAGAAACACCGAAACGGAGATCAGAAGCTGCAGATTGGAGGGGGAAAACTCCGGTGGAGCGCCGCCGGGGTGGTCTCCATCTCCCCCAACGACATCTCCACCGTCTCCATGATGAAGGGGGAGTAGTCTCCCTCGGGGCTGAGGGCTCATGCCGGTAGCTATGTGGTTTATCTCTCTCTCCCATGGTGTGATCTTTATGTGATCATGAGCTTTGTAATCTAGTTGAATCCATAGATGTTAGTCTTCATCATCTTATGAATTATGCTACTCAAGTGGTTTTATTGATGTGATTTCCAGAGTCACCTTTGTCCCATGGTGTGAAGTTGACAGTGTGTGCACCGCGTGTGGCTCTTAGACTAAAGATTACATGAACACTTATCATGAGTTATTATTTGTGTTGGATGTCTCTATGATATTGTGGTGTTTGTTAGTACTATCTTTGGATGCGGATAGTGACCGCATGAAGTGTCCATAGATGTGGAATACGAACTTTAAGGTGTGCTTTTTGTAGCCCTACATAATGGATTGGTGTTCGTTATCCAACAAGACGATAGTTCCGGGTAGCATAGTGAAGAGGAAATATCTATGTATTCAATTATATTATTATTGTTGAGAGTGTCCACTAGTGAAAGTATGATCCCTAGGCCTTATTTCCAAAGCACCGTTTACACCTTTGTCTTGTCCTCTTGCATTGAAGAGGATTGGGACACTTTCACATTCTTGTTTTGTTACATTAAACTTCTATCCATTAAATCAACCTTCTTGTTCTTTAAACTTGTTTAGTGCATAATCAACTAAAACTTGTGACACTTTTAGTTGTAGGGAATAGGATAACTTTTCCTTCTTGCTCCTGCGGATCGATACCCTACTTCCACATTGAGAGGTGCTACAGTGATCCCTGCTCTTGGGGGTTATCAAGTACTTTTCTGGCGCCGTTGCCGGGGAGTGTAGCGCTTAAGTTTCTATTCTTGTTTGCACTAGATATTTATTTTCAGTTTTGCATATACTCTAGTTTACTTTCAGTTTTGCATTTATCAAAAACCCAAAAAAATTAGAAAATGGAAAACAACAAAAAAATTAGAGATCTTGATGAACTTTATGAACTTTATATTGAATTAGGACATGATGCTTTTGAAGAGATAATTAAACCAATGGGAGTTTGTTTGCATAATAGTGATGGCAATGCTATTAACATGAATTCTTTGAACACCATTATTCCTAATGCTATGGAAAAGTCTAAGCTTGGGGAAGCTAGTTTATATGGAAACGATCCTTTTAGTTCCCCAGCTTTGGAGAAAAAAATTTGCCTTGATAATACTTTGTCTCCTATATGTGATAATTCTAAGGATACTTGTGATATTCTAAAACCACCTACTGAAAGTATTCCTTTTGAAATACCTACAAAATATATTAAAATGGTTATGGATGAATGTTATGCAGGGGATGGAACAATCCATCCACATGATCACTTGTTGAAATTTACAGAACTTTGTGAGCTGTTTAAGGTTGCAGGTTTATCAAGGGAAGATGTCATGAGGAAATTATTTCCATTTTCACTTAAGGGCAAAGCAAAGAAGTGGTATAGGATGCTGGATGATCCCCCTTCGAATTGGAAATAGCTTGAATCTCTCTTTTACTCTAAGTTTTATCCTCTTCATGAAGTGCATCTAGATAGGTGTTACATTTTCAATTTTTATCCTCATGATAGAGAAAGCATTGCTCAAGCTTGGGGAAGACTGAAAGCATTAATACTCAAATTTCCTAACCATGAGCTTCCTAAGGAAATAATTATTACTAATTTTTATGCAAGGATTTCAGGTCATTATAAGGATCATCTGGATGCCTGTTCAGGAGGTTCTTTCACAAGCAAGAAGGTTGAAGCTAAATGGGATCTTCTTGAAACAATTCAACGCAATACTGAAGATTGGGATAATGACAAAGGTAAAGAATCAGGTATAAACTATAAGTATGATTGCATTGAGTCTTTCAGTAAAACTACTAGTTTCCATGAGCATCAGTGCTAAATTTGGTCTTGATTCTCAAATTATTGTTGATTGCTGTAAAACTTTTGCTTCTCATATTTATATTCCTAAAGAGAATTGGGACATGTATCATGAACCTTCTAAAGACACTTGCTTGGAAACCGAAACTGTTATTGATGATTGCAATAAACATGCTCAAACTTCTGAAAGTACTATTTCCTATAAGCATGTTAATTATTGTGGAGCACTTAGACCTTGTGAAAAGAAAAAATCGAAGAGGAATATTGTATTCATCATAGGAATGAAAAAACTACAACATGGTACAGAGCTCTAAGTGATCTTGCTAAAAAGGTTTGTGACACCTATCCTTTTATTTGTGAACTTTGCTATAAAGAGGGTCATTTCAAATTCCAATGCTCAGATTCTAATATAAGTACTGCGAGAGACTTTTGTGATAACATGATCACTCCTAATCAGCATGATGAACTTACATAATTTTTGGGGTGTGAAGAGTTATCAAGAAAAACTTCTTCGTTAGATATGAGTGTTTTTGATATGAATAGCGTGTTGCATGGATGTTATCTCTATTGTGTTAATAATTGCCATGACAACACTTATAAAGATGGAATGGCTTTATCAAAATATGAAAGGACTAATGTTTGTCTTACTCTTATTAATGAAAAGGAGGAATCCTCCCGAGTTTCTTCTATTGTTTCTAACAATAAACCAGGGTATGTGGAGAAACCTCCTTTCAAGTCTCTCCCTCCTGAGATGGGAAAGAAGAAGAAGAGGAGGAGTAAAAGGATAGAGGAAATGGTATCTTCCCCTAAGCATGTTGCTCCTATTATAGTTTTTGCTAATCAGTCTGATTTCGATGATGATCCTATATATGCCTGTTACTTATAGTAGTGATCATGATTGGGAAAAGCATAGTACTTTTGATATTGAAAATCTCTTTGGTACTAATCCTGAAAATGATTATGCTAATAATTACAATCATCCTCATTAAACTTGTCATAGTTTTGGAAGGATTACCCAAAACCATCCAATTAATATACAACTTGTCTATCATGTTCGAGTTCTTTACGATGATGCTACTCCCATTGCTATTAATAAGAAGAACTTTGCTTATGTGGAAAATATTGATACTTCTATGCATATGGATCATGATAAGAATGTTTCATGTGATAGCTATATTGTTGAGTTTATCAATGATGCTACTGAAAGCTTTTGTGAGAGAGGGAGACATGATTTCATTTATCTCAAAAATATTAAGTCTTCTCTCTTTTTGTTGAAAATTTTGAAGTCGCACTCGCTTTGCCTTCCTATGCTAGTCACTTTGTGCTTTATTGATTTATTTTCTTACAAGATCTCAATTCATAGGAAGTGGGGTAGACTTAAATGTGTTTCATATTTTTCTTTTGATGCTCTCTTTTGCATTTCAATTCTTATTCCTATGTGAGCATCATTAAAACTATCATGTCTAGCTAAAAGACTATAAAGAAAGCGTTTTACGGGAGGAAACCCGGTTGTTTTTATTTTCTTTGTGTCCTCTTACTATAACAAGAGATTGTTTTCTTAGCTTAGTTTCTGGAATTTTTAATAAAGTGCCAAGTTTTACCCATTTTGGTTTGACAAGTTGCTATTTCTATTTATTGCTGCACGAAGTCTGTGCACGGTTTGATGTTTAGTTTTTGTTCTGTAACTGCGAATGATCTGATATTTTAACTGTGACTGCAACTTTTCATCCTCTGTATGCCTGAATGTTTTCAGAATTTTTTGACGAGTTTAAGTAGGACAGAAAAATACGTTTTTCTGCTGCTGTTTTTCTGGACAGATTCTGTCCCATATTGTTTTATGCTTGTTTTGAACTTTTAAGTTGAATCTTTTTGATCCAATTGAGTTTATGAATAGGCATACAACATTATACACTTTCTGAACATTCATATGTATTTTATTCCATGGATAATATGCAGCAAGAAACCTATTTATTTATCTCTACTAACGTCACCCCACAGAAAAAGAAATGGGAGAAACAGTGTTTTGGGGTTTTTTCACAGGGATTGGAGGAGATGCACCATGAGTTATCCAAGTATGGTTAAAACCATAAGATTGGGGATGTGGAGAACATCCCCAATGAACTTACACACTCTCGGTTTGCACACGTCTAACTTCTGTTTTTTGATCAATACACTTTATCACATAAACTTGGAGCGTCTTTTTGTTTGTTTTTGCTTTGATTTTTATTTTGTGAGACCACCACACTATCATTTATATATGAGAAAGCTACTAGAAATATGGTTTGAAATATCTTGCATTCTTTTATTTTATTAGGAAAAGGGATGTCTAAGTTGATTTTTAATGACACATATAGTTGCATGATTCGTGAGCTCTTTCACGAGTAATAATTTGCAAATGCTTTATCATGAGCTATCTCTTATTCATGTTTTGATGCTGTATGTTATTTCACCTTGTTTGACATGAATTAGTTAGTTCTATGGACACTCATGCATGCATCTAGATGGTCATCTTTCTCCCTTTTGCTAGCCCAAAAATTGCAACAAGTAAAAACTTGTTTCCAACACCTTCAACCAAAGTTTTCCAGTGAGTCCACCATATCTACCTATTAGCTTTATGCTATTCCGAGTATGTTTATCATGTTATTTGTGTTATCTATACCTCTAAATGAAAATGATTATGTTATTTATTGTAATGGGAAAAGTTGGTTAAAAAGCTCTCGCGAACTTGATGCACACTTTACTTGCATTTAATAAACATGAATCGTTGTGATTAATATTATGATGATAGTGGCTTAATAAATGTTTAACGTTGGGAGTTAGCCCATATGTGCTGTCACATGCAAAGCTTTCAACATGTTCCATCATTTATTTAGTTGATATCATGTACTTTTGTTTATGGATGCCTATCATGGTGAAATAATGTGGAAATAGAGTAAAGTTTAAATGAGTTTGTATAAATGGTTAGAGAGAAACCTGGGCCGCTAATCTAAGCCATGCATCATTCATGGTGGAAATTTACTTACATGCTATTTTGAACTTTCTGTGATACACCCTATAATAAAAAGCTATATCAAGTGGTAAATAAAAAGGGTGTTGAGGTTGTTCATTATGTTTGTTTGTCTTGTTGTTTTGATGTGGGCTTGATCCATATCATGGGACAAGAGGTACCCCAGTTGAGACTCTTGATGATACCATTATTAATTACAATGATAGATAACTTAAACTTGCTTTGTTTCCCAAGTTGAGTAATCATGGTGTAGGTACTTGTATTCAAGGGGCATGAGACATCTAACCTTTGCTTTATCAAGGCCACTACTCATATTTGCTTTCACATTAAACTTTAATCATTCAAGATGCTATGATAGGGGAATGAGAGCTTGACACCAAGTATTACCACTGCATTCAATAACTTAAGTAGAATAGTTTGGAGGATAGATGAAACTTATGCATGTTTTACCTCTACTCATTTATATATCTTTTCCAAAGTGTCCACCTTTTATATTCAGATTTTCATCTTCACTCTATGACCTATGTAGGATGTTCTTACTTATCATATTGCATACATGTGGTCCATATTACTATCTTTTATGTTACACTTTGTGAACTATCATTGAACATCCTTGCTTTGAATACTTGATATCACTTTATAAACTATTTGCATATTGCTACTTCTTTGAATAATGAATCATTTGACTCTATGTAGCAATAATAATCATCTTTGATATCTGCTGATAGAATTAAAATGCAAAGTCCATGTTAGTTTTATCACCTTCATACTCGAGGACGAGTATAGGTTAAGCTTGGGGATGTTGATGCATGTAAAATGCATACATGAACTTTGCATTATAATTCTCATATTTCAATCATATTTGCATCATATAAGGGTTATATCATTGTTTTATATTGATTTTGGGGATAATTCACAGTTTCCCCATTTCTTTGGAATTAACCATGCAGAACAAGAAAACCCCTTTTTCCATGTTTTTGACTTTCAGGGACCCAAACGACGTCCAAATGACCTAAGATTTTACGGGGCCCAATATTTGGAAGGAAGAAGACGTACGAGCCAAGGATCCGCAAAAAAGGAAGTCCGAGGAGGAAAATAGGTGGGCCCACGTGGCCCCTGTACGAGGCCACAAGCACACCTGCGTCCACCTCTCCAAGCACAACATGAGCCTCTCCCTCCCCTCCCCTCTCCCTCCCCCTCCCTATGATGTGCTTACTGTAAAAAGGGGCAGAGAAAGAGAGCATATGAATTTCATCTTCGCCATTGCCACACCTTGAGCAGTTTTCTTTAAGGTAGAGTGTTGCATATCAATCTTTTAATAAATTAGGAAAAATAAGACCATGATGTGCATCACTCCAATATCACCAGCTCAACACATAGGCACATTTGCTAGGGTTAGGACTGTTTTCACATGATTAAAATGATTATATACAATTCCTTGCTGTCAGGTGGTGGAGGGGTATGTCAATTTAATTAATAGTTGGTCTTGTGCTTGTCCATGTGCTTGTGCTCCCTGTGATATTAATATATGACAACAATGTTTCCTGGAAAGGCCTTTCTTGTGGTTTTCGACATGTTGTCGACCTTTGTGGATGTTTTCGACGTGTGTGCCTTTTTTTTGTCAATTGTTGTAGGGAATTCAAATGAGTGCCCGTTACTCCTGAAATGTTGATTCATTTCTGTTTCGGTTGAGAAACGGGCACTCCTAGGTAGACATTTTTAGGGGAGGTGCTACCGAATTTTTCGGTCGAACTAATGTACTAACAAGTTCCATTTCTTGTATAGTGCAACAATGTCGACCGGACACGTCAACGACGGGGCCGGCACATCTAAAGACCCGATAACGAGTGTCGAAGAACAAGCCCGCCAGGCCAACTCGAAGTTTTGGGAGTTGTCCCAGAGGAGGAATGAGGAGGAAATAGATGCCATGGCGGACGATGAAGGCAAAGGCGATGGCGATGCCGGATCGTCGTCAAGTGATGGCGGCGAAGATGAGACCACGGGGGCCGAGGATGGGACCACCACCGATGGCGGTGACTGCACCGATGCAGGTGAACGCACCGACGGCGGCGAAGAGATGACCGATGGTGGTGTCGACCCGGCCGGTAAGAAGAAGGTCGTGAGAAAGAATCGGCCACCGCCAAAGCTCGATAGTAACTGCTAGGAGTTCACCAAAGTGTCAAAGACTGGCGCGCCCGAGGAGCCTAAAGCCCTTGGCAAGGGCTACGGGATACAAATTGGGTGCATGGTCCGGGAGACCGTGAAGATCAACACGAGGAACCTCCGAGATCCAGCCAACGAGCATTTCGTCGAGCTCCTCATGGAGAAGCTTCACGGGCACTACAAGTTCCCCAAGGACTACGACAAACTGGTGCTCAAGAAAAATCCAGTGAACCAGCTGGCGCTCACGAAGATGAGCAACGCCTTGGCCAGCTGGAGATCCCGGGTGAAGAAGAGGATTGACGCGAAGAAAAGCTGGGTGGAGATAAAGGAGAAGGAGCCGATGCTCGAGTATGATGACTTTGTGCTCTTCAGGGAGACGTTGGAGACCGATACCGCAAAAGGCTGGTCGACATGGGGGAAGAGAATGTACGAGCAGAACATAGGCCACCACCGCCTCGGGAGCGGCGGCTACAGAGCAGCACAGGAGATTTGGGACAAGGAGGACGCCGAGCTTTTGCGTCTTGGCAAACCAAACATGTGTGATAGATTCACGGACCCGCAGGTGAGGAATTTTGTGCGGGCACACTACTACCTGTGCCCCAAAACAAAGGAGTTCAAAACCGATGACAAGTCTGTGAGGGACTTTGAGAAACTCCTGGTAAGCAACTTACCGCGGATCTCAGTAGTTCATTATTTGCAATCGATAATGAATCGATCCATGTAGTTCTAAATGGGTTCCGCCTTGCTTTTGCAGGATGCTGAAATAGCGGCTGCGGCAGGTATAGAAGAACCTGCGCTAAGGGAGCCGTGGGACACTCCTTTCAACAGGGCGATCAACGTTGCCAAGAAGAGGCCCAAGAACAAGAAGATGATGTCCTCAGGACGTGTTGCCGGCTTTGGCTGAGCACGAAAGTCGGCGTCCACTTCAAAGAGGACGCAGAGACCAGAAAGGAGAGGAGGACCAAGAGAGAGGAGGAGCAGGCACGAAAGATCCAGCACCTCGAGGCACAAGTGGCCGAGTTGCCGGCACAAATGGAGGCCAAGATGGAAGAAAAGCTGCGCCAGATGTTACCTCCTCAGCTGTGGGAGGGTCTAGCAAAGTGGAATGCTGCTGGTGGAGTTGGGCCGATACCGGTGCCCAGCGTGAGCGGCCGCAACTATCACCAGCACGCGTTGCCGAACATGGTGACCCCGCCCTCCAACCCCTTGGCGCATCCTCTCGCATTGGTGAGCCCGCAGCTGGCGGCGGCGGTGCCTAACACCGACGCACGGCCTGCGGCGCCGGCGCCCAACACCAACGCGCAGCCGGCGCCGTTGCTTCAGGATGAGCGGGAGCAAGAGCTGACGCAGCCCCGCGTGTCCACACTTGCCGAGCTCGACGCCCTCACCCAAGTAAGTGTTGAATGCTTCATCGTAGGCTCGACCTCACACACAATGAATAACACTTGATGACCCCAACATATATGTTGTCCCCGCAGGATGCCAAATGCACATTCCTGCACCATGTCGACGGCGTGTTGAAGGATGTAGGCAAGGGCAGTATCGTTCAACCGAAGGGCCTTATGATGCACAACAAGCCAATCCCTGCTGGCTGGTTTCGGGTGAGCTTGGTGAGGGCCTTCAAGGGTTGCGAAAGAATCGACCCCCCCAGGCAACCCGAGGGAGCCGAAGAACTTAAGGACCTTGATGGCTGCTGCGGCTGGCCCTTGTTATGGCCCAAGACCCAGATTCGGCTTGCGAAGGAAGCACGCGTCGCCGCACCAAAGGTACATCCACCGCTAATCGTCGCCAACGCCAAGAGGCATAAGCAGTTGGCCGCACACACGCCGTCGCCACAACCCAATGACATGGAGGTTGCACCCAAGGATGATGTGGACGTTGAAAACTACCTCAACACCAACGCCATGGCCACCGACGGATTCTACATGCCTCCACTTGGAGAGCCAGCCTCCTGCGGTCAACAGGCCGGCCGTCCCTTGTCATGCACGCAGCGTCTGCAGTTTGGCGGTTCCCAAGAGATGCCCGAGGGTGACGCCAGTGGTCCTCCTCCGGTTATTATCAGCCCCAACACACTACACAAGGCGGCCGGTGAGCAGCTGGCGGGATCCGCTTACCCCGTCGATAAGAAGAAGGGGCGGAAGCATAGCCGGAGCAAGAAGGGTTCGGTGAGCCAGCTGCCTCCGAAGAAGCAGGTCATCCGGCATCAGGACGGCTTGAGAGAAGCGCCCCGTGATTTCCCGATGGACATAGCGGGCCAGCCGATTCTGAGTGAGGAGCTGCTTGCTGTCGCGGAAGCACCCATGAGGAATTTGCATCACAGCATTCTACATCTCGAGGCCGTGCTTCTTAAAGAGAAGGACCCCGGGTACCCGGTCTTCACATGCAAGGTGCCAAAGGGACAAGGCTTCATCGAGGCAGCACCCGCGGATCTGTTCTACGTGCGGTACGAGGACATCTACAATCTGATGCACTCGAAGCGTCTGGACTATAACTTGGTCGTTGAAGGCCCAGAGGGAGAAAACCCCCGGCATAGCGATTGTGGACCCCTACTACATGCGCCTGATGCATGTAAAATGCATACATGAACTTTGCATTATAATTCTCATATTTCAATCATATTTGCATCATATAAGGATTATATCATTGTTTTATATTGATTTTGGGGATAATTCACAGTTTCCCCATTTATTTGGAATTAACCCTGCAGAACCAGAAAACCCCTTTTTCCATGTTTTTGACTTTCAGGGACCCAAACGACGTCCCAATGACCTAAGATTTTATGGGGCCCAATATTTGGAAGGAAGAAGATGTACGAGCCAAGGATCTGTGAAAAAGGAAGTCCGAGGAGGAAAATAGGTGGGCCCACGTGGCCCCAGTACCAGGCCGCGTGGGGCACTCCCTTTTCCCCCTCGTGGCTCCGATGTCGTCGATCTTTGTCCCCCTGGTTTCGTCTTGACCTAAAACCGACTGCATAAATAGTCCCCCGACGTTTTCCAGAAGGAGGCGGCTGCAAACAGAGAAACACCGAAACGGAGATCAGAAGCTGCAGATTGGAGGGGGAAAACTCCGGTGGAGCGCCGCCGGGGTGGTCTCCATCTCCCCCAACGACATCTCCACCGTCTCCATGATGAAGGGGGAGTAGTCTCCCTCGGGGCTGAGGGCTCATGCCGGTAGCTATGTGGTTTATCTCTCTCTCCCATGGTGTGATCTTTATGTGATCATGAGCTTTGTAATCTAGTTGAATCCATAGATGTTAGTCTTCATCATCTTATGAATTATGCTACTCAAGTGGTTTTATTGATGTGATTTCCAGAGTCACCTTTGTCCCATGGTGTGAAGTTGACAGTGTGTGCACCGCGTGTGGCTCTTAGACTAAAGATTACATGAACACTTATCATGAGTTATTATTTGTGTTGGATGTCTCTATGATATTGTGGTGTTTGTTAGTACTATCTTTGGATGCGGATAGTGACCGCATGAAGTGTCCATAGATGTGGAATACGAACTTTAAGGTGCGCTTTTTGTAGCCCTACATAATGGATTGCTGTTCGTTATCCAACAAGACGATAGTTCCGGGTAGCATAGTGAAGAGGAAATATCTATGTATTCAATTATATTATTATTGTTGAGAGTGTCCACTAGTGAAAGTATGATCCCTAGGCCTTATTTCCAAAGCACCGTTTACACCTTTGTCTTGTCCTCTTGCATTGAAGAGGATTGGGACACTTTCACATTCTTGTTTTGTTACATTAAACTTCTATCCATTAAATCAACCTTCTTGTTCTTTAAACTTGTTTAGTGCATAATCAACTAAAACTTGTGACACTTTTAGTTGTAGGGAATAGATAACTTTTCCTTCTTGCTCCTGCGGATCGATACCCTACTTCCACATTGAGAGGTGCTACAGTGATCCCTGCTCTTGGGGGTTATCAAGTACTTTTCTGGCGCCGTTGCCGGGGAGTGTAGCGCTTAAGTTTCTATTCTTGTTTGCACTAGATATTTATTTTCAGTTTTGCATATACTCTAGTTTACTTTCAGTTTTGCATTTATCAAAAACCCAAAAAAATTAGAAAATGGAAAACAACAAAAAAATTAGAGATCTTGATGAACTTTATGAACTTTATATTGAATTAGGACATGATGCTTTTGAAGAGATAATTAAACCAATGGGAGTTTGTTTGCATAATAGTGATGGCAATGCTATTAACATGAATTCTTTGAACACCATTATTCCTAATGCTATGGAAAAGTCTAAGCTTGGGGAAGCTAGTTTATATGGAAACGATCCTTTTAGTTCCCCAGCTTTGGAGAAAAAAATTTGCCTTGATAATACTTTGTCTCCTATATGTGATAATTCTAAGGATACTTGTGATATTCTAAAACCACCTACTGAAAGTATTCCTTTTGAAATACCTACAAAATATATTAAAATGGTAATGGATGAATGTTATGCAGGGGATGGAACAATCCATCCACATGATCACTTGTTGAAATTTACAGAACTTTGTGAGCTGTTTAAGGTTGCAGGTTTATCAAGGGAAGATGTCATGAGGAAATTATTTCCATTTTCACTTAAGGGCAAAGCAAAGAAGTGGTATAGGATGCTGGATGATCCCCCTTTGAATTGGAAATAGCTTGAATCTCTCTTTTACTCTAAGTTTTATCCTCTTCATGAAGTGCATCTAGATAGGTGTTACATTTTCAATTTTTATCCTCATGATAGAGAAAGCATTGCTCAAGCTTGGGGAAGACTGAAAGCATTAATACTCAAATTTCCTAACCATGAGCTTCCTAAGGAAATAATTATTACTAATTTTTATGCAAGGCTTTCAGGTCATTATAAGGATCATCTGGATGCCTGTTCAGGAGGTTCTTTCACAAGCAAGAAGGTTGAAGCTAAATGGGATCTTCTTGAAACAATTCAACGCAATACTGAAGATTGGGATAATGACAAAGGTAAAGAATCAGGTATAAACTATAAGTATGATTGCATTGAGTCTTTCAGTAAAACTACTAGTTTCCATGAGCTCAGTGCTAAATTTGGTCTTGATTCTCAAATTATTGTTGATTGCTGTAAAACTTTTGCTTCTCATATTTATATTCCTAAAGAGAATTGGGACATGTATCATGAACCTTCTAAAGACACTTGCTTGGAAACCGAAACTGTTATTGATGATTGCAATAAACATGCTCAAACTTCTGAAAGTACTATTTCCTATAAGCATGTTAATTATTGTGGAGCACTTAGACCTTGTGAAAAGAAAAAATCGAAGAGGAATATTGTATTCATCATAGGAATGAAAAAACTACAACATGGTACAGAGCTCTAAGTGATCTTGCTAAAAAGGTTTGTGACACCTATCCTTTTATTTGTGAACTTTGCTATAAAGAGGGTCATTTCAAATTCCAATGCTCAGATTCTAATATAAGTACTGCGAGAGACTTTTGTGATAACATGATCACTCCTAATCAGCATGATGAACTTACATAATTTTTGGGGTGTGAAGAGTTATCAAGAAAAACTTCTTCGTTAGATATGAGTGTTTTTGATATGAATAGCGTGTTGCATGGATGTTATCTCTATTGTGTTAATAATTGCCATGACAACACTTATAAAAGATGGAATGGCTTTATCAAAATATGAAAGGACTAATGTTTGTCTTACTCTTATTAATGAAAAGGAGGAATCCTCCCGAGTTTCTTCTATTGTTTCTAACAATAAACCAGGGTATGTGGAGAAACCTCCTTTCAAGTCTCTCCCTCCTGAGATGGGAAAGAAGAAGAAGAGGAGGAGTAAAAGGATAGAGGAAATGGTATCTTCCCCTAAGCATGTTGCTCCTATTATAGTTTTTGCTAATCAGTCTGATTTTGATGATGATCCTATATATGCCTGTTACTTATAGTAGTGATCATGATTGGGAAAAGCATAGTACTTTTGATATTGAAAATCTCTTTGGTACTAATCCTGAAAATGATTATGCTAATAATTACAATCATCCTCATTAAACTTGTCATAGTTTTGGAAGGATTACCCAAAACCATCCAATTAATATACAACTTGTCTATCATGTTCGAGTTCTTTACGATGATGCTACTCCCATTGCTATTAATAAGAAGAACTTTGCTTATGTGGAAAATATTGATACTTCTATGCATATGGATCATGATAAGAATGTTTCATGTGATAGCTATATTGTTGAGTTTATCAATGATGCTACTGAAAGCTTTTGTGAGAGAGGGAGACATGATTTCATTTATCTCAAAAATATTAAGTCTTCTCTCTTTTTGTTGAAAATTTTGAAGTCGCACTCGCTTTGCCTTCCTATGCTAGTCACTTTGTGCTTTATTGATTTATTTTCTTACAAGATCTCAATTCATAGGAAGTGGGGTAGACTTAAATGTGTTTCATATTTTTCTTTTGATGCTCTCTTTTGCATTTCAATTCTTATTCCTATGTGAGCATCATTAAAACTATCATGTCTAGCTAAAAGACTATAAAGAAAGCGTTTTACGGGAGGAAACCCGGTTGTTTTTATTTTCTTTGTGTCCTCTTACTGTAACAAGAGATTGTTTTCTTAGCTTAGTTTCTGGAATTTTTAATAAAGTGCCAAGTTTTACCCATTTTGGTTTGACAAGTTGCTATTTCTATTTATTCCTGCACGAAGTCTGTGCACGGTTTGATTTTTAGTTTTTGTTCTGTAACTGCGAATGATCTGATATTTTAACTGTGACTGCAACTTTTCATCCTCTGTATGCCTGAATGTTTTCAGAATTTTTTGACGAGTTTAAGTAGGACAGAAAAATACGTTTTTCTGCTGCTGTTTTTCTGGACAGATTCTGTCCCATATTGTTTTATGCTTGTTTTGAACTTTTAAGTTGAATCTTTTTGATCCAATTGAGTTTATGAATAGGCATACAACATTATACACTTTCTGAACATTCATATGTATTTTATTCCATGGATAATATGCAGCAAGAAACCTATTTATTTATCTCTACTAACGTCACCCCACAGAAAAAGAAATGGGAGAAACAGTGTTTTGGGGTTTTTTCACAGGGATTGGAGGAGATGCACCATGAGTTATCCAAGTATGGTTAAAACCATAAGCTTGGGGATGTGGAGAACATCCCCAATGAACCTACACACTCTCGGTTTGCACACGTCTAACTTCTGTTTTTTGATCAATACACTTTATCACATAAACTTGGAGCGTCTTTTTGTTTGTTTTTGCTTTGATTTTTATTTTGTGAGACCACCACACTATCATTTATATATGAGAAAGCTACTAGAAATATGGTTTGAAATATCTTGCATTCTTTTATTTTATTAGGAAAAGGGATGTCTAAGTTGATTTTTAATGACACATATAGTTGCATGATTCGTGAGCTCTTTCACGAGTAATAATTTGCAAATGCTTTATCATGAGCTATCTCTTATTCATGTTTTGATGCTGTATGTTATTTCACCTTGTTTGACATGAATTAGTTAGTTCTATGGACACTCATGCATGCATCTAGATGGTCATCTTTCTCCCTTTTGCTAGCCCAAAAATTGCAACAAGTAAAAACTTGTTTCCAACACCTTCAACCAAAGTTTTCCAGTGAGTCCACCATATCTACCTATTAGCTTTATGCTATTCCGAGTATGTTTATCATGTTATTTGTGTTATCTATACCTCTAAATGAAAATGATTATGTTATTTATTGTAATGGGAAAAGTTGGTTAAAAAGCTCTCGCGAACTTGATGCACACTTTACTTGCATTTAATAAACATGAATCGTTGTGATTAATATTATGATGATAGTGGCTTGATAAATGTTTAACGTTGGGAGTTAGCCCATATGTGCTGTCACATGCAAAGCTTTCAACATGTTCCATCATTTATTTAGTTGATATCATGTACTTTTGTTTATGGATGCCTATCATGGTGAAATAATGTGGAAATAGAGTAAAGTTTAAATGAGTTTGTATAAATGGTTAGAGAGAAACCTGGGCCGCTAATCTAAGCCATGCATCATTCATGGTGGAAATTTACTTACATGCTATTTTGAACTTTCTGTGATACACCCTATAATAAAAAGCTATATCAAGTGGTAAATAAAAAGGGTGTTGAGGTTGTTCATTATGTTTGTTTGTCTTGTTGTTTTGATGTGGGCTTGATCCATATCATGGGACAAGAGGTACCCCAGTTGAGACTCTTGATGATACCATTATTAATTACAATGATAGATAACTTAAACTTGCTTTGTTTCCCAAGTTGAGTAATCATGGTGTAGGTACTTGTATTCAAGGGGCATGAGACATCTAACCTTTGCTTTATCAAGGCCACTACTCATATTTGCTTTCACATTAAACTTTAATCATTCAAGATGCTATGATAGGGGAATGAGAGCTTGACACCAAGTATTACCACTGCATTCAATAACTTAAGTAGAATAGTTTGGAGGATAGATGAAACTTATGCATGTTTTACCTCTACTCATTTATATATCTTTTCCAAAGTGTCCACCTTTTATATTCAGATTTTCATCTTCACTCTATGACCTATGTAGGATGTTCTTACTTATCATATTGCATACATGTGGTCCATATTACTATCTTTTATGTTACACTTTGTGAACTATCATTGAACATCCTTGCTTTGAATACTTGATATCACTTTATAAACTATTTGCATATTGCTACTTCTTTGAATAATGAATCATTTGACTCTATGTAGCAATAATAATCATCTTTGATATCTGCTGATAGAATTAAAATGCAAAGTCCATGTTAGTTTTATCACCTTCATACTCGAGGACGAGTATAGGTTAAGCTTGGGGATGTTGATGCATGTAAAATGCATACATGAACTTTGCATTATAATTCTCATATTTCAATCATATTTGCATCATATAAGGGTTATATCATTGTTTTATATTAATTTTGGGGATAATTCACAGTTTCCCCATTTCTTTGGAATTAACCCTGCAGAACCAGAAAACCCCTTTTTCCATGTTTTTGACTTTCAGGGACCCAAACGACGTCCAAATGACCTAAGATTTTACGGGGCCCAATATTTGGAAGGAAGAAGACGTACGAGCCAAGGATCCGCGAAAAAGGAAGTCCGAGGAGGAAAATAGGTGGGCCCACGTGGCCCCTGTACGAGGCCGCGTGGGGCACTCCCTTTTCCCCCTCGTGGCTCCGATGCCGTCGATCTTTGTCCCCCTGGTTTCGTCTTGACCTAAAACCGACTGCATAAATAGTCCCCTGACGTTTTCCAGAAGGAGGTGGCCGCAAAAAGAGAAACACCGAAATGGAGATCAGAAGCTGCAGATTGGAGGGGGAAAACTCCGGCGGAGCGCCGCCGGGGTGGTCTCCACCTCCCCCAACGACATCTCCACCGTCTCCATGATGAAGGGGGAGTAGTCTCCCTCGGGGCTGAGGGCTCATGCCAGTAGCTATGTGGTTTATCTCTCTCTCCCATGGTGTGATCTTTATGTGATCATGAGCTTTGTAATCTAGTTGAATCCATAGATGTTACTCTTCATCATCTTATGAATTATGCTACTCAAGTGGTTTTATTGATGTGATTTCCAGAGTCACCTTTGTCCCATGGTGTGAAATTGACAGTGTGTGCACCGTGTGTGGCTCTTAGACTAAAGATTACATGAATACTTATCATGAGTTATTATTTGTGTTGGATGTCTCTATGATATTGTGGTGTTTGTTAGTACTATCTTTGGATGCGGATAGTGACCGCATGAAGTGTCCATAGATGTGGAATACGAACTTTAAGGTGTGCTTTTTGTAGCGCTACATAATGGATTGGTGTTCGTTATCCAACCAGAGGATAGTTCGGGGTAGCATAGTGAAGAGGAAATATCTATGTATTCAATTATATTATTATTGTTGAGAGTGTCCACTAGTGAAAGTATGATCCCTAGGCCTTATTTCCAAAGCACCGTTTACACCTTTGTCTTGTCCTCTTGCATTGAAGAGGATTGGGACACCTTCACATTCTTGTTTTGTTACATTAAACTTCTATCCATTAAATCAACCTTCTTGTTTTTTAAACTTGTTTAGTGCATAATCAACTAAAACTTGTGACACTTTTAGTTGTAGGGAATAGATAACTTTTCCTTCTTACTCCTGCGGATCGATACCCTACTTCCACATTGAGAGGTGCTACAGTAATCCCCTGCTCTTGGGGGTTATCAGCGCCCTGCTGTCTTGGCGGAGGACGAAGACCTGGAAGTGGTGAAGGAATACCTCGGGGATTTCTTCGAGAAGAACAAGACCAAGGGTAGCATCCTTGTGCCTACCTTCCCCGAGTAAGTACACACATCCGGTCTCCATCGTAACACATTCTTAGATTTCATTTGTCCCTTCTTCCAACAATTTCGTTTCAATTGTTTTGCGCAGTGGCATATACTGCACACTCATCGCCATCTGCCCGAGGTTGTCGCAAGAAATGTACATGGACTCATCCAGTGACACGAAGACAAAAAAGTATGACAGAATCAAGCATGCCCTGGTTCTTGCTCTACAAGTCTACGTCGCAAAGGGAGGCACGTTCTCCAAGGGGGGCGAAAGAAAGAAGGATGGCAGGAATGTCTTCAGCCACGCCACCAAGTTCCCCTGTGTCAAGCAGCTGTAGGGCAGTGTGAAGGAGGCCTTCTACGCCCTCCATCACATAAAGGGGTTCATGCGGGATTCACGGAATGATGCGCTGCTGGCTAATCTCCGCCACTGGGCCACAAAGTTGGCAGAAATCGAGGATGCGGACCTCATGGAAGACTTCTGGCGCATCCAGAATCAGATCTGTCTATGCATCCATGAAGATGTCATGACAAGAGGAGGGACCTTTCACTGGGGCAGAGCGCAGACTAACCGCGAGATCGAAGAACGCCTCGAGTTGCAGCGCGACGACTGGACCTTCATGATGAGAGAGGGCTGCCGACCGTTACCCAAGAGTTCTACATGATGTGTGTGTGTGCCTCTAGCTAGCAGCAAGTGTTGGTCGTGTGTGTCGTCTATATGTCGTAGACTTGATCGACTATCGTCGTGATGTTTCAGAACTATTGTGTTGGACGTGTGTGGGAGTCGTAAACCTTAACTTACCGAGGCTCCTAATGCCTATGTTGGACCTGCTTAATTATATGTGCTACTTTTATTTTAGTTTTATGCATATCTTTGCTATATTACCTGATCATGCCATTCTTTTCGTTGCATAACATGATATTGCAATGCCTTTGTCTATGTATGCCTTGTCCGCAGTGATGGAGAGTTGGTGGTAGCCAAGTGGAGGAGGCACCTATGGAAGAAGAACCCGGATGAAGATCATCATGGTCTTGTCCTTGCTCACCGCCGTCGCTGTTGTCCTCTATTCGGTCATAGTCCAGGTGATGAGACTATGATCGAATATGTATCGATATGCATGTGATTTCGAACTTGTACTCACATAACTTGCATGTGTGTAATAATGTAACACTTGGACTCTCCATATTGATGTATTTTGGCACTTTGTATGAATTTCATTGAGTTTCTATGATATTCCTGTGATATATTGCTGTATTACTGTGTATTCCTGTATTTCTGTTGTATTCTGGTATTTTTTTTATATCCTGCGAGTGGTCAGTGGCGCACCTATTTTCCTAGTCAGTGGCGCACCTTATTCGTGGCGCACGGAACTGGGATGCGCCACGGATTACTGTTAGTGGCGCACGAGCAAAGGGTGTGCCACGGACTATGGGTTAGTCAGTGGCGCATATCTGGGGTGCGCCATGAATCTCATGTAGTTAGTGGCGTCTTATGCATGGCGCAGCGTGGTGCGCCACTAACCCCAAAAAGGGTGCGCCACAGATAAGGGTTTTCCTACTAGTGCTATCCTGCTAGAACTCCCTTCTTTTTAATTTTAAGAGATGAAAAAGTCGCACCCATAGCTTCCATAATTTCCTCTAATTTACTAATTCTCAAATTTTGATCATCCTTCCCTTTATTGGTCTCAAGATTATTAATTCTTCTATTTATATGCTTTAAGGATCTTTCAATCTTGCTAGCACTATCAAGTAGCTTTTTATCTATTTCAGTTGCCCAATTCATGCTTGACAATTTTTTTTCCAAAATATCAAGTCTTTCCACAACATGTTCCATTGTGATTTCAGTTTTAATTTCATTAGTTGGAGGAGTCCCAACTAGACTTTCAATAATGTTGTAAGCCTCAACCGAGGGAGTGCCTAGAAAATTTCCACCTATTAAAGTATCTAAGACATACCTATACCAATTTGTGATTCCAACATAAAAATTTCTGAGAAGGATTGTATCTGAATATTTCTTTGTGGAACGGTGTTGAGAATCACTAATCCTACACCAAGCATATTTCAAACTTTCTCCCCCTATTTGTTTAAAAGTACGAACTTCAACTTCAGGAGACGGAGAAAAAGGATTGGAACTAGCCATGATAACAAAGCAAACCGAATTAAACAAGCTGCTGGAAAACAATTGTGTTTTTTAGTTTAAAGGCAAACGAAAGGCAAAACAAGGCCAACAAAAAATAAACTAAGCAAGACAATAAAAAAGTAAAGTGAAGGGATGTGTGAAACTCCCCTAGCTGAAGCTTCCAAGTCCCCGGCAACGGCGCCAGAAAACTTCTTGTGGCATGTTGACGGAAGACTTGGTAGTTCGAGAAGCCTTCTTCAGATCCCCGGCAATGGCGCCAGAAAACTTCTTGTTGGCTTATGTTGGGAGACCCCAAGAGGAAGGCATGATGTAGCACAGAAGAAGTTTTCCCTTGATTACAAAACCAAGGTTATCGAATCCAGTAGGACTTGGAGAAGGCTTAGCAAGGTGTCAACGGCGTCGTTTAACGATTATTGACGTGGACCTGCACACAATCACCAACAAAGTACTTTGCCCAACAAAAAAGAGAGGTTGTCAATCTCTCCGGCTTGCCAAACACAAATAATTAAATGTGTGGATGTAAAATATGATGATGATGAAATATGACCAGCGAGCAAATGATGATGAGAAGCTATGAAAACGGTTGTAATCAATGTAGGAAAATAGGACCGGGATCCACAGTTCACTAGTGGTGTCTCTCCAAAAGATATACATGATGGGTAAACAAATTATAACATGGCAATTGACAGAATTGTAGGCGCACAACAAGGATATCATAAAACAATATAGTTCACCGCTTCATCTAATATGGGCATTACGTCAAAATACATAGACCGTCATCCAACTGCATCTATGACTAATAATCCACTCTGGGATCGCTATCCAGCATGTCACCCAAGTATTAAGTTGCAAGCAACAGATCATCGCAATAAGCAAAGTGCATAATGTAAGCAATGTAGACAACACGAAGAAATCACACCGCTGTTTTCTCCCTAGTGGCAACAGCACATCTCTAGCCTTGACTATTCCTGTCACCGAACTCAAACAAAGAGAGGCATGAACCAACTATCTAGCATAAATACTCCCTCATGCAACACTAACAATTACTCGGCCAAAGCAACCACTAGCATCGGAGAGCATTCAAGAGCATAGATAAAACACATAACTGAACAAAACTAATGACTTCCACAATTCATCGGATCCATGCAAACACAATCATGTAGCAGTTACAAATAGATGATCTTGATCATGATAGGTAGCTCACAAAATCTAAGCAATGGAGTACAAGGAGGAGAGACAACCATCTAGCTACTGCTATGGACCCGTAGTCCCGTGGTGGACTACTCAGGCATCACTCCGGAGGCAGGCATGGTGATGTAGATGCCTCCGGCGTTGATTCCCCTCTCCGACAAGGTGCCGGGAAGAGCTTCTGAACCCTCCAAAACTAGGGTTTGAGATGGCGACCGTCTCAGATGTATTCTGGAAAATAGGATCGGCACTCCTCTGTTTTTAGGTCAAAGGGGAATTTATAGGCGAAGGGCCGACGCGAGGCGTTGGCCAGGGCCACCTGGAGGGCCCAAGGCGCGTCCAATGGGGGGGCAAGACCAGGTGGTGTCTGGTGCCCCTGTGCCTCCCCTCTGGCTGTCCTTCGGGCTCCGTCTTTGTTTCATTATGGAAATAATTCACGCAAATTTTGAGCTGAATCCGAGAAACTTCCCAGAACAACTTTTCTGAAACAAAAGACAGCAGAAAACAGGAACTGACACTGGGCATCTTGTTAATAGGTTAGTGATGTCTACTACACGCTTCTATTCTTGTAGAGTCAAACAACATGGAACAATGTTTTCATGGAGACTACAAGTAGAAATTAGCAAACGGAACTAGTTGGTTGCAGTTCAGGACATTAGCACAATAGTAATCACAAGGCAATAAGTTCATATCACAGCGAATATGGGAAGCACGGAAAGATGTATCGCTATGACGCTATCGGCAGGATACCTTACAAAGCATGCCATTCCCACACTGATAACCGACAACAATTCATAATCAATAAAATTTAAGCAACCAATGAGCCTAAAGAGATACTGCATCAAAACATAATTTCAGATCTGGAACCAGTGCCATGGCTTCGGTGTGCTAATTATTTTAGAAACTCTTAATTTAATTCCAGTCTGTCGTAGGTTCGGAGGTAGTGGATGGATGAGGGCATATGTACCTTCATGGAGAGCATGAACTCGCGGCAGTGGGCGGCGACGGCGTCGGTGCAGGGACCCTGCGAGTTCCCGAGCTCCTCCATGACCAACCCCGCCAGCTCCAGCACCCGCACTACCCGCTGAGCAGGAACAACAAATAACGTAGCTCCATCAAGATTCAAGAACCCAACCACTAATCCAAGGAGAGAGAGAGAGCCCGGAGGACCAAAGTGCCAAGGCGAGAGTGGGGGTGAGCGGCTACCTTCTCGACGCTGTGGAGGCGCTGGAGCGAGCTGCTCTGGCCCAGTGAAGACATCGCTGCCGGCGAATACGGAGGTGGTGGGCGTGCTGGGCGTAGGGGCTGGAGCCGCGCCGGTGGGGAAGGAGGCGGCGTCGATTGCTAGCGACTGGCGAGGATGGTCGGAATCGGGCGATGATTTGGGGAACTGGAGGGGAAACGAAACGGGCCGAACAGTAAGCCTGCGGGCTCAACCCAGGAACTCAAGAGAAGGGAGTTTTTGTATTTTCCTTAATGAAGTTTTCTTTTTTCATCCGTCACATTTTAATTTCAAGTACGGGGTGAATATTAATATTTCTCTTGTGTAAGATTATACATGTTACTCTCTCCGATCCATAGAAAGTATCGCTTATTTAGTATAAAGTTTGTACTAACTTAGTACAAAATGAGCGACACTTTTTATAAATCGGAGGGAGTAGTATTAATTTTATACTTCATATAGTATATAGTTGTCATCATACTCTTGTAACATGTTACATGCCTGTCCAAACTCCAATTCAACCAAACAAAAGCCTTCGATAAAAGCAAAGTCACATGATGTCGTAAAGTGTGGCCATAATCTTTTGGTATGTAATTTGGCACATGCAAAACACTTTATTTTGCATAAAATGTTTGTATTCAATATTAAATTTTAAAAATTTTGTTCATAAATTATTTCACATAAGTAATTCTCAGCTGCAATTCATTTATACCTTTCCAAGGGTTTAGAAATATGTTAATATGCAAACAAATATTGTTACCATTCGAATAGTTTATTTAATAGGTTTGTGTTTATTACACTCGGTGTCTATGTTCTAGATCAAACCACGTAAGATTTAAAAACCAAATTATACCATTTGCCGAAAGGTGAAAATGGCCAACCCAGGCTTAGGATTTCATACCAACATTTGCAAACAAACCATGGCAACATCATTCAACCATATCCAGCTTAAACTCAGATCAACACAGACTGCGACACAACCATATCCTGCTTAAACTTAGATCAACATAGACTGCGACAAAACTCCTTACATTTAGGGTACTACTACTGATAGACAGAATGCACGTATTATATAACACTAATTATTCTTCTATATTAAGTTGCCTTCTGTTTCTTGGGCATCCTGTAACCACCAACAACGCAGGCATGGTCCCGCTCAAAGGGCTCCAGGGTGACCTGCTCCGAGGGCTTGAACTGGTCGGCCTTCAGCTTCTCCACTTCACTAGCAAACACGGCCTCAGCAGGCATGGTGGAGTCGATACAGTTGGCATGATCAGAGGAAAGGTGTTAAATCGATCAGAGGAAAGGTGTTAAATCAGTGGCTACTTTGACATTTCCAAGGCATTGGTCTCACATATAAATCAGTGGCCCTTGAGTATTAGAGTGTACCTTGATTGAAATGACAAAATGGCCACCATTCTTCAAGAAGTAGGACGCATTAAGGGCTAAGATCCTGGCCTGTGGGACAGAAGATAGGGTGACAGGTTGAAAAATGATTAGCAGTATTAACAAACTGCCTATCTCATGCAACGTTCGCATTGAGGATAGTAGGCAGTACCGATGCATTGCAAGCTTAAATTTGAATAGTAAAAGGACAAAAGAGCAACAGAATAATGTACATTTTGCTGAAGAAAAGTACACTTTAGAATAACCAAGAACTTTTAGATAGATGAAAATGCAGAGTCAAGTCCCAAGTAACAAGCTAGGTTACAATTTAACCCATCTAGATAAGTTGCTGCTTGTAGTAACAGAAATCTATCATATCAACAAGGCTAAAACTTCCAACCAAAAAAACCACTATGTTATCAGATTAGATAATGTGAAGTAGGAACATACAGGTTGTATGGTCAATTGTCATCTAACATGCACAACTCTACCTTCGAAACTCCAGCTTACTAGGAACATGCAGGTAGTACACAGGGTCAGGAGGCAAATTAGCCCCCCCCCCCCCCCCTCCGTTCCTGAAAGTAGGGCGTTTTTTTGGAAAGACAAACAATGTAAAGTTTGACCAAGGTTTTAGAAAAAAACGACCAACAATTATAATACTATCACTAGTAGGAAAAGGGCTATAGCCGCCAGCCACTCACTGGCGAACACATTAATCGCGTTCGCCAGTGGTAAGTACCGCTGGCGAACCGTAAAATAGATTCGCCAGTGGTACATGTCTTACCACTGGCGAATTGCGTGCACGCTTCACCAGTGGTAAACGAGGACCCGGGCGTACTGGACCGGGGTCATCTACCGCTGGCGAACGAACGTTCCTGTTCGCCAGTGGTAAGCTGGGAACCGCTGGCGAACAGGAAATGCGGTTCGCCAGTGGTAGATGGCCCCGCTCAGTACGCCCGGGTCCTCGTTTACCACTGGCGAAGGACGCACACAGTTCGCTAGTGGTACATGTATTACCACTGGCGAACCTTCAATTTGTTCGCCAGTGATTTCCTTGCATTTTCACCAAACCGACCAGCCCCCTTTCTCCTCTCCATTATTGCACTTTCCTCTCCTCTTCACTCCCCATTGTTGCTACTCCATTAAATGCCACCCCCCATCATTTCCTCTAGTTTCAACCAACAAAAACTACTTTAGTTGATAGATCTAGCCTCACCTCCCTCTTTCCAACCTATGCACCAAAGGATTTCCCTCCACAACTCTAGATCTAGTCCTATCTCTCTCTCCAACATATCGTTCTAGCTACAAGAATTACGCATCAATTTCTCGGTGAACTTGACTCGATCTCGTACGTGTGGTCATCTAATTACATGCGGGGTATTGACCATGCACCTGACGCAAGCATTGTGTCCGTGGTTCACCTGGCACGATACATATGCGTAGCCCGGATAGTCCTGCACCGTCGTGAACAACGCGGCGCTCATATCGAAGTAGTCTCCAGTGTAGGCGTCCCAAGTACGGGCTGGCGTCTCCCAAAGCGTGGCTAACTCCTCTTTCAACAGCCCGAGATACAGATGCATGTCGATACCTGTTGGGAATATGCCCTAGAGGCAATAATAAAATGGTTTATTAGCATATTCATGTTTATGATAATAGTTTATTCTCCATGCTATAATTGTATTAACTGGAAACATAATACATGTGTGGAATATAAACAACCAGATGTCCCTAGTGAGCCTCTACCGGACTAGTTCGTTAGTCAAGAGATGGTTAGAGTTTCCTAACCATGGACTTGTTATAGTCACTTGATAACGGAGTCATATCATTAGGAGTAATGATGTGATGGACAAGACCCAATAATAAAGAGTTGCAATTGATCGTGTCACACAGTTTCATTGCCAACGCTTTTAGTATGCCAAGTATAGTTTCCTTAGACCATGAGATTATGTCACTCCCGTTTACCGGAGGAATACTTTGTGGACATCAAACGTCACTTCATAACTGGGTGATTATAAAGGTGGCTTTCAGGTATCTCCGATGGTATTTGTTGGGTGACATGAATCAAGAGTGGGATTTGTCCCTCCATGTGATGGAGTAGATATCTCTGGGCCCTCTCGGTAATATAGCATCAGAAAAGGTTGCAACCATGTGATTAAGTGTTAATCACGGAGATCCTATATTATGGACGAGTAAAGATAATTTGCCAGGTAACGAGATAGAACTAGATATGGAGATATCGACGATCATATCTCGGGCAAATTAAATATCGGTGAGACAAAGGGTATCGTATACGAGATTAAGAATCTCCGGCATCGTGGTTCAATCGATAAGGAACTTCGTTGAATATGTAGGAGTCAATATGGGCATCCCGGTCCCGCTATTGATTATTGATCTGATCATGTCTGCATGTTCTCGAACCCGTAGGGTCACACACTTAACGCTCCGATGTAGCTAGGGTTAGCGATGAGATAATTGATGAACGAATATTGATTCGGAGTCTCGGATGGGATCCTAGACGTCACGTGGAGTTCCGGAAGAGTCCGGAGAATAAGATTCATATAAGGAAAGTGGTTTCCGGAGGTATCGGAAAAGTTCCGAAATATTTCGGCAGAGTACCGGAAGGTTCTAGAAGCTTCTAGAGGAGTTTAGAAGTGGGGCCCACATGGACCAAAGGGGGTGCAGCAGCCCTTGGGCTGGGCGCACCACCCATAGGCCCATATGGGACAAGTCGGCCAAGGGGGCCCAAGAGGGAGGGGGCGCCCCAAACCCTAACTTGGGGGCCAAGCCCTAGGGCCAGCCGCACCCCTCCCCTTGCCGCCTATATAAGGGGGTGCTAGGGCAGGGCTGGCCGCATTAGAGATGCTCCCTCCTGCCCTAGCCGCCACCCCCTCCCTTGGCCGCACCTCTCCCTCTTGCCGCGCCACCCCTCCCGTAGGGCTGCCGCCATCTCCTCCACCATTGCTGCACCACCCCTAGCTGTAGGGCTGCTGCACCATGTCCTCCTTCTCCTCCTCGTGCCATGGCTTAGGCGAAGCCATGCTCGTGGAGCTCGTGGAGATCTACATCATCAACGCCACCACAACCGTCGTGGTGCCGAGATCCATCTAGCCATCTCCACCTTGCTTGCGGGATCAAGAAGGCGAAGATCTACATCGAGCCGTACGTGTGGATACCGCGGAGGTGCTGCCCGTCGTGGCACTTCATCGGATTGGATCGCGTGGATAATACATCTCCTCGCGACTAGATGAGTCTAGTTGCGGGGATCGACTAGCCAACCCCTGCACCAACAAAACGCGTTTGTTGATCTTCAAGGGTAAGAGATTGGATCTCATCTTCGCTACCTTTGTCTAATAGATCTAGATCCTTGGGGTTTATTCCGCTTGCTGCGTAGGAATTTTTTTTTGTTTTCTATGCTGCGACCCCTTCAGTGGTATCAGAGCCTAGATCTATTCGTAGATGTTGGTGCGATTAGAACACAAGTGTTGTGGGCGTTGATATTTTATGTTGCTACCTTCTAGCGTGCACTTTGCGTCTTTGCGGTATTGTGAGATTGAAGCGGCCCGGACCAACCTTACTCGTCCACGCACGAGAGACCGGTTCCACGATTGACATGCAACTTGTTTTGCATAAGTGGCTGGCGGGTGTCTGTTTCTCTTGCTTTAGTGAAGATGCAATTTTCAATGGGAGGCCTTTCAAAAGGATGAGTAAATAAGCAACTATCATATCACCGTTGTGGTTTTGCGTAGATTAGAACGGTTCTATCTCGTTGACCCAAGCCACGTAAAAATTGCTCAAACAAATTAGAGGACGTCTAACTTGTTTTTGCAGGGGGGTCATGTGATGTGGTATGGCCAAGCGTTTGATTTGTGATAATGTATGCAATGATCATGTTTGTAATATTTCGCGACTTGCATGTCGACGAGTACGGCAACCGGCTGGAGCCATATGGTTGTCTATTATTTTATGTGACCTGCGTGTCAATGAATCACCATGTAATTGGTTTACTTTATTGCTAAGAGTAGCATTAGTTGTAGTTGCAATAGTTGGTGGACAACCATGGTGATGGCACCACGATGATGGAGATCATGCCGGAGATGGAGATCTTGCCGGTGCTTTGGAGATGGAGATCAAAAGCACAAGAAGAAAGGCCATATCATATCACAATTATGAATTGCATGTGATGTTAATCCTTTTATGCACCTTATTGTTATGCTTAGATGTGATCGCGACGGTAGCATGATAAGGTGATCTCTCACGTTAATATCAAGAAGTGTTCTCCCCTAGTATGCACCGTTGCCAAAGTTCGTCGTTTCGAAGCACCACGTGATGATCGGGTGTGATAGATTCTTACGTTCGCATACAACGGGTGTAAGCCAGTTTACACATGCGAAAATACTACGGTTTCCTTGACGAGCCTAGCATGTACAGACATGGCCCTCGGAACACAAGAACCGAAAGGTTAAACACGAGTCATATGGATGATATGATCAACATGGTGATGTTCACCTTTGAAGCTACATCATCTCACGTGATGATCGGTTGTGGTGTAGTGGATTTGGATCGTGTGTCACTAAACAACCAGAGAGATGTTGAGTTTAGTGGGAGTTCATTAAGATGAACTAAAATTATCATAAACAAAAGTCCTTAAAATGTCTTTGCAAAAAAATCCTTGTATATGATGGTCGATTACGGTAGTCGGTTCGTTGCTGAAAAACTGCGTCTCGATGGGTCAATTTTGTTAAGTGGTACCTGCATTTTGAGAGAAGTCCTAAACAACCATGCTCAGCTCTACGTGCTAGAAGAACCAATAGGAGATAAACCCAAATATTTCTGCAAGCGATAAAGAGTACATGGAGTGGTTTTTAACCACCTACTTGAACGTCAAGTGGATGATGTGCAACTTCATGAATTCTGACCTAAGTAGACAATTCAAAACTTGACTGCAATGGAGATTGTTGATGAGCTGAAAAATGGTTTTTCAGCACAAGTTAGAATTGTAAGGTTCGAATGTCTGAACGGTTTTTCTTTCACTCAAGATGGAAGAGAATACTTGCTTGGAACATCATCGTCGTCTAGTGCTTGTTTGGAACTACGAGATGAATGGCAAATTCGTGATAGATGGGGTGCTACGCTAGCTTCTCCCCAGCTTCAAGAATTATGCCGGAGACTATGTCATAGGAGGGGATTTGATCACTTTCTATGAGTTTGTGTCTCGGCTGCGTCATGTCAAAGTGGAACCCATAGCAAGAGAAGTTGACAATGCAGAAAGTATATATTGATATACAAGTTATAAGTGTTTAAGTCCAGATTGCAATTGTGGCAGTTTCAATAAGTATTTGATACTCATTCTGTTTTATGAAAACAGAACCTGCTGCTTGAGATTTGCATAAAGGATATGGGAAGACGTTGCGGAATGGTGGCAATCAAGGAGTTGATGCTGGCAACGATCTGTCTTTACATTTATCATTTTGGATTAGAGGATTTGAATAAGTTTTGTAATCGAACTAGGTGTGATTTTGATTAGTGTGTCTTGCTTATGTGAGATGGTTATTCATGTTAAAGACAATGGTTGTTCTATTTTCATGAATAATTCTTTTTGGAAATCACAAGTTTCGATTATAAGTGTATTATTCTTATTATAATCTATATGATAAATTAGTTAAACATTTATAAAATTATGTGACATACTAAAGATATCCAAAACTTAATAATGACAATTGTTTTAGTTGTGCTAAATATTGAATAAACATTTTGATGTTTTATCAATGCGCCTTATTGAAGGAGTATGACTAAAATGCCACCCTTTGGAAGAGTGACAGGAGTTGCTGGAAATAAACACAAGTGTTGGTTGTATTTTCAGCGAATGTTAAATGTCATTATTTTGTGCGCTCCATCATAAATGATTAAATAGGTGTATTTATTCGAGTTATGATATTTGATGAGATCAAATAAAATTCTGGAGTTTAGGATATAAAGTTAACAAGAAAATTGAGTCTTTTTGATTTGATCAAAAGAGACAATATATTTGAGTTATATGTTAGTATGTGGACTTGTGAGAAGTGTTATCACAAATTACAATATTTAGAATATTTCAAAGGCGTTTTGATATGTCCTAAGATATTGTAATCACACACTATTTGATATTGTGTGGTGTTAAATAAGGGTTTTACTTCGGGGTTTAATAATAGCATTTAGATTTATCTGATAAACACTCTGTTTAGAAATAAGGATCTATTTAATGATTCGCATAAACGTTTTTCATATGAGTTATGAGAAAAGGTGGTTTCATTAATTATGAGATAATTAGAAACTATTGCGAATAATGTTGTAGTATATTCATAAGTATGACTATGAATGTGATTCCACAATATGAGACTAAAAGGGGCAAACCAATTTGTTGGTTGTGCCAAGTATTTTAGTGGTTTATCGTGAAAAGGTTTCATTGATAAAAGAATTGATGGAATGAAATGGAAAGCTAAAACCTTGCTTGTTTATGTATCAAGTGGCACATATGTAAAGTGCTACGTTGGTTAAAACTTGACACATAAAGGAATTAATGATGGTGATCATTGAATTTCGGTTTAGCTCGTCTAAAGAAAAGTAGGATTCAAGAATATAAAATTTTGTCAGGTTACAAAATAATATTCATGATTTACTTGTCATGTTTGAGAAACAAGACATACCTACGAAACTACAAAGAAGAAATAGAAGCCTTAAATACGAAAGTGACTAAGAGTCATCCTATGTTAAGTTTAAATCACAAAGTAATTGTTACTTGATTTTGTGAAAGTATTTCACATATTTATTCCTCAAAAGGGTTTTGCAGGGAATAAATAAAACTTAAAGCTAGCAAAGTACTAGCGTTTCGTATAAAGAGTTCTCGATATTAATAGTTAATTAAGAATTTTGGAGGTGTCCAAAATATCGAGAAAATACACGAGTGTGATCTAATTAAGATATGTGGTGACATATGTTAAGTTAGAGCAGAAACTATTTTCCAAGATCAAAATATGTGGTGACATATGTTTGAGTGGGAGCTAGTTAATCATGGTCAAATATAAGGATAACATATTTCTGAGTGGGAGCCAAAGTGGTTTCACAATTTAATATGTGTATGGTGTATATTTGAGTGGGAGTTTACAACATCTTGTTTGAGTGAAATGGAGATTTCATAAATGTTGTAAATAAGTCAGGAACCAACGTATAACTTATGAAGTTAATTTGAAACATCAAATATCTATGGAGATAGATGTATCTATGGTGGATAGATATGTTTGATAAACATTATGTCAGGATGTTTAACCTAAGTAAGATTTTGAAGGAGTTCAAAATAAAACAAGAGAAGAAAGGTTCATCTGCTTGTGAGAAATAGGTGAAACATTGAGTTGATAACTCAGTACAAAAATGATGGTTGGAGGATATGTTAGTGATCACTATGAATTGTTCATAGGTCTAAACATATAAGAACTATGTGTTTGTATTTGACGATATGTGACCAAAGTTCTTGGTTAGAAGAACATGTTAAATGAGGAGTCATTTTACATAGAGATGAGATAAATTGAATCTAGAGAGTGGTAGACTTGGTTGAAGTCATAAAACCAAACTAGATTGGGGATCTCATAATAGCAAAAGCGCAGCGAAAGCATGATCGGAAATATCGAAGTGACATGATTGCACTGTCGATTTATGAGTCTACAACATATAGGAGTATATGATTAATTCAAGGATTAAAAGATATAATATTTTGGTTTGAGAAAGTTTGTTTCAAGACTGAATGAGTTCCGGGTGCACATGCTATGAGAAAGTCCTCTTGACTGATCATACGTCATGTAGGCATAAAAGGGAAACGAAAATCTCACTCTCTAACCAAATATATTATATTCATCATGTGATGATGAGAATTATCATGTGATGATAATAGGTTTATCATGAGATGATAAAGTAATGTCAAATTAGGTGACGTTAACATTTTGCAAAGAACATAAAGAACTGTATAGTACAGAACACGGACAGAACCTCTTCCACGAGCAAACATGATCAGCACTGAGACTCCATGAGTGTTAGACACCATGAGTGTTGGATCGAGAAAATGTAAACTAGATTATTGACTCTAGTGCAAGTGGGAGACTGTTGGGAATATGCCCTAGAGGCAATAATAAAATGGTTTATTAGCATATTCATGTTTATGATAATAGTTTATTCTCCATGCTATAATTGTATTAACTGGAAACATAATATATGTGTGGAATATAAACAACCAGATGTCCCTAGTGAGCCTCTACCGGACTAGTTCGTTAGTCAAGAGATGGTTAGAGTTTCCTAACCATGGACTTGTTATAGTCACTTGATAACGGAGTCATATCATTAGGAGTAATGATGTGATGGACAAGACCCAATAATAAAGAGTTGCAATTGATCGTGTCACACAGTTTCATTGCCAACGCTTTTAGTATGCCAAGTATAGTTTCCTTAGACCATGAGATTATGTCACTCCCGTTTACCGGAGGAATACTTTGTGGACATCAAACGTCACTTCGTAACTGGGTGATTATAAAGGTGGCTTTCAGGTATCTCCGATGGTATTTGTTGGGTGACATGAATCAAGAGTGGGATTTGTCCCTCCGTGTGACGGAGTAGATATCTCTGGGCCCTCTCGGTAATATAGCATCAGAAAAGGTTGCAACCATGTGATTAAGTGTTAATCACGGAGATCCTATATTATGGACGAGTAAAGAGAATTTGCCAGGTAACGAGATAGAACTAGATATGGAGATATCGACGATCATATCTCGGGCAAATTAAATATCGGTGAGACAAAGGGAATCGTATACGAGATTAAGAATCTCCGGCATCGTGGTTCAATCGATAAGGAACTTCGTTGAATATGTAGGAGTCAATATGGGCATCCCGGTCCCGCTATTGATTATTGATCTGATCATGTCTGCATGTTCTCGAACCCGTAGGGTCACACACTTAACGCTCCGATGTAGCTAGGGTTAGCGATGAGATAATTGATGAACGAATATTGATTCGGAGTCTCGGATGGGATCCTAGACGTCACGTGGAGTTCCGGAAGAGTCCGGAGAATAAGATTCATATAAGGAAAGTGGTTTCCGGAGGTATCGGAAAAGTTCCGAAATATTTCGGCAGAGTACCGGAAGGTTCTAGAAGCTTCTAGAGGAGTCTAGAAGTGGGGCCCACCTAATGTGTGGGGCCCACATGGACCAAAGGGGGTGCAGCAGCCCTTGGTCTGGCCGCACCACCCATAGGCCCATATGGGCCAAGTCGGCCAAGGGGGCCCAAGAGGGAGGGGGCGCCCCAAACCCTAACTTGGGGGCCAAGCCCTAGGGCCAGCCGCACCCCTCCCCTTGCCGCCTATATAAGGGCCGGGGGTGCTAGGGCAGGGCTGGCCGCATTAGAGATGCTCCCTCCTGCCCTAGCCGCCACCCCCTCCCTTGGCCGCACCTCTCCCTCTTGCCGCGCCACCCCTCCCGTAGGGCTGCCGCCATCTCCTCCACCATTGCTGCACCACCCCTAGCTGTAGGGCTGCTGCACCATGTCCTCCTTCTCCTCCTCGTGCCATGGCTTAGGCGAAGCCATGCTCGTGGAGCTCGTGGAGATCTACATCATCAACGCCACCACAACCGTCGTGGTGCCGAGATCCATCTAGCCATCTCCACCTTGCTTGCGGGATCAAGAAGGCGGAGATCTACATCGAGCCGTACGTGTGGATACCGCGGAGGTGCTGCCCGTCGTGGCACTTCATCGGATTGGATCGTGTGGATAATACATCTCCTCGTGACTAGATGAGTCTAGTTGCGGGGATCGACTAGCCAACCCCTGCACCAACAAAACGCGTTTGTTGATCTTCAAGGGTAAGAGATTGGATCTCATCTTCGCTACCTTCGTCTAATAGATCTAGATCCTTGGGGTTTATTCCGCTTGCTGCGTAGGAATTTTTTTTTTGTTTTCTATGCTGCGACCCCTTCAATACCCGGTTGTTTCGGACCCTGAATAAGAATACTCATGTGCACGTACCTCTGCTTGGTGCAAAGCCAGGGGGAGGTTGTACGGCCATACGAACACAGGCCAGGTGCTATGCGTGCTGCTCTAGTTGCCAAAGGGGTTCATTCCGTCGGTGCTCATTGCCAGCCTAACGTTCCTTGCATCGTACCCGAACTCGTCGTCAAACTCCGTGTCCAATGCCTTCCACTGGTTACCGTCTGTAGGGTGTGTCAGGATCTGGCCCTACTCGGGATCATCTTCCAGCGGAACCCTTTCCGCGTGCCACTGCATGAGCTTCGCTTCCTTAGGGTCCACGAAATACCGCTGCAGACGGGGAGTGATATGAAAGTACCATACAACTTTCCGAGGAACTTTCTTGTTCCCTCTCTTGTATCGTGCTTGGCCGCACACCGGACATGTCATTCTATCCTTGTACTCGTCCCGATAAAGTGCGCAGTCATTGATGCATGCGTGGTACTTGACGTACGGTAGGTCCAGAGGGCACACAACTTTCTTGGCCTCATCGATGCCTCTTGGCAATGTGTTATTCTCGGGAAGCACATCGCCCAAGAATTCCATGTTATCGTCGTAGCTCACGTCGGTCCATTTGTGGTTCACCTTCATCTCCAAAGCCTTGAGGGTTACATTCAGACGTGTATCTCGGGCCGGCACCCAAGATACAATGGAGTGACACCGTCTTTCTCCATTTGCGCCAATTTGCTTTCTCTCTCGCTGCCGCTATGGTGTTGTAACCCCCCTTGAGGAGCACTTCTCGAAAATGAGGGTCCCGTAGGGCCGAACTTAGCGGTGTCAGCGTGTCTGTGTCTTCTCCACCACCATTGGATCCGGCGTCTCCTTCATCATGGTGATCATGTCCGGCATCTCCTTCATCATGATGATCATCATGTCCGGGTGACTCTTCATCGTCATTTCCTGCCGGCGTCCCATTGTTGACGTCCTCGTCCGCAACATCATTGTAACCCGTATGAATCCACCCATGAGCAAGTGCTTCTCCAATGTCCCGGAATCAGGTTTGATTAGGGTACCGAGTTTGCAATCCTTGCAAGGACAACTTATCTCGGTCATGTTGTTCCGAACCATGACGGTCGTCGCCCGAGCCTTGTATCTAGCCACCATACCTTCGCTCATTTGGTGCACCATAGTTTCCTGTGCAAAAGAGATTAGTTTAATTAGAACCATACCATGCATGTCTCGCCAGAAAATTTCGGCATGACCTTAGGGCATATGGGTGGTGCAAAAGTTTGCCGAAACAGAAATGAATCAACATTTCGGCAAACATGCACCACACCGGCACCTGCACAACACACACAAAGCATACACAAGCATACATGCAAGCAACATCCGCCAAGCATACACCGCCGATCGACGTCCCGCGCCGGCCACACACATATCCAACAACTCACAGACAAGCATGTACCATCCAACAACTCACCTAGTAGACAAGTTGATGGAGACCGTGCGAGGGAGCGTGTCTTGTGGAGGCAAACTAGATGGAGACCAATAGATGTATGTGGAGGAGGAGAGAAGATGAGCTTTTAGTGGATCTACACGGTGGAGAGGGAGTCCCTTCACAAACCCATCCAACCAAAAGTGGTTTGGCAACCTAAAATGGAGGAAGAATTGGAGGAAATGGGGTGAGGAGGAGGAGGGGGTCGAGCTAGATATATGGTGGAAATAGGTTGCTTGTGGTGGTAGGTAGGGGAAGATGCCACCTTTATGGAGGCTGGCACGACATATCTGTGGCGCACCTCAAAAGCGTGCACCACAGACTATCCAGGTTCGTGGCGCACCTTAGAAGGGGGCGCCACTAACGTCCATGGCATCTTCTCCAGGGATCGGGCCCACTGTTATTCGTGGCGCACAGAACTAGACGTGCGCCACGGACTACACCCCATTTTCGTGGCGCACCCCAATTAGGTGCGCCACAGATAGTGGTGGCTGGCCGGGGGGCTTGTCAGGGGGTGGGACCCGCCTTGTTGGTGGCGCACCATTTTGAGGTGCGCCGCTGACTACTTGGTGGTTAGTGGCGCATATTTTCGGCGTGCGCCACGCCTATTTTCTCTGTGGAGCACCCTTTTGAGGTGCGCCATAGACAAGGGTGCTGTGGATAAGGGTTTTCCTACTAGTGAAGGGACTGAAGTTTACCTATGTCCCCAAGGTTTCTGAACTGAAACCATATAAAATAAATGATCTTAGCTCTCCTATTATCATTAAGGAATTCCCAAATGAACTAAATATAGGAGAAACTAAAATTCTAAATCTTGTTCTTAAGAATGATGTAGTTAAAGAGTCAACAAGCAATTCCTTTAGTAGTGGCATTTCTACCTCTGAAGATGTCCTTGATGATTTTGAATTTGGTTCTATTGATAAAACTTGAATTTGCCCTTTCTGCCTAGCCAAAAGGCGTTAAAGAACATCGCTTGTGGGAGGCAATCCATTTTATTTTACCTTCTGTTTCCTTTTTTGTTTCTTTGAGTTTTTGGTGATATTACCTCTGTAACAACTCCCTTGTATCTTTTTGTTTTGGTTTTTGGCGCGAAGAATAGCCTCTAAAGAGAGGAAGACTGAATTGTGAGTTTGCTGTCTAGAAACAGACTTCTGTTCCTCACTGTTCGAAAATCCAAAAAATCATAGAACGTCATCTGTGGATGAAAATATTTGACAGCAAGCATCAGGGTTTTGTCTAGTTTTTTCTAGTTTAAGTATTCTGATTTGAGGTCCAGAAGTGCCTCGCAAAAATTCATCTTTATAGTCTGTTCTGTTTTTGACAGATTCTGTCCTCAGTTTTGCATTGCTTCTTTCGCGGGCAAAGTGGAACTTTTTCAAAGCTAGAGATTTACTTAGACCTTTGTGACAGTAGGTAATGTTGTAAGAAATGAGTTCTTGATATGTGCTTTGGAACTGAAGGAAGATTTTGTTTTTGAGGACTAACCCCTTAATGAAGTTGCTATAAGTTTTGCGTGAAGGAAGTTTTCAAGTGTCCAGGTGTGAGGTGATGAAGGAAGATCAAGAAGGAACAAAAGACTAAGCTTGGGAAGGCTCCCCATGGACCCTCCTCTGAAATATTCAAGAAGTTACAACCGTCTAAGCTTGGGGATGCCCATGGCATCCCCTTCTTCATCAACAATCATCGGTTTTTCTTATGGTACTATATTTTTATTCCTTTACACATTATGAGCTGTTCTTGGAGCATCGGTTTGTTTTAACTTTCAGTTTGTTTGTGTTAGTTTTCTGGTCCTTGCAATAATTCGGATCCATGCATGCTTGTCTGGGAGAGAGACACGCTCCGCTTTTTCATTATACACTCATGGCCTTCACTTATATGTGTTGAGTGTTTAGCCTTTGTTATTTATGCTTTTAGCTCTTGTTTTCAAGCATCTCTTGTTTAGAGCAGTTAGCTTTTTGTTTTGTTTCAAATAAGTTGATTGGTGTTTGGTAAAGTGGAAATTATCATGTAGGAAGTGTAAAAAGTGCTGCTTAAGCTTGTAGACCATTGTCCTGGATCTTTGATACTTGGCAATTGTTTAGAGATATGAAGTAGATTAATGCTTAAACTTGTGGATCATCTAGTAAGAATAGATTAGTAAAGAATTACCGTAAGGCTTTAAAATTGTGGTGCTTGTCCTGCTTCATAGTTCTCAAAGTCTAGATATTCTTTTTGCAAAGAGTTGGTTTGGCTAACAAGGTAGACGGTGTGAAGTCTAGTGGTTATGCATGATGTATATCTGTAGTCATTCATTGAAACAAGTTGATGTTATGTGTTTGCTTGATATCCTGCTAAGCCCAAAAATTCCGTACTGAGAGGGAATACTTCTCATGCATCCAACTCCCTGAGCCAAAAATCATTGCCATTTGTGTCCACCATACCTACCTACATGTGGTATTTCCTTGCTACTCCAAGTAAAATGTTCATGTGCTATCTTTAAAATATTCAAAATTCTCCTTTTTGTGCCCCTGTTTTAAGCTCATGAGGAAGCAGTAAGAAGTTGGTTATAACTTGTGACAGGCAAGGTCATTTACCCCCTTTCACCAGGTGTTGATGGTTTACGTCCTCACTCGAATCAACCCGGGAGAGGCTTAAGCAAAATATAAATATAACTCACCATTCTCCTCCGCACAATAAAATCTGAGAAATCAGCTCAAACATTGGTTAGTGGTGAAACAAAGGAGAAAGAGGAATGTACTCGTTCCTCTAAAACCAGCCGCTCTCACAAGTCTAAAAGCCTTGCTTGCTATGGGGGACTAGCTAGTTTCTTTGCTGTGAAGTCGTTAACGAAAGCATGCATGTCTCAAAAATGTTTTACTTCTATCAAAAAAATAAAAATCTCAAGCACATGATTAATCCCTGCTTCCCTCTGCAAAGGGCCTTTCTTTTACTTTTATGTTGAGTCGGTCTTCCTCTTCCTTCTAAACTCCTCAAGCAATCACTTGGTATCAACATTGGTTCATGTTTTACTTCATGTTATCTTTGTGTCTAACTGTGAAAGCTATGTATTGACTTTATCTTGAGATAAACAAGTTGCAAGTTGAAGCTTTAGCTGAAAACTTAAATCTTCCTTTGTGTTGGCCAAACTCCTTTGTTGAATCAATATTGCTTTGTGAGTTGTCAATCATTGTCAAGTGTTATGCTTTTAAATCTTGAAAGTGTTCTTTTCTAAGTTACTTCTTATTTAGATGTTTTACCAGGTTAATCATTGTTTGTTTCATTCAATGAACCTTTGTTTTGGATCATTGCATTCAGTTCATATCCTTTACATGATTAGTTGATCATGATTGTGATTGGTAGCATGTCACTTCAAAAATTATTTTGTTATCACTTACCTACTCGAGGACGAGCAGGAGTTAAGCTTGGGGATGCTGATATGTCTCCGACGTATCTATAATTTTTTATGTTCAATGCTTGATTTTATATCAATGCCACATGTTTTTATAATTTTATATCATTTTGGCATAATTTATGGAAGTAACCTATTAACAAGATGCCCAGTGCCAGTTCCTGTTTTCTGCTGTATTTTTGTTTCAAAAAAGTTGTTCTGGGAAGTTTCTTGGATTGAGCTCAAAATTTACGTGAATTATTTCCAATATGAAACGAAGATGGAGCCCGAAGGACAGCCGGAGGGGAGGCACAGGGGCACCAGACGCCACCTGGCCGCGGCCCCCCTTGGCCACGCCTGGGGCCCACCTGGTGGCCCTGGCCATCGCCTCGCATCGCCCCTTCGCCTATAAATTCACCTCTGACCTAAAAACAGAGGAGGGCCGATCATATTTTCTAGAATACGTCTGAGGCAGCCGCCATCTCAAACCCTAGTTTAGGAGGGTTCAGAAGCTCTTCCCGGCACCCTGCCGAGAAGGGACTCGACGCCGGAGGCATCTACATCACCATGCCTGCCTCCGGAGTGATGCGTGAGTAGTCCACCACGGGACTACGGGTCCATAGCAGTAGCTAGATGGTTGTCTCTCCTCCTTGTACTCCATTGCTTAGATCTTGTGAGCTGCCTATCATGATCAAGATCATCTATTTGTAAACTGCTACATGATTGTGTTTGCATGGATCCGATGAATTGTGGAAGTCATTACTTTTGTTCAGTTATGTGTTTTATCTATGCTCTTGCATGCTCTCCGATGCTAGTGGTTGCTTTGGCCGAGTAATTGTTATTGTTGTATGAGGGAGTATTTATGCTAGATAGTGGGTTCATGCCTCTCTTTGTCTGAGTTCGGTGACAGGAACAGTCAACGCTAGAGATGTGCTGTTGCCACTAGGGAGAAAACAGCGGTGTGATTTCTTCATGTTATCTACATTGCTTACATTATGCACTTTGCTTATTGCGATGATCTGTTGCTTACAACTTAATACTTTTGGGTGAAATGCTGGATAGCGATCCCAGCGTGGATTATTAGTCATAGATGCAGTTGGATGACGGTCTATGTATTTTGACGTAATGCCCATATTAGATGAAGCGGTGAACTATATTGTTTTATGATAGCCTTGTTGTGCGCCTACAATTCTGTCAATTGCCATGCTGTAATTTGTTTACCCATCGTGTATATCTTTTGGAGAGACACCTCTAGTGAACTGTGGACCCCGGTCCTATTTTCCTACATTGCTTACAACCGTTTTCATACCTTCTCATCATCATTTGCTCGCTGGTCATATTTCATCGTCATCATATTTTACATCCACACATTTAATTCTTTGTGTTTGGCGCCGGAGAGATTGACAACCTCTCTGTTTCATTGGGGCAAAGTTGTTTGTTGGTGATTGTGTGCAGGTCCACGTCAATAATCGTTAAACGGCGCCGTTGACACCTTACTAATCCTTCTCCATGTCCTACTGGATTCGATAACCTTGGTTTTGTAATAAAGGGAAAACTTCTTCTGTGCTACATCATACCTTCCTCTTGGGGTCTCCCAACATAAGCCAACAAGAAGTTTTCTGGCACCGTTGCCGGGGATTTGAAGAAGGCTTCTCGAACTACCAAGTCTTCCGTCAACACGCCACAAGAAGTTTTCTGACGCCGTTTCCGGGGACTTGGTAGCTTCAGCTAGGGGAGTTTCACACATCCCTTCACTTACTTTGTTATTGTCTTGCTTAGTTTATTTTTTCTTAGCCTTGTTTTGCCTTTCGTTTGCCTTAAAACTGAAAAACACACAAAAAAAAATTCCAGCAGCTTGTTTTATTCGGTTTGCTTTGTTATCATGGCTAGTTCCAATCCTTTTTCTCCGTCTCCTGAAGTTGAAGTTCGTACTTCTAAACAAAGAGGGGGAGAAAGTTTAAAAGATGCTTGGTAAAGGATTAGTGATTCTCAACACCGTTCCACAAAGAAATATTCAGATACAATCCTTCTCAGAAATTTTTATGTTGGAATCACAAATTGGTATAGGTATGTCTTAGATACTTTAACAGGTGGAAATTTTAGAAAAAAATTGTCAAGCATGAATTGGGCAACTGAAGTAGATAAAAAGCTACTTGTTAGTACTAGCAAGATTGAGGGATCCTTAAAGCATATAAATAGAAGAATTAATAATCTTGAGACCAATAAAGGGAAGGATGATCAAAATTTGAGAATTAGTAAATTAGAGGAAATTACGGAAGCTATGGGTGCGACTTTTTCATCTCTTAAAATTAAAAAGAAGGGAGTTCTAGCAGGAAAGGGACCAAAGTTTACCTATGTCCCCAAGTTTTCTGAACTGAAAATGAATAAAATAAATGTGCTTTGCTCTCCTATTATCATTAAGGAATTCCCCAATGAACAAAATATAGGAGAAACTAAAATTCTAAATCCTGTTCTTAAGAATGATGTAGTTAAAGAGTCAACAAGCAATTCCCTTAGTAGTGCCAGTTCTACCTCTGAAGATGTCCTTGATGATTTTGAATTTGGTTCTATTGATAAAACTTGAATTTGCCCTTTCTGCCTAGCCAAAAGGCGTTAAAGAACATCGCTTGTGGGAGGCAACACATTTTATTTTACCTTCTATTTCCTTTTTGTTTCTTTGAGTTTTGGGTGATGTTACCTCTGTAACAACTCCCTTGTATCTTTTTGTTTTGGTTTTTGGTGCCAAGAATAGCCTCTAAAGAGAGGAAGACTAAATTGTGAGTTTGCTGTCCAGAAACATATTTCTGTTCCTCAAAGTTCAAAAATCCAAAAAATCATAGAACATCATCTTTGGCTCAAAATGTTTGACAGCAAGAATCAGTGTTTTTTCTACCTTTTCTAGTTTTAAGTTTTCTGATTTGAGGTCCAGAAGTGCCTCAAAAAAATTCATCTTTACAGTCTGTTCTGTTTTTGACAGATTCTGTCCTCAGTTTGGCATTGCTTCTTTCATGGGCAAAGTGGAGCTTTTTCAAAGCTAGAGCTTTACTTAGACCTTTGTGACAGTAGCTTATGTTGTAAAAAAATGAGTTCTTGATATGTGCTTTGGAACTGAAGGAAGATTTTGTTTTTGAGGACTAACCCCTTAATGAAGTTGCTATAAGTTTTGCGTGAAGGAAGTTTTCAAGTGTCCAGGTGGGAGGTGATGAAGGAAGATCGAGAAGGAGACGAGGACCTGCATCCAGAGAAGTATCAAGGTCATGCCAGCTACGCTCTTACCAAAGAAAAGAAGGAGATCTTTTTTGATGTCCTGAGCAGTATCAGGGTCCCGCCTGGCTTCTCGTTGAATATAAAGGGAATAATAAATATGGCAGAGAAAAAGTTCCAAAACCTAAAGTCTCATGACTGCCACGTGATTATGACACAGTTACTTCTGGTTGCATTGAGGGGGCTTCTACTAGAAAATGTTCGAGTACCCATTGTGAAGCTATATGCATTTCTTCATGCAATTTCTCAGAAGGTGATCAATCCATAAACTCTAGAAAGTTTACAGAAGGATGTGGTCCAATGTCTTGTCAGCTTCGAGTTGGTGTTCCCACCATCCTTTTTCAATATTATGACGCACCTCATAGTTCACCTAGTCGAAGAGATTTCCATTCTCGGTCCTGTATTTCTACACAATATGTTCCCCTTTGAGAGGTTAATGGAATCTTAAAGAAATACGTTCGTAACCCTGCTAGGCCAGAAGAAAGCTTCCCCAAGGGCTATGGAACAGAGGAGGTCATTGAGTTTTGTGTTGACTTTATTCCTGACCTTAAGCCGATCGGTGTTCCTCAATCACGCCATGAGGGGAGACTGTGTGGAAAAGGCACGCTAGGAAAGAAAGCAGTAATAAGTATGGATGGGCATTCTTTCACTCAAGCACACTACACAGTTCTACATAATTCCAGCTTGGTGGTACGTATATTGAGGAACACATGAATATTGTACGCTCCGAAAACCCGGAGCATACTATCTCCTGGATTCAAGGAAAACACATGGAGACTTTTGGCGGTTGGTTGCAGACACAGCTCATGAATAAAACCATTGTTGGAGATGAGCTGTATTTGTTGGCCAAGTCACACCATCTTCGACTATATTGACTTTCCAAGGGTACGAGATAAATAGAATACATTTTAGATGGCCGCCCAAGATAAAAAAGCACTAACCAAAACAGTGGTGTCCGCTTTGATGCAACAAACAACAATGGGCAAAAGAACATATATTATGGTTACATAGAGCAGATATGGGAGTTGACTATGGATATTCTTTTAAGGTCCCTTTGTTTTGGTGCAAATAGTTCAACCTGACAGGCGGGGTACAAGTAGACCCGCAATACGGAATGACTACGATGGATCTCAACAATCTTGGGTACAAAACCGAACCATTCGTCCTAGCCAATGATGTGGCTCAGGTTTTCTATGTGAAGGACATGTCAACCAAACCGAGAAAGAGAAAAGATAAGGAAGCGAATACATCATACGGTGAGCCAAAGTGCCACATAGTTCTTTCAGGGAAAAGAAACATCGTGGGAGTGGAGGACAAGACAGACATGTCACAAGATTACAATAAGTTTGACAAAATTCCGCCCTTCACAGTGAACACTGACCCAAGCACCGTGTTAAATGATGAAGATTGTCCATGGTTACGGCACAATCAGAAGAAATGGACACACACGAAGAAACACTAGATGGGGATGTTGGTGATGACTGAACTTCCTAATTTTAATTATTGTGTTTTGGGTGTACCATACTTTAATGTTTAGGGATTGCAATTATTTTTGTTGTCATCTTTGCACTAAGAGAACACTTCTATGCCGAGCTCCTCGAAGATGTCCCAGGTCAGTGCCCAAGGACATCTTCGAGAAGCTCTGGCATAGAGGAGTCCTCTGTCTTCGTCTTCCGGACTAGCTTGACTATAGTATGAACCCTCGTATCCCTGAGAGAACGCTTCTATGCGGAGCTCCTCAAAGATGTCTGATGATCGGTGATGGTAGCGTTGGGTTGTGCCCCAAGCGAAGGCGTGGATGTAGTAAGTAGCAGTTTTCCCTCGTTAACGAACCGAGGTTTATCGAACTAGTAGGACTTTGAAATCAACAACATAGTGAATGTTGAAGATCTCTGGCGTTAATCTTCAACAAACGTGGACCTGCACACACTCAACCAATTACTTTTCCCCCAACAGCGAAAAGGTTGTCAATCTTTCCGGTCTCGCAGAAAACAAAGCGGTTAATTGTATAGTGAAATAAATGAAAATATGAAAGTGGACCAGAGGAGTAATGATGATGAAAAGTGATGAATAAATGTTGCAATCAATGTAAAAAAGATGGACCGGGGGCCATGGGTTCACTAGTGGAGTCTCTCAAGTAAATAAAACACACATATGATGGGTAAACAAATTACAGCTAGACAATTGACAAGATTATAACACAAACTTAATCTAGCTATGACATAGAGAACATGATAATATTTATGTAGGCATGATGACAATGAACAAAGACCGTTGAGTCCAACTGCATCTTTGTCCAAAAAGTCCACCGTGGGATCGCTATCCAGCCTGTCACCCAACGGTATTAAGTTGCAAGCAACAGACATTTGCATTAAGTAAAGAGCATGAAGTAAGCAATACTAATATGAAAAGAGACATTAACACCGTTGTTTACCCTTAGTAGCAACAGCACACCCTCGCCCTTAGACATTTCTGTAACTCGTGCCCAGCAACAAAAGGGGGCATGAACCCACTATCTAGCATAAATACTCCCTCTTGGAGATACACACAATCACTTGGCCAAAGTAACTACGCACATCGGAGAGCATGCAAGAACATAAATCAACCTATAAGAATCATGCACAATCTGATCATAACTTCATAATCCATTAGATCCCAGCAAACACATAACATAGCATTACAATAATCCATCTTGATCATGTTAGGCAGCTCACAAGATCATAATAAATGAAGCACAAGGGAGAGAGACTACCATCTAGCTACTGCCATGGACCCGTAGTCCAAGGTGGGACTACTCACAAATCATCCCGGAGGAAGGCATGGCTATGAAGAGCCCTCCGGGATCGATCTCCCCTCCGGCAGGGTGCCGGGATCAGCTTCATAATCATCCCCGAACTAGGGTTTATGGTGGCGGTGCGTCGGGGTGACTTCTCTGGAAAATAATGGCCGCCTCGATGTTTTTGGGATTAATCTGATTTTATAGGCGTTGGAGGGGGTAGAGAGGACCCACCAGGAGTAGGGGCGGGTCCCACCCGCCGCCCTGGGGCAGGCCGCGGCTGGGGGTCGTCCCTGCTCTGTGGGTGGCCACCAGGGCTGCCCTCTGGACTGAAACTCCGTCTTGGCGAATAAAAAATCCTTGTAAATTTTCAGCGCATTCCGAGAATATTTCCTGTGGTAAATTTCTGAAACGAAAAGACAGAAAAAACAGGAAACTGGCACTAGGCATCTTGTCAATAGGTTAGTCCGACAAAATGCATAAAAATGATGTAATAAGATAGTAGAAACATGTGACAACATCACAAAACTAGCATGGATCAATAAAAATTTATAGATACGTTTGACACGTATCAGCATCCCCAAGCTTAACTCCTACTCATCCTCGAGTAGGTAAGTGATAACAAAATAATTTTTGACGAGACATGCAACCAACACAATCATGATCAAGATAGTAATGTAAAGCATAGGACATGAATGAAGTGATACAAAACAATTGTCTATTGTTGATAGCAAGAAAGCAATTAATAACCAAGTTGAATCATTCAAGCAAAACCTTTCATAAATAGTACGTTAAAGACATGAAAGCAATGTTACCCACATATTTGTCTAATTCTCAAAGGTAATGGTTCCACAACAAAAGTGTTTGAGAATCAACACAAAGGAAGATGTAAGTATTAGCAAAAAGCTTCAACTTCCAACGGCTTATCTTGTAGATAAAGTCAATATAAAGATTCATGTTTAATCTAACGATGCAATATGATCAATGATACCCAGGGTCAATGCTATATGTTTGCTTTGGTGGAGATAGAAGGAAAAGGAAAACTGACTCAACATTTAAAAGTAAAAGAAAGGCCCTTCGCAGATGGAAGCAGGGATTAGTCATGTGCTAGAGCTTTTTGATTTTGAAAAACAAAGATAAAAACAATTTTGAGAGATGCATAATTCTGTCAACGATTCCATAGCTCAGAAGCTCATTAGTCCCCTATGTCAAGCAAGGTCTTTAGAGTTGTGAGAGCGGCTGGTTTTAGAGGAATGAGTACATTCCTCTTTCTCCTTTGTTTCACCACTAACCAATGTTTGAGCTGATTTCTCAGATTTTCATTGTGCGGAGGAGAATGGTGAGTTATATTTATATTTTGCTTAAGCCGCTCTCGGGTTGATTCAAGTGAGGACGTAAACCATCAACACCGGGTGAAATAGAGGGGAAAAAAGAAAAATAAAAGAAGAACCTTGCTCGACATAAGCTATAACGAACCCCCTCCTTACTTCCTCATGAGCTTGAAAACAGAGGCACCAAAACGAGAATATTTTGAAGGTTTTAAAGGTAGCACATGACAAATTTACTTGGAATGGCAGGAAATATCATGCATAGGTAGATATGGTGGACTCAGCTGGCAAGATAGTTTGGCTTTGAGATTTGGATGCACGAGTGGACATCACACTCAGTACAGAGTTTTTTGTCTTAGCAAAAATGGTATTTGAAGCAAACATCCAACATTAACCGCTAACAGAGTAACATAAGACATCAGTCAATCATAACCATAAACACTCTACACTGTCTCCCTTGTTGACCAAACAGTTCTTTTGATGGAAAGATTAGCTTTATGAATTAACAACTACGAAACACCACACAGTTTCAAGCTTTTAACTGTATTTGTTTACTAATCAATTTCCACTAAAATAACCAGCAAGTTTAAGCATTCATCTTAATATCTCAAAACAATTGAGAAGCATCAAGTATCCACACAATGATCTACAAGACTATGCACGCTTTCATTTCATTCCAATATCACATGGATAGCATTTTGTCACTTTGACAATTCAAGCAATTTATCAATAACAACTCTCCAACAAGTATAAGTGAAGAACAAGAGAGTTTAACATCAACAACTAGCAGCTCTAAACAAGATAAAAGCTAAAAGCGAGAGCTTACTACAAACAAACAGTAGCTAAGAATACTCAACAAGATATAAGCGAAGCAAAGGAGTATTCAAATAAAAAAGCGGAGCGTGCCTCTCTCCCACACAAATAAAGCTAGGATCCAACAAGGATATGACCAGCAAACAAAAAAAACAAAATTGAAAGCAAAAAGACGCTCCAAGCATAGCACATAATATGTAAAGTGATAAAAACGTCGTTCAACGAAGACGACCTTATGATAGTCGATGAAGCGGAGGGAATGACTTGGGCATCCCCAAGCTTAGATGCTTGATGGTTCTTGATATTCAGAGGGGGTGCCATGGGGGCATCCCCAAGCTTGAGCTCTGATCCATCTTCAATTTCTTCATTATCCTCTCCTTTGGAACTAATTAGAGGGTTAGTGCTCATAAATTAAAATGCACATGTGTTCAATTCAAGACAAATTGCAAACAACTTTACTGGGCATTAGCTACTGTTTACTAAGCCTCTATATTACACTCCACCTCTAGAGTATCACATTTCACGATAGTAAAATAGACGAATACAAAATAAAAGTAGAATCTGTCAAAAACTGAACAGCTTGTAAAGATCGAATTTCTCAAGGAACTTCTATAGCTCAAATCAGAAAACTCAAAACTAACAAAAGATAGATAAAATTATCAGGCTTGTTGTATAAAAATATCAGAAAAAGATAAAATTCAGGGATTGTTCGAGATTTTCTGCAACAGGAGCATAGAATCTGTTTCTGGACAGCAAAACAATACCTCGCACTTTCAATGCATTAGAGGCTAAACTTGGTACAAAAACCAAAACAAAAAATATACAATGAAGTTGCTACAGAGGCAACAACTCCATGACTCAAGAAAAGCAAAAACAAACTGAAAGTAAAAGATGGGTTGTCTCCCAACAAACGCTTTTCTTTAACGCCTTTTAGCTAGGCGCAATGCCAAATAACAAGTTTTTTCGGAGGCCTTCGCAACATCAAGAGCATAACTTGACCCTATGATTGATTCAAAAGGAAGCTTCTTTCTATTTCTAGGAAAGTGTTCCATCCCTCTTTTAAGGGGGAACTGAAATCTTATATTTCCCTCTTTCATATCAATAATAGCACCAACGGTTCTCAAAAACTATCTTCCCAAAATAATAGGACAAGAAGCATTACACTCAATGTCCATAATAATAAAATCAACGGGAACATAGTTATCTTTAACAACAATAAGAACATCATCAACTCTACCCAAAGGTTTCTTTTCAGAAGAATCAGCAAGATGAACATTTAAATAGCATTCTTCCAAAGGATTTAAATTATGCATTTCATAGAAACTTTTAGGCATAACAGAAATACTAGCACCAAGATCACACAAAGCATTACGATCAAAGTCATTTATTCTCATCTTAATAGTGGATTCCCATCCATCTTGTAATTTTCTAGGAATATAAGTTTCTAGCTTAAGCTTTTCTTCCCTAGCCTTGATAAGAGCATCGGTAATATGTTTAGTGAAGGCAATATTTAATTTACTAGCATCCGGTGACTTAGCAAGTTTTTGTAGGAACTTTATGACTTCAGTAAGATTGCAATTATCAAAATCAATTTCATCATCTTTAAATAGGCTAGGAGGATCCTCATTAGTAGTTTGGATAGTATAAACTTTAACAGTTTTCCTATTCATTTCAGCAATTCTAGCTTCTTCTTCTCTAGCCCACCTAGCATGCAAGAGAGCTAACATCCTCTCATTATTATTAATTTGGATAGAAAGAGCATTCAAAGATTCAGTAGGCTTGTCTTGAAGAGGAGTGGCTCTAGTTTTGAAAATTTCAACATCATGAGCAAGATTTTCCACTTTAGAGACAGGACTATCAAGTTTTTCATGTTTTTCTTGATCCTTTTTAAGCAAGGTAGGAGTTTTATCATTACCAATTTTAGGATCAGTAGAGCACTCATATCTATTCAAAGTTTTATAATCTCCATCAATATTAATCGAAGCAACAGGAGTGTTGGCAGTTTTAAAGATAGCAAAAGCATCAGTTCAGCGGGAGCAACTAATTCAGGTTTAGCAGGCATTCGGTTAATCAAAGTGGCTTGAGTTTGGGACATATTTGAAATGCAAGCTTCAGTACTAACAAGCCTTGATTGAAGTTCAGAAATTTCTTTATTTAACTCTCCAAGTTGATCATTTATACTTTTCAATATAAAAGAATTCTCATTCATTTGCCTAGAGAAGATTTTGTTTTGCTCATATTGTTCATGCATGAACGTTTTGGTAGACTTCTCTATTTCATTTAGTCTATTATTACTAATTCCTTGATCAGATGAAACATTGTTAAAATGATTTCCATTTAAATTGACACCTTGTGGAGGATAGGTACTAAAATTATTTCGATAAGCATTGTTGTTGAAGTTATTTCTATTGAGAAAATTAACATCAACTTGATCCTTTTCTTGGGCAATTATTGAAGCAAGTGGGACATTATTAGGATCAATAGAGGACTGATTGGTAGCAAGCATAGACATAATCATATCAACCTTCTGATACGTGCATTATGTATCATCATTTTCATACCTCATATCTTCTTATTAGAATGTTATTTGCACTGTTATATCGATGTTTTGCATGTTTTTAGATGATTTATGGAACTTTCCTACAAAGTCCCTATTTTTGGCATTTAATATCTGGGAGGCAGAAAACCCCATTTTCTTGTTTTTATTGTTTCAGGAGTTTCGCGAACTCAAATAATTAAAGGAAAAATACCACGCCAGTTTTTCATCAGGAGAAGGGTGGAGGAAAGAAGACCGAAGGCAGGAGGGCCACGAGGGCCAAATGGGGTAGGCCCACGCAGCCCATGTACCTGGCCGCGTGGCACCCACCAAATGGCCCCTCGAGCACCTCGTCGCGTGGGGCTTTTTACTGGCACCTTCGTTTTCGCCGAAAAGGGACGCCCTAATTTTCCCCGAATTATCTGAGGCCGTGGCGGCGGCAGAGCTCCTGATTCTCTCCGAAGGGGGTCAGATCCTGCTGCTTCGGAGCTCCGGAGAGGGGGGAAATCACCGCCATCATCATCACGTCTCCTCCTTGGCGTGGGAGGAGGCCTCTCCATCACCATCATCACCATCACCAGCACCATCTCCATCATCATCTCCGTGATCCACTCCGTTCCCCTCATAGTTTGAGAGTTGCTATACCCTAGATCATTGCCTTGTGCTCCTATTCATGTTTGTGATTGGGTACTTGTCATTATTTGGTGGTGAAGTATTTATTTCAGATTCTGTTGTACCCCTTATGCCACTGATTATGATCATGTTTGCACGTTGTGAGTAGTTCCCGTATGTTCCTGAGGGCATAGGATGAATTGGCAATGATTTATATATAACTTGTGTTGGTATTTTGTCAAGAGTTTATCTTTTATGTGATTCTATGATGGTGTCGTGCGAACGTCGACTGCATAACACTTCACCTTTAAAGGGCTCATAGGAGAACAACGTAGTGTAATGAATTGAGGAAGACTTGGGAGGGCAACTAAGCCTAAGACGGAGTCATGCAGTTATATTATGTGGGTAGTAGTGTCGGGGACTTTAGAGTGTAATGCTATGGTGGGACTTTATGTCTTAATAATTCTTGTGCAAGTCATTAAATTGGCCACATGATCCATCATAAGGGGTTGTAGTTTAATTATTTAGCTATGCCTAGTTATGGCTCCGCCCCAAAGAAGATTAAAACTTGACAAGATATGCAACGTGTTGTCCAATAAATCTCTATGCCTAGTGATATCCATGCCGCCCTCGGGAACGTTTTCCACATATACGTTACACACCACTTGAGCTTGTCCTCTTGCCACTTAGAGGATTGGGCTTTCTCTCCCTTTGAGAGTTTTCTATTTGCTACCATTTATTTAAAGCATTTATATTCTTTTGCAATTATACCACCAAAAATCCCAAAAACATTTGCATCTTTTATTGTTCTATTTATCATTCTTTCTAACCAATATCTTCAGCTCCTCGTGGGTTCGACAACCTTTTCTAATTGAAAGGTACTACAATTGATCTCCTGCACTTGGGAGCCATCAAGATACTTTTCTGGCGCCGTTGCCGGGGAGCGTAGCGCTATTGGTAAGAAGTTTGGTAAGGAAACTTGAAATCTGAATTATATTTGCTGTTTTATCTCATTGATACTATGGCATTCAAGAATCGTCCCTCGCTGCGCCTTACTCTTTATGAAAGTTCTTATACCACTACTGCTAAAGTGGTTGAAACTGCTGTGTCTAAGATATCTGATGTGGGATTCAAAATTCCCACTGGCCATGTTGAAAGAGTTACGAAGAATGCATTTTCAGGGGGTGGAACTAAGACTGCACGTGAACACGTTGAAATGATTGAAGAAATTTGTGGCTTATTTAGGATTCCTGGTATTTCTGAGGACTATGTGAAAAGGAAGCTATTATTTATGTCTTTATCTGGTAATGCGCGTATTTGGTTCAGGTCTTTGGATGAAGGAGCCACTACTGAATGGAGTGTATTGAGGAAGATTTTCTTTCTTAAATATTTTACTCCTAGAGAAGCTTATGAGAGCCGCTGCTATATATTTAATTTCTGGCCACATCTGGGAGAGAGTATTACTCAAGCTTGGGGGAGACTGAAGGCACTCCTTCGTGAGAATCCTTGTCATGATCTTACAAAGAAACTTATATTGGTAAATTTTTATGTGAGGCTAGCTATGAAGCATAAGGAAATTCTAGACAATTCATCTGGTGGGAGTTTTACAAATAATACTGAAGAAGAAGCATGGAATCTATTGGAAACTATTTCTGAAAACACTGGACATTGGGAACTTGATAAAGGTAATAAACCTTATTTTGATTATGGATATTCATGTGTGGAGACCTTCTCTACTTCTATCTTGTTTAAAAATATGAGTGATACATTTAATCTTGATCCTTATGTTATACTTGAAATAGCTAAATCTTTTGCTGAGCATATCGGTATTCCTAAAAGTGGGTTTGAAACTTATGTTGAACCTGTTAAACAATCTATTGTTATTCCTAAAGTTATTAAACAGATAGAGCCAGTATCATCTATGAGAATTGAGGAGTATGTTGAGCCACCCCCATATCCAAACCAAGTTAAGAAAAATTTGCTTACTGCTGTTACTAACAAGAGTAAAAGAAAATGTCCTCAGCCATATGAACAGGTGGAAGTCAATACTCAAATTTCTGTTATCAAACAATTAAATGAGGAAGATCCTGTTGATGTTTATCTGTGTGAAGATGCTACTAAAATTATCAGAGGTAATTTAGCCAAGGTGGGAAAACCTATAATATTATGCTCTATTGGGACTTCAAGTTATCATGGTCTATGTGATATTGGGTCAAGCATTAGTGTCATTCCATATTCTCTCTATCTTGAAATCAAGCCTGATATTGATTGTATTGTTATGGAAGAGACAGGTATGACAATTCAACTTGCTAATAAAGAATATATCAGTCCTTTTGGAATTGTTAGAGATGTTGAAGTTCTAGTTGGTAAAATAAAATATCCTGCTGATTTTATTGTTCTTGGTTGCCCTCAAGATTCATTTTGTCCTATCATTTTTGGTAGACCTTTCTTGCGTACTGTTGGAGCTGAAATTAATTTGCTTAAAGAGAAAGTGTTTATTAAATGTGATAATGAAAGACTTGAGTTCAACTTCTCCAAATTTGCTGGTAAACATGTTGTGAAAGAGCCAATTTCTGAAGATATAATTGAAACTCTTGCTTCTATAGCTGTAGCTTCAACAGATGTTGTAGAACGTTATATGCTTAATCAGGATGAACCATTTAATGATGAGGAAAAAGAGGCTCTAGAACAAATATTATGGCAACAACCACCAGAGTTAAAGTTGCATATCCCACCTGATAATTTAGGAGTGTTGCCACCACCTAAAGGGGATCCTAGTTTTGAATTGAAACCTTTGCCTGATAATCTGAAATATGCATACTTAGATGATAAGAACATATATCCTGTTATTATTAGTGCTAACATTTCAGCTGAAGAAGAAGAGAAACTAGTTGATGTGCTAAAAGCTCATCGACCAGCTATTGGATACTCTCTTGATGATCTTAAAGGTATAAGCCCAGCTCTATGTATGCATAAAATTAATTTGGAAGAGGATGCAAAACTTGTTGTTGATTATCAACGCCGTCTCCATCGAAAAATGAAAGAAGTGGTAAAAAAAGAGGTAATAAGACTCATGGAGGCTGGTATTATTTATCCTATAGCGGATAGTAAGTGGGTTAGTCCTGTCCATTGTGTTCCTAAAAAGGGTGGAATGACTGTTGTTCCAAACGATGAGAATGAACTTGTGGCTCAACGTACTGTTGTTGGTTATAGGATGTGCATTGATTACAGGAAATTAAACAAAGCAACTAGAAAAGATCATTACCCACTGCCATTCATTGATCAAATGTTAGAAAGGTTATCAAAACACTCTCACTTTTGTTATCTAGATGGTTATTCAGGTTTCTCACAAATTCCTGTCCATAAGGACGATCAAGAAAAGACCACTTTTACTTGCCCATTTGGTACTTTTGCTTATAGAAGAATGCCATTCGGTTTATGTAATGCTCCTGCCACTTTTCAAAGATGCATGAATGCTATATTTGCTGATTATATTGAGAAGATAATGGAAGTCTTTATGGATGATTTTTCTGTGTATGGTACTTCTTTCGATAATTGCTTGTTCAATCTTAACAAAGTTTTGCAGCGTTGTGAAGATCAACATCTAGTTCTCAATAGGGAGAAGTGTCACTTCATGGTTACCGAAGGAATTGTTCTAGGACATAAGATTTCTGGAGATGCAATAGAAGTTGATCCAGCCAAGATAGAAGCTATTGAGAAGCTACCATACCCAAAGGATATAAAAGGTATAAGAAGTTTTCTTGGGCATGCAGGTTTTTACCGTAGGTTCATTAAGGATTTCTCCAAAATATCAAAACCTCTAACCAATCTTTTGCAAAAGGATGTTCCTTTCTCTTTTAATGATGATTACATTGAATCTTTTAATATTTTGTAAAAAGCTTTAATAACTGCTCCTATTATTCATCTTCCTGATTGGAAATTGCCCTTTGAAATTATGTGTGATGCTAGTGATTATGCTGTTGGGGCTGTTTTGGGTCAAAGGGTTGATAAGAAACTGAATGTTATTTATTATGCTAGTAGAACACTTGATGCTGCCCAAAGAAATTATGCTACAACTGAAAAAGAATTTTTAGCAGTACTATTTTCTTGTGACAAGTTTAGGCCTTATATCACTGATTCCAAAGTCACAATTCATAATGATCATTCTGCTATTAAATAATTGATGAACAAGAAAGATGCTAAGCCTAGGCTGATAAGATGGGTACTTTTATTGCAAGAATTGGATTTGCACATTGTTGATAGGAAAGGAGAAGATAACCAAGTAGCTGATCATCTTTCTAGAATGGAAAATATACCTGATGATCCTATTCCTATTAATGATAGCTTTGTTAATGTATCCAGTGTTAAAGCTGCATCTCCTTGGTTCGCTAATTATGCAAACTTTATTGTTGGAAAAGTATTACCTCCACACTTTACTTATCAACAAAGAAAGAGATTCTTTTATGATCTTAGACATTATTTTTGGGATGATCCTTTCCTTTATAAGAAAAGTGTAGATGGTATTATTAGACATTGTATACCTGAGCATGAACAACAGGCTATAATAAGAGATTGTCATGATAGTCCATATGGAGGGCATCATGCAGGAGATCGCACAGCAGCAAAGGTACTACAATCTGGTTTCTATTGGCCTACTTTATTTAAAGATTGCCATGAATATGTTAAATCTTGTGATAAATGTCAAAGAGTGGGAAATATTGGTAGGAGAAATGAAATGCCTATGAATTATTCTCTACCACTTGAACCATTTGATGTGTGGGGTTTTGATTTTATGGGACCTTTCCCAGCTTCAAAGACAAAGCATACTCACATTTTGTTTGCAGTTGACTATGTCACAAAGTGGGTGGAGGCAATTCCAACCAAAAGTGCAGATCATGCCACAGCAATGGAGATGCTTAAGGACATCATTTTCCCAAGGTTTGGTGTTCCTAGGTTTTTAATTACTGATGGTGGCTCTCATTTTATACATGGTGTTTTTAGGAAAGCTTTGGCAAAATATGATGTTAACCATAGAATTGCATCTCCTTATCATCCTCAAACAAGTGGGCAGGTTGAATTAAGTAATAGGGAAATTAAACTCATTCTGGAAAAGACAGTGAACAAGTCTAGGTCTGATTGGCCACTTAAAATTAATGATGCATTATGGGCTTATAGAACTGCATTTAAAAATCCTATGGGAATGTCTGCTTATAAAATGGTCTATGGGAAAGCTTGTCATTTACCTGTAGAATTAGAACATAAAGCTAGATGGGCTATTAAACGGTTGAACTTTGACTTTAAGACTGCAGGAGAGAAAAGAATCCTTGATTTAAACCTACTAGATGAATGGAGGAATGAAGCCTATGAAAATGCTAAAATGTATAAAGAGAAAGTTAAGATCTGGCATGACAAGAAGATTAAGAGAAAAGAATTCAAAGTAGGAGATCAAGTTTTATTATACAACTCTCGTTTCAAGTTTTCTTCAGGGAAGCTAGCTTCGAAATGGCAGGGACCATTAGTCATACAGGAGGTGTACCGTTCAGGAGCTATCCGTCTCTACGGTGATATGAAAGGTAAACCTCATGTGGTCAATGAACAACGTCTTAAACATTATATTGCAGGAAAAAGCTTCGTTGGAACATTGGAAACATTGAATTTACAAACACCGGAAGAAATAATAAGAGGGGGTCGAGCAGTTTCAGCAACTCCAAATCAATAAAAGGTAACTTTTGTATTGGAAAGTTTCTCGGAATTACATGAAATTTTATGGAATTCATTTTTATGGAAATAAAAGTGTGGGGAAAGAAAACTTGACGAAACGGAGTCCCGAGGGAGGAATGAGGGGGCCCCACGCGGCCAAGTACAGGGGCCGTGTGGGACCACTCCTTTTCCACCTCGGAGACCCTTTTTGCCTCGTTTTCGATCCCAACGCTCCGTCTTGACCTAAAAACCCTCAATATATACCCCTCTCTGACCATCTAATCTCGCACCGAGCGTTCTCGAGCGATCTTTGTTCCTTGCTGTTTCTGTTCGTCAGGTTTTAGCCATGTCTTCGGGGACTCCTACCAATGTTCCTCCATGGATGACGATGATGATGAGATTGAAGGGCTCAGCCCCACGTCCCCATGGAAGAGGAACAGGAAGAGGAAGGACTACTCCGATGATGATGACATAAAGAAAGATGAAGAAGAATACAAGGCAATCGTCGACTTCACGCCCTTGGCAACAGCACCTCCATCGCCCGTAGCTATCGCCAATGTGGGGGTGAACCGCTCTCTGGGCAACAAGAGGAAGACATCGCGCATCCAAACTGGAGGGAAGGTTCCTAGGCTCTCGCTTGTAAGCAAAAATGTAGCTTCTACTCTTATTGACAGGGAATCCCGGCACACCACTCAAAGGAATTATCCCGGCGAGTGGGATCGCAAGATCCCCAACAAAAAGGTATCAAGCCCCGAGTGGAAGCCTAGCAAGGCAACGGTTGAGAAGAACCTTATGGAGAAACTGGGAGAAGCTGCAAAAGAATTTGAGAAAGCCTACAACCTCATGATGAAGATCGTTGGAGACCTTGAAGATCATTATTATGAAGGCAATAAGAAAGAAGAGAGGAAGATCTAGCAAGATGTCAAGCTTGGGGGAGTTCCACCTAGTCTTTCTCTTTATTAGTCTCTTTTATCTATTTAGTTGAGATGTGTTTTGCTTTTATAGTTTAGTTATCAATTTCGTTTAAGCTTGTGTGAGCTCATAGAGCATTATCATGTATCCCTATCTTGTGGTTTATCAATGAATATTAAAGTATGGTGTCATCCATGGTTCTCTTGTTTTGGAGATTTATGGGTAACACTCATGCAAATGAGCGTGGCATGTTTAGAGGTTTCAATCACATCTTACCCTGGACTTAATTAACTTGAGTTTGTTGGACAACTGTAGAATCATGTCATCAAAATATCAAATAATAATGAACCATTGTGATTAAAATTATGATGATAGTGGCTTGATAAATGTTTAAGGTTGGGAGTTAGCCCATATGTGCTGTCACATGCAAAGCTTTCAACATGTTCCATCATTTGTTTAGTTGATATCATGTACTTTTGTTTATGGATGCCTATCATGACGAAATAATGTGGAAATAGAGTTAAGTTTAAATGAGTTTGTATAAATGGTTAGAGACAAACCTGGGCCGCTAATCTAAGCCATGCATCATTCATGGTGGAAATTTACTTACATGCAATTTTGAACTCTCTGTGATACACCCTACAATAAAAAGCTATAACAAGTGGTAAATAAAAAGGGTGTTGAGGTTGTTCATTATGTTTGTTTGTCTTGTTGTTTTGATGTGGGCTTGATCCATATCATGGGACAAAAGGTACCCCAGACGAGACTCTTGATGATACCATTATTACTTACTTGCTTTGTTTCCTAAATTGAGTAATCATGATGTAGGTACTTGTATTCAAGGGGCATGAGACATCTAACCTTTACTTTATCAAGGCCACTACTCATATTTGCTTTCACAATTAACTCTAATCATTCAAATGCTTGCCATAAAGAGCAAAAGCATGGGAAAAGAAGTATGATTCAGTTGTCCAACATACAATGGTTATTTGCTTCCAAAAGTAAGGGGTGATTGCTAGAGCTTCTACTTATGTTGCCCTCATGTGTATGAGTTTTAATTCATCAATCTTACATTGCAATTGAATATGATGATGATACAATGCCCATATTTATTTATCAACCATAAGTCCATCAATGCATGCAATGATCTATGTCCTTATTTACTCGAGGACGAGTAAAGGTTTAAGCTTGGGGGAGTTGATACGTTCATTATGTATCATCATTTTCATACCTCATATCTTCTTATTAGAATGTTGTTTGCACTGTTATATCGATGTTTTGCATGTTTTTAGATGATTTATGGGACTTTCCTACAAAGTCCCTATTTTTGGCATTTAATATCTGCGAGGCAGAAAACCCCCTTTTCTTGTTTTTATTGTTTCAGGAGTTTCGCGAACTCAAATAATTAAAGGAAAAATACCACGCCAGTTTTTCATCAGGAGAAGGGTGGAGGAAAGAAGACCGAAGGCAGGAGGGCCACGAGGGCCAAATGGGGTAGGCCCACGCGGCCCATGTACCTGGCCGCGTGGGACCCACCAAATGGCCCCTCGAGCACCTCCTCGCGTGGGGCTTTTTACTGGCACCTTCGTTTTCGCCGAAAAGGGACGCCCTAATTTTCCCCGAATTATCTGAGGTCGTGGCGGCGGCGGAGCTCCTGATTCTCTCCGAAGGGGGTCAGATCCTGCTGCTTCGGAGCTCCGGAGAGGGGGGAAATCACCGCAATCATCATCACCTCTCCTCCTTGGCGTGGGAGGAGGCCTCTCCATCACCATCATCACCATCACCAGCACCATCTCCATCATCATCTCCGTGATCCACTCCGTTCCCCTCATAGTTTGAGAGTTGCTATACCCTAGATCATTTCCTTGTGCTCCTATTCATGTTTGTGATTGGGTACTTGTCATTATTTGGTGGTGAAGTATTTATTTCAGATTGTGTTGTACCCCTTATGCCACTGATTATGATCATGTTTGCACGTTGTGAGTAGTTCCCGTATGTTCTTGAGGGCATAGGATGAATTGGCAATGATTTATATATAACATGTGTTGGTATTTTGTCAAGAGTTTATCTTTTATGTGATTCTATGATGGTGTTGTGCGAACGTCGACTGCATAACACTTCACCTTTAAAGGGCTCATAGGAGAACACTGTAGTGTAATGAATTGAGGAAGACTTGGGAGGACAACTAAGCCTAAGACGGAGTCATGCAGTTATATTATGTGGGTAGTAGTGTCGGGGACTTTAGAGTGTAATGCTATGGTGGGACTTTATGTCTTAATAATTCTTGTGCAAGTCATTAAATTGGCCACATGATCCATCATAAGGGGTTGTAGTTTAATTATTTAGCTATGCCTAGTTATGGCTCCGCCCCAAAGAAGATTAAAACTTGACAAGATATGCAACGTGTTGTCCAATAAATCTCTATGCCTAGTGATATCCATGCCGCCCTCGGGAATGTTTTCCACATATACGTTACACACCACTTGAGCTTGTCCTCTTGCCACTTAGAGGATTGGGCTTTCTCTCCCTTTGAGAGCTTTCTATTTGCTACCATTTATTTTAAGCATTTTTATTCTTTTGCAATTATACCACCAAAAATCCCAAAAACATTTGCATCTTTTATTGTTCTATTTATCATTCTTTCTAACCAATACCTTCAGCTCCTCGTAGGTACAACAACCTTTTCTAATTGAAAGGTACTACAATTGATCTCCTGCACTTGGGAGCCATCACCAACCGGGACAATTTTTTTGCCTTTCATCTCCCCACCGACGCCCCCGATCTCTCTCGCGATCCGCCACCGACGCCGCGGCCTCCTCTCACTCTGGTGCCCTCCTGCCGCCGACGCCGCCGCCTCCTCTCACTCTGGTGCCCTCCTGCCGCCGACCTCGCCGACCCCGACGCCGCCGGCTTCGCCGACCCCGACGCAAGCAGGTAGCCCGGCGCCCTCGACGCCACCCACCCCTGGCCGCCGACACCTTGCCGCGAGGAGGAAGCCGCCGCCGCCATGGAGAGAGCCGCCACCCGCCAGCCCGCCGACGACGACGCCGTGCTCGTGCTCGACCTCACCGCCGCCTCTACTCAGCCCGAGCGTCGCCTCCATCCTCGACCTGTGCCGCTGCTGTTCGGGCTCTAACTCGTCGCTGTCCGGCCTCCCCGCGCCTAGTCATCAAGCTCTACGCACCTCCTCTCCCTCTCCCCTCCGTACCACCGCCACGTCGTGCGCCGCCGCGCTGGAGCATCGCCGGAGCTTTCGGTGACCATTTGGTCCCAGCTCCACCGGAGCTAAAATTTTAGGATTTTAGCCATTTTAGGATTTTAGCTATTAGGCCTTTCCTACGATTATTATTAGGTTATATGATGTAATTTATTTGTTATATGATATATGATGTAATATGATGTAATTTATTATTAGGTTTTTTAGTGCAATTTTATTATTAGGTTTTTTGCGTGCAATATTACTATTAGATTTACTAGCTATTAGATTTTACTATTAGATTTTATTATTAGGTTAGTTTTAAAAATTTGTCTAAAGATGAAGTGTATAGCAATAATTTGTTAGATGCAAATTAGGCAAAAAATTGTTAGAAGTAAAGTTAGTGTTAGCAATTTGTTGCGGGATAATTAGTGTTAGAACTGATTTGTTAGAAGTAATTTCTTAGAAAAAAATGTTAGAAGTAATTTGTTAGAAGATAAATTATTAGGCTATTAGCTATTAGCTATGAATTTTCAGTTGTAGTTGCTATGAATTTTAAATTTGCTAGTAGTTGGTATGAATTAGCTATTAGGTTAAAATTTTGAATTTGCTAGTTTTGTTAGAAGTAATTTGTTAGCCATTTTTAACATATTCTAAATTGTTTGTAGTTAAGCTATGGATCCCCGCGACAGAGACGACGAATATGAAGAGCAAATGCGTCAGTTAATATATGAAGGTGCACACAGTGGAGAAGATGCCGGTGGAGACGATTTCAGCTCACAGTTTTTGAACGACTTCGGTGAGGGGGTTGAGCTAGAACAAAGCAGAGACAATGAAGGGGCCTTAACAAACTCCGACGAGGTATATTAAGCTAGCCTTTGTTGATCACTAGATGCATTAATTGATTTGTATTGCACTTATTAATGAATCATTTTTCTTTCAGCCCAACGGATCGAGCCAATCTGCGCCAAACAAAACGTGGCCCGACCAAAAGGTTGGGCGATGATAATGCAAGGATATCGATCGACAAAGTTAGTGATGATGGCGAACCGCTGGAACCCATAGAGAGCCGCCGTAAATTTATAAATCAATGCGGAGCTCTTGTTAGGGACATGATCCCAATCACCCTTCAAGATTGGCATAAGCCGAAGGTCGTGAACAGTGGAGCTACTTATGTCGACGAAAAAAGAAAAGAAATGCTTTGGGAGACGCTCTTGACACATGTCAACCTACCTCGAGGTCTCACAGATGATAAGAAGGAGAAAGTCATGGAGTGGACTCTTAAGAAGATGGCCGTACAATTCCAGAGCTGGAAGAAAACATTATGGGGTAATTATCAGAAGAACAAACAAGATCCAGAGTTCACTGGAGCACAAGAGAAGATAAAACATGACTTGCCCGCATTTGTGGCGTATAAGGAATCGTCTTCCACTGTGGCCCGATCGGCCATAAATAAGGCAAATGCTGCGAAGAAGGCATATTACCATCCTTTGGGGACAGGTGGCTACAAGACAGCCATGCCTAAGTGGGAAGCCTTTGAAGCAAAACTGCTTGCTAAAGAGATCATTCCACAGACAGTGGACTGGCCTGAGAGGTCCAAGTTCTGGTTGTACGCGCATGGGGCAGCGTTGAACCCACAGACAAGGCAGATTGTTGCAAACGGAAGATGGAAGGAAAAAGTTGAAAAATCAGCAAAGACCTTGAGGAAACAATAGAAAAAGTTCGAAAGGGAGAATACCAGCCCGAGAGAGAGAGAACGACGAGCTGACACTCGCCCTCGGGAATCCTAAACACGTTGGACGGTGTCGAGGCTATGGACCTAGTGTTTTGTGGAAGAAAGGATTTTCGGAGTACGCTGACAGTTATAGAAGCTGTCAGAGAAAGAAGAAGAAGGAGTCAGACCAGTTATTAGAATTGGAACGCAAGGTGCAGCGACAGCAAGAGCTACTGGACTCAATCAGTCAGCATAGGGCATCTCAGCAGCAGCTAGAATGTCCTGAAGTCCCATATGATCAGCGGAAAAGCAGTGTGGGTTCCACGCAGCTAGAAGCATCTGCATTCAAACAGCCGGCGGCTCACTACCCTGTGGATGATGTCACGGAGAAGAAAGATTGTGAGCTACATATGTCAATGAAGAACATATCCTTCAAGGTGGCGGTTGGCTATGCTTTACCAAATCAACCTAGAGCAAGCTACCATCTTGGTCAGATTCTAGCTGGCTATGCTCGTGTCGGGGTGGATAAAATTATGCCGGGGTTTGACACACTGGAGCTTGACATTCCTGGAGGTGACGAGGAGAAGACACTGGGAGAAGTCAAGCATGGTTTCATTCTATGGAACAAGAAACACATCGTGTTTCCAAGCTCGGCACCAAGGCAACCGACTCCTCCGAGTAGCAGTCCACCACCTCTAAGTCCACCCCTATTCCAGAGGGACCCCAGCGCGAGTCCGTATACATCTCCGGCACGAGTCCAGCAGACTCCGCATACTAAGCTGCTAAATAAGCGGCTGCCCACCGGTTCGCCTCCTAACAGGACAAAGAGAAAGAAGGCAAAAGTCAAGACTCCGGAGAAGTTACCTTACGAAAGGACTTACGAGGAAAACGCTGCCATCTTGAAGGCCGAGGTGGCTGCACATTTTGCACCAAAAAAGCCCGAGCCAAGGCAAAGACTAGATCCGGATGTCGTTAGGCGCTTCTTGGATTAGTTATATGAACCTCCACCAAAGCCGGCATTAGACTATGAGCGCTCTATTGACAAGTCATATAGCTCAGAGATGGAGAAGCGGAAAAGTGGGAAAAAAGTTCCCCAGCTCGGAGAACAGGATGTACAATCGGTCCCCCCGCTCAAGGTATTTCCCAACAAAGACGTACAGAACGACAGTTCTGGTTTCAATGTTACTCAACAACGCATAGGCGACACTGGTTACCCCGTAGCTGAGGTAGTATATAATTATGTTGCCGGGCAGCCTTTGGTCAGACCTGACGAGGTCCAGTATCTACCAACAAGAATGCGTCAGTTGCATGAATGGTACTTGAAAGCCGCAAAGTAAGATATATTCGGTGTCATGGCGAGAGTTAAGGAAGAGAACTACTTACAAGAATAAAGTGTGCAAGTTGATTTTAGCGAACTTCTTCAGTTATACAATCAACGCGCCCTCGACAAAGCTATCATCAGTTGCTATTGTCTGTAAGTGATTTATTCTTGTAATTTTAAGTCTTTAGCTCAGCTCGTTCTATAATCTTTGGTATGCTATTATGCAGAATGAAGATGCCCGAATGCAAAAGGAAAGGAATCTCGGACATTGAGTCCATTGACCCGGATAAAGTTCATGAAGTCAACATACTAGGTGTTTCAAGCGACAACGTACCAAAAAAGAAATACTTCGTTACAACTTCAAGTAAGTGTTATTTTCTCGTACACATTGTATTTTGCTCACCCGATGTTAAGTGTAATTGATGACTTATGCATGACTGTGTATATAAACGTGCAGTTTCCACTATATTCTTATGGTCATTAAAATTGACGCTAGAGAAATTGAAGTCCTAGACTCATTAAGGAGACATCCTAAAGAATACAAGAGCTGCTTTGATATGATCAAGAGTAATTTAAATTCTTATCAAGAGTAATTTAAATTCTTATCGCACTATATCGGCCTCTTTCGTTTATTTCGTGATATCAAGTAATTAATAACTCTTTTGTTCATTTTCTTTGTCGGGCAGTGTTTGGGAATCGTTCATCAAGGAAGATCCCGGTGAATGGAAACCGAAACTGACATGGTCTCCAAACCTAGTAAGTATTACTACTTAGATCCGCGCATCTCTTTATTTCTAGTTTCAATACCATTATCATGCTTGGTTATTATTTGATTGAATTCTATTCTCGTAAAGTGGTGTTTGAGGCAGCCAGATAGTACAAATTTATGTGGATACTACGTTTGCGAGTACATTCACATGAGGACCAGTGAGAGATTGAATAATCAAAAAAATAAAGATGTCCGTAAACATTATTCATAATTTTATTTTGTTACCATCAATTGTGTTGAGTTTCATAATTGATAATTGTTTTATGATGTCCTTCTTTTTGTTACCAGCGGACCGCATAAAAGCAATTGTGGAGGAATTTGCGGGATTTCTCCTTGTGCAGGTCATAGCTGAAACCCGAGAGTATTACTACCGGTACTAGTGATCTCCATGTACTAGTGATCTCCATGTAATTAAGTACTTTATACGGAAACGTGATCTTCATGTAGTACTTGATGTGTTATAAATGTATGCATCAACGTGATGATCTTCATGTAATTATATGTGTTATATATATGCATCGACGTGTACAATATGTATACGAATATTTGTTTGAAATAAAAAATAATTGAATGGAAACACAAAATAACTGAATTAAATACGCAAAACCCTAAACCCATCCTACCCTAAACCCTGAAAAATAAGTAAAAAAAAATACCTAGTCCCGGTTCGTATTACGAACCGGTACTAAAACTCTTAAGCTCCGCCGCGGCCACGTGGGAGGACCTTTAGTACCGGTTTGTGCCAAACCGGGACAAAAGAGGGGGGGGGGGGGGGGGAGGGGGGGCTTAGTCCCGATTTGCGTGTCCTGGTTGGCAAACCGGGACTAGAGGGCCTGTAAAACCAGCACTAAAGGCCTGTTTTCTACCAGTAAGGGTTGTGGATTTCTGAAAACGATTATAAAGTCTGTGATTAAGTATAATAAGTAGCCCTGAAGTGGTGGTTCTATGTACTTACTCTTTTTCAGGCCTGCCTCTACTGAGTGTACTCTGTCTTGGAAGTTGAGAGCCCACATGGACCGCCACAATAATGCGGAATATCCTGCGAAAGGTTATGTCTATTTATGGACGCAATCTCTTGGTGATTAATAACCCTGCCACATGCATGTGACGGATCCACATTTTGTAAGGATTCACACCATGCATGTATACATATGGTATGTATCTTCACTTGACTAACCACAGTGAGTAGTACTAGTGTTTTCTTCACTTGTGTTCATCGGTTTTTTTTTTTTTTTTTTTTGTCTTGTGAGCGTTCATAGCAAAAAATGAAGAAGTTTATGGCTGGTTGCTTCTTTATTTGATTCTTTCATCGTTGACATTCCAATCCGACCATTCAACCGGCGATCAAGCAGTCCATGCTAATGGATTGTGGACGTAGTTTGGAATTTATGACTTTCGGAATGAGAGGCACTAGGAAAACACCCTTGAGCCGACCAAATTATACAAGTGTTTGTGGTTGAGATAGTAGTACAGATTCAGGAAGCAACACCGTTGGGGCCTGGCCGCACCAAAGTAGGATTTGAGCAACGTTCTAGATCTTGGTATGCTGCCCGAACCAGAAAAATTGCTTGATGAAAAAAACTAGTAGCAGTTATTTCGTTAGACACATTGTATATCTTTTGGGACTAGTTAATGCAAATATCGTGTATTAGGTTGTATGCAAAACGTTCATTGTTTTTTGACGTATAACTGGCAGGTGTTCTGCCTTTTTCATTATAGTAGAGGGAAAACACGGACTTTACATTCCTGCAAGCAGGTACAGACGCAAAAACGAGATGCCCCGGAACACAGTACCAGGCAAGAGACTATACAGACTACTCCCAAAATCTACTCTGACCTGGGCTAGGTCGTCTCTGATAAGCTGCCGCACCCCAGTCGCGTTAAGGGACAACTCCCGAAAAATCCTCCGATTTCTCTCTTTCCACATGTGCCAGGCCACATAAACCGCAACACCAATCTCCTCCTTTCTCGCTGCCCGCCGGCCTTCGGTGTATAACCGCCGCCACCACTCCTTCACAAAACGTTCATTGTGGTCACCTCTTCTCGGAGTTGTGAGGTTACCAACCATTTATGTACATCAGCTTTGTGATCAGTAAAGAACGCGGGAGTTAAACCCATACAAAATGCATCAACCGAATGGTTATGATAGATTGATAGGGGCGCCAGCACCACTAGGGATCGGCATCTGATCCTAGCGTTTGATCGGACTGGTCAGCTGTCGTACGTTGGAAGCTCCGTGAAGCGTCCGGTTGTGAACGTGCACCAGCTGGTAGGATCGTTTCCTTGATTTTCTTCCTTATAACTGCTTGCAAGAATCACGCTCAATCCAGTGTCCGGATATCCTTGATTTGCTTCCTAATAACTCCTTGCAAAGCTAGATCACGCATGCCTAATCCCACAATGTCCAGAATTAGTTGGAGAGATATGTAGCATCAGTGGTATATAAAACGTGCGTGCCAAAGTATTTTCGGTACTAAAATACACTTGTAAGCAATTATACATTTTGTTTCCAACGCTCTAGAAATTTGCTTTGGATATAACCGAATTTGCTTTGGTAAGGAAGAAATATATTTCTAATTTGAAATTTTATTTTCGGAGAAAAATGTTCCCATCTACCGATTTTTTTTCGACCATGGATGAAATAATGTTTCTTTGGTGTGGAAGAAATTTGTTTCTAATTTGACATTTGTTTTCTGCAAACAAAAATTATTTCCTTGATGGATTTTTTCATATGCTTCTGGACCTAGCCTTCACGTGCGGTTGATGGCTCGTCGATCTTGTGACATCTGAAAAACATATTCATGGGAATCTCGGTGGGTGACGGTCATTGGCAACGAGTAGGGAGTTGAACTAACATCTCAAAATTGAACATATCAGACGGATGGATCTAGTGTAGTTTATCCTGAAACAACATCAGGAGGAGGTCGTCGTCCTCATTCCGCCGTCAACTGGAAGAGGACATCCCTGAGCAAGGGGGGTACAGGAGCATTGGAACTTTGAGGGTTCAGAGCATAGTTTAAAATAGCCCGATATAGCCCTGCGCCCCCGCTATTGGAAAGGTTGCCGCTAAATAAAATCATGTATAATTTCCAGTTATGACTCCATTTAGTTCTGCTTAGCTGTTTTAAAGGTCGCTGCTATATGCCATAGCCCGTTATTTAAAACACTAGCAAGGTGGCCCTCGCATCTGCGAGGGCATCATCTTTGGCGTGTCAAAATTTATTGTGATATAAATCTTTTGTTTACTGCATATGCACATTATGTGTTTGGAAATACTATTATTTTTATACCCCAATCCATTTCAAAGTTATCTATGCTAAATAAATAGCAAATGTGATTTATTATGTCTTTGACAGAAACACATATTAATGATATGTGTCGTATGTACATGATACTATATCAATACATAAATCCGGGGTAATGAACATGAGTTATTTTGTGACATTCGATCATCTAAGATTATCATTTAGTTTGTAAGTTATTTAATTAGATGTGTAGATACAAAAAAAAACATCATCTAAAATAATAATTATGGTCGACCTCAAAATTATTCACAGGATGCTTCTATGATCTCTCGAATGGAATGGCACAATAACCATGCTTAATCTATGAAAGAAATTAGAAATCCTCGTTGAAATGCATGGCAGTTAAATTAAGCATTTTATTTCATGTATTTCAGGTTTATTTAGGAATTAGGAATAAAAAATATATACACAAAGTATGTTTTCCTTCGATCGGTTCCCTAATTTCTGATATTTTTTGCACATGTAGACAGTCTCTAAGGGCAGAAATTCACTTTGGAATCCAAGCTCACATGCTCTTGCTCAAATAAAAAAACCGGAAAAAATAATAATACATGTCAAAAAATTCTGAATTTTTTGGTGATAAATATATACATGTTTTCTACATAATTGCCAAATTTCGTGACGAAATGATATTTCTGCTGCTCTGTACAAAAAAACAAAATCCCTACTCTGAAAACAAACTTTGTAGATCTCATTTTGGTCATTGAATTTGTCTTTTTTGCATAGAGCTGAAAAATTATTATTTGCTCACGAAATTTTACACTAATGTAACAACATGTATATGTTCGTCATCAATTTTTTTTTCAGAATTTGTTAAAATGAGTTACTATTTTTTTTGATTTTTTTAAGTTGCCAGGAGCAAGTGAGCTCGGGAGCCAAAATTCCTCTCCCGTCTCTAAGGTGCATCTTAGACCTTAGTTTGATAATAATATACAAATAATGTGGAATTTAATATTATAGTTTTATTTACAAAAATAGAATATTATACTTTTGATTTGTAATATTCTCTTAATTTTATATCAATACTCAAAATTAGAGAGCTTTGGCTGCAAGTTTTCTTGACATGACTATTTTAAAAGTAAAGACACTATTGCCATTTTCAATTTATGGTATCTGTCTCAGCCTATATCCCATACGATGACTATGTCGTCATGGATGGTACATTTTTTGCATCTTAACCAACTGTTAGTTTACTATATTATTGCAAGGACACGTGCTACTAAATTGAAGGATTAAACAATCATCTTTGTAATTATATTATAGGAAAGATATACTTGCAAAAAATTCGTTTCAAATTGAGCGTGTCGTATTAAAATTTATAAGATTCCTAATAATGGAAAGAATATCTAAAGGAGATTTCTAACAACAAAATATCTAAAATGAAAAAATGACACAATGCATTTTTTTGGCTACTTCTCCTATAAACATCTTGTTGTTTGTTTATTTTTTAGTAGTTCTTTGATCTTATGTTCTCATAAAGCATGTATCTTGTCGATGCATATCTTGGAAGAAAATTATCTCTTTCATCTGGCAGAAATTATGCCTATTGGTTATGATTGATCATGCAATGAAGGTCAAATCCAACTACAAAATCCAATCAAGTTCACATGTTACACAAACACATGCGGTTATTGAGATAAATCTTTACTCCTCATTCCATCTTCTTTGTGATTTAAGTCTAGATTAATTGACAACTTGCTTCAGAACTTGAATTTCAGCAATTATCGCCTCATCAATTATAGTATCGATAACATTTTAATCCACGGTAGAACTACGGCGTTGAAACATTTTCTACATGCAATACCTGATGATTACTTGAAATTTGAATCAAAATATACAAAATTGCAATATTGGATTATTTTCCCAAGCATCGAGTACAAACATGTTCTTTGATTACCTTTTTCTGAAGGCACTAAAAATGATTCTGACATGCTATTGTGGTTCGTATTGTTGGTGTTACAATATTGGATTATTTTCCCAAGCATCAAGTACATACATGTTCTTTGATTACCTTTTTCTGATTAATTTATGCCAGGCACTAAAAATGATTCTGACATGCTATTGTGGTTCCTATTGTTGGTAAAATGCATATCCGACACCGTTGTTCTTCAACAGCACTATGTACATCTATTTTCGTTAGAACACATATAATTTAAAATGCAATAATCTCATAAAAATGTTTTATTTTTCTTCTTAAAGCATGTAGTTTGTCGAGTTGTCTCAAACTTGTCATTTCAGATAACGGTTGTGCCTACATCATTCATTCAAAACCTAATTATGGTGTAGTACTATTTTGGCTCAATAAATTGGTTGTGCGTAGAAATTTTTGGAGAAGAATCTACTCCCATCGTTTCTTTCTTATCTATCTATGTCTAAATAAGTAAATATACATATAATACCATGAAATTCGTAAAAGAATGCTGACTTCACGTAGACGATGCCAACGATTCTGGCCGGTTACGGCCGGCAGCGACTTTTATTTCGAAAAGGGGCTATGCCCAGCCTCTGCATCAAAATGATGCATACGGCCGACGGCGACTATATCGTGATTCAAGAGACTATGTGATTCACGCCACTGATGGCGCCGTCCGGCGGCTGACGAATTTTGTGAGCTACATGCGTACACAGGAGAAATATTGTTATGAAGGTGTGCGTGTCCGTGATTATTAATCTGGGAGCGAGGTGCTTTTGTTTAGAAACCTGATTGGGGTAGAAGATTTCTAACCGGAAAATCTTTTCACTACAAGAGAAATGACTTTTAGTGACCAAACGCCTGATGACAAAGTTCCAAACCGTCATTGATCTGGCTTGATCGGTGACAAATTACTTTTTTTGTCACCGATGTACAATAATAGGTGACAAAATTTAGACCGTGGTGGTTAGAAACTGTCACTGAATATCATTTGAGACCCACTAGTCAGTTTTAATAGGAAGAATTTGTGCTATTTTAAATATTATTCTACATTGTGGGACCCAATAGTCAGGATGATAAATGATGGGCGGTATATTTGTACATTGCAGGCCCCACTTGTCAGGTATAGAATTAGTGGTAAAAATTTGGGTCATCCGCCGTAGGTAATGCGCGAGCTGGTACCGCTGGGATGGTGGTGTCTTGTTGATTCAGTAACCGTCTTAGGTGTTCTTGTAGTTGTATTTTAACGCACGCAAATTTGTAATCGTGTTCGGTTAGGACCCTTATGACTATGTATATATATATAGATCTTAATGACTTTTTTCGATCAGTTCGCGTGCTACGGGACAGGTCGGCGCGAGGAGTTCAAGGTCATCGTCGAGGCGATCTGGTGATCATCGTAGACGATCGTGGTCACCGACGAGGAAACCAGATATCTTGGCTGATCACGTGTAGGCGCAGTAGCGGTGAGTTGGGTGTGATTTGGTTAGGACTAGATCGATCTATCTGAAATTTAAATTATTTTCGTTCTTAAGATCTATTGTGGTGGACATTGCGATGAACTATAGGTGATGGATCGAAGTTGGATAACTCAAGGGAAAAAGATGACAACTCGATACATGCAAGGTGTTGGGGAGTTGATGGAGTTTGTGCGTGAAAAAGGGGGGCATAATGGAGAAAGATTGGGCCCTGATGAACCAATATTATGCCCGTGCATTGACTGCCATAATATGATACAGCAGGATAAAGTTGAGGTTGAGCGTCATGTAAATTGCAGAGGTATGTCCATTACCTATACTAGGTGGATTTTTCATGGGGAAGATTTCAGTGATCAGCAAAGCCATAGTACCCATGATGGTGCGTATCAAAGCGACGACGATGCTGATTTTGAGGAAGAAACTGTAGATAATTATGTTGAAAATAATTACGTTAACGACGCATCTGATCTGGTACATGATATGCACAAGTCTGAAGATCAAGGTCCTAGCAAGCGAAATTTGTATGCAAAATTAGTAGAAGAAGCAAAGAAGGAGCTTCATGAGGGATGCGACACTTTCACTAGGTTGGCCTTCATTATAAGGCTACTTCATGTGAAATCATAAAACCGGATGACAAATAGAGGATTTGATCTACTACTTGAGACTTTATGTACAGCTTTGCCAAAGGTGAACTTTCCAAAATCTTATGCTCATGCAAAAAGTGTACTTTCAGATGTTGGGCTTGGTTATGAGACAATTCATGTTTGCAAGTTTGATTGTGCTCTTTTCTGGGGAGAGCACAAGGACAATACACATTGTCCTGTCTGTGGAATATCAAGATGGAAAGATCCAAGTGGAAAGAAGAAGGTTCCTCATAAGGTGCTTCGGTATTTTCTGATAATTCCGCGTTTACAGAGATTTTTTGTTAAAGAGGAAATGTCAACCCACACAAGGTGGCACAAAGAAAAGAGGGTTGTTGAGGAAAATGTTCTGAGGCACCCAGCAGACGGTGAGGCTTGGAAGCACTTTGACGAAAAGTTTGATTGGTTTGCTAAAGATCCTCATAACATAAAGCTAGGATTTGCCACAGATGGATTCAATCCCTTTGGGAGTATGACAAATGCATATGGTATGTGGCCTGTTTTTGTCATTCCGTACAACTTCCCACCATGGATGTGCATGCATCAATCCAACTTCATGATGTCGTTGCTAATCTCGGGAAAGTACTCACCCGGGAAGGATTTTCATGTATTTATGCAGCCACTTATAAAAGATATGATGCTGCTATGGAAAGGTGTGGAGACGTATGATGCATGCACAAATAGAGATTTCGAATTGCATGTTGCGTTCCTTTGGTCGATTCATGATTATCCTGGATATGCCACCATGTCTGGGCGTAGTACTAGAGGATTTTTCGCATGCGTGCATTGCGACGAAGTGTAACATCCCAAATTTTGGAATGTTGTAAAAATCACAAAAATTTAAAACTTTTATTAAAAATTAATTAAAGTCTCCAAAAATCAAGAAAATCTTTTATAAAAGATTGTTTTGACATCTTCAAAGTCATATTTTAAATTAAATATTCCTTTATCTTCAAATCTCAGCTTTAATGTTTTGGAAATAAAATATTTAAATGAGTTTTCAAATAGTACTTTCCACTTGGATATTTGGTTTTAAAATAAATAATATGGGGATATTATAAACCCTAAATTATTTGAGAAAATGATTTAAACATCTTCCAATCTTTGTTTTATAAAATGTGTTATCTTAAACTATCTTTTAATATGAAAATGAGTTATCATTTTGAATGATATTACTCATTTTATTCTCTGGTTTTTATTTAAATATTTTGGGATATTTATAAACACTAATTTGGAAAATTTCCCAAATAGCCATATAAGGCAAATTTTGACAAAAAGGGTATTTTGGTAATTTTGTTTTGACCAAAAAAAGTTCCTAAATGTCTATTTCGATTATTTAGAATTTTACAAAAATTTAAAATTTAATTGACTTGATTTGGAGGCCTAAATCAAAAGTTATAAAAGAAAACAGAAAAATAAAAAAAAAAAGATGATGTCATCATGACGTGATCGTCATCAAGCTCAGCAAACGCACGTACGTTACATCTCCATGGCGTTCTCCCTTCCCACTTTCATTCCGAACGATTTACTACACCAAACGAAGCGCCGTTCGTTCCTATGCGAAGCCCTTGACCTCCTCCCAAAAGCCCCCTCCAAATAGCCCCCTCCAAATAGCCCCATGTCTATCGTATTGGATCGCCGGAGAGCCGCCTTGCCGCCGCCGTATTTCTTCAACTCCGGCGAGGTGAGCCATTCCCAGAGCCTGTGGCCCCCTCCCTTCGACTTCCCATGCCCGTGCGCACATCCCTGACCCCTCCCACCATTTTATTATGCAGCCAAGCGTCGTCGCCATCCTCGACCCGAGCTCGCCGGCGCGCGTACCCGCTCCAGCTGACGACCGCCGCCGTTCCAGGTCGCCACAGAGCGCGTCGTCGTTACCATCCTCTTCGACGTGTTGTCCTACATCTCGTCGTAGTCTTCGTCGAGCCCAAGCCTCACCGGAGACTCGCCTACGTCCATCACCCGAGTCGCGCCACTGCCGCCCCTGTGTATTCCGGCGACCGACCGCCGCCAGGTTTGGTCAACGTCCGGGAGCCGTCCAATCTATCTTCAACGGTCCCGATTAAATCGAGCCGACCCGAGTCCAAGCCGGAGCTTAGCAGAGCCGAGCTGTGAGCCGAGCCGAGCTACCCTGTTTTCTGGAATTTTATTTCCGAAATAAAAATAAAAGGGGAAATAAGCAGTTTTGCAGAAAAGACCCTATACCTTCAAACCTTCATAACTTTTGAACCCTTTGGCCAAATTTAGCAAACTTTATAGTTTTGAAAAGCTCTGGACTTGTAGAATCTTTTGGCACTGTTAGTGTTCAGTGTGTCAAATCCAAATTTATTCAAATTTCAAATGAGTCATTTGAGTAAATTTTGACATAGTTTTAAATCTATAAGTTCAAATTTTGCAAATAAAATATTTCCAGAAACCTTGGAATATGTGTAACACTATTCAACTGATAGAAAATATTTTGGGGCAGTATTAAGGTGATATAGAAATCAGAGACTCAAATTGGGTATTTTTGTTAATGTTTTATTTCTATAAATCCTTTTAATTTGTTTTCTTTTAGAAAACTTCTTCAAATATTTGTCTCTATCCAGAGAGACCAAAACCATGCCTAGCTACCTTTTTCAAACATAAACATTGAAAGTGTGCCAAAGGCCATTTAAATGTTAATGTTTTGCAAATCATAGTTTCAAAATGTTTTAAAACTCTTGACCAACTCCTTTGTGTGATCACTTTGATCAATCCCTACAACCTTTGAAACAACCCTTCAACCTATTCATATTTGAAATGTTCAAATTTGATTTCAAACCAACCCCTGACCAAATGGCAAACCCAAACCCAAATACATTGATTCTTTTTTTATATGGAATCATGTATTGAAACTTGGACCACCAACCTAGTTATGTTTGTTCTATCCATGTTTGTTGTTATGTTTGTTTCTTTTGATTTGTTTTATTGTTGCTTATTGTCCTATGTTTGTATTGTATAGATTAAACGGAGAGCTACGAACTACGTTGAAAAAGAGTGTGTGAGCAACGACAAGTTCCAAAAGGCAAGTGATACTCCAGCGTAAAAGTCCTACTATTTTACTATTTGCATTTTAGCTATTTCAGTAGTATGCATGATAGGAGTATTACTATTGTGCTATGCAGACCTGTTTAGTATATTACCTTTATTCCTTTTGGTCTAGGTACCCATTAACTTGGTAGATGTTAGAACTGCAATGCTAAAATATTTTATTGTAGTATGACAGGATAAAAACTCTACTGAGTTAATGAACCACCTGGGTGGCAATTGGTATTGCTTGGCGGACAGAGTTGAGTGTCTTCTCGAGGCCATTTCCATGGTTATACTCGAGATGTTCACTTGGGAACGGCCACCCAGGAACAAAGAGATTCGATGTCACTCCATGTTTTCGTTTGCTTCCAGTGCAGCCACTAGTCATATGGGCTCTGTCTTGATTTACTAAGTTGAGTGGACCTGACCGGACGAACAAGCATATGTAGGGGATGTAGGTGGGTATTGTTCGGACAGGTGTACGGGAAAGCTCTTCTGAAAGATCTCGTCTCGACTCTCTCCTTTCCTTCTCACTAATTGAGTGTTTAGGAAGTTTGGGTTAGTTGAGTCTAGTGGGGAAAGTGTCACAAACTCTCGAGAGTAGTAAAACTATGATCATAGCCGTGTCCCCGGTTAAGGACAATTTTGAGCAGCTGGACAAGGATGTCGATGGAGAATCTCATCATTCCAATTTCTGAAATAAAATTTGATGGGTGAACATGGGTAGAAGAGACACTGGTTTTCATGCCAGCTTTGTCTCATTTTTAGTTGGAAAAGTAAATGATTTAAAAGATAGGATAAAATTTGCTTTACGCAAAGAGCCTTGAACTCCACCAGCCAAATAAGCATATAGGTCTTAGAGTTTGCCATTATGAGTCCACAAGTGTCACTTGCCAGATCCATTCCAATGGTTCTGACCAATTTTTTGGCTGTAACCTACGCGTTGCAGGTTGTTCTGCCGAAGAGTAAGGAACGTTAGGGGTTTCGAGTCTGCAACCAACATGTCTGCCTGTGGCACATGAAGATGATGAGGCTCCATGCTATTTATGTTTTCCGCTGCTAAACTTTGTAAAATGCTAGCCTTTGGCTATGCAACTTGTAATGAACTATTTTTCTGGATCTTTGATGTAATAAATAATAGACGCATTTGCATGATATTACATCTTGAACTGTGGTGCTAGCTATTCGATCTAGGGACTAGCACATAACACAGGGATCTTGGCCTATTTTAAAAGGCAAGGTTGCTTCAGATGGTATCAGAGCACTGTGTTGCCTGTAGGTTCGAAAACCCTAGGTTTGGATTAGAAATAAGAAAGACCATAGGAATAAAGTTATTTTCTATTCATCCAAAAACTTTCCTTATATCTTGTTGTAACCTTCTCATCTAATTGCTATCTAAGTTATCTTATCTTATTTATAGATGACCATAACTCAGAAATGTTTTCAAAGGCGTTGAAGATCAACATGACAAGTATGAGAAGCCATCAAGTGCCTTGATAGAAGACTTCAAATTAGAATTTATAACACCAGAAGTACCTCGACGAACTCGAAGAAATAGAAGAGAATGTTGAAGCACTGAAGGAAGAGATAGACTAGACCACCATTTTACCCGAATAACGTTATCGTAATATTGTATTGACTTACCAAATTGTGGTATGGCAGTACTATCGTGCTTATTTTTTTTAAACATTTGTTGTGATTGTTTGTTATCCAAACTATATTTTTGAAAATTAAGTAGGAGAAGTTGCTTTTATCTATAGTGGTTGTTACTATTGCTTGATGCTTGCTAGATGTTTTGTTTGTAAGATGATTTGTCTTGTTTTGCTGTGTTTGGGTAGAACTTCTTTTAGTTTTTCTTCTATCTTCACTCATCCATTCTAAACCAAACCAGATGTCTCACCCACATACCAACCATGATGAAAAAGATAGCCACCTCAAGGTGCCCTATGCAGTTCAGTTGCTGGTAGTAGCCCAGACTCAGATTACTCAAGTGATGAAAGAAAGTCAAGCCAACAACCCCAAGAATGCGTTACCCACAGGGATGCAACAAATGTTAGATAACCAGACTCAATTAGTTCAGATGATGGCTCAGTATATGGCAAGAAACAACAACAACTTACCACAGATGGAAGATGGCCACAAAGAGTCCAAGGAGAATGTTATGACAGGACCCAGAGCCTGCAAAATCTGTGGGGAGATTGGTCATTCATCCAAGGAGTGTCAGGATGAGTGCCCCCATTGTGATGCAAGTTATTTGGATAAAGGATACTCCATAACCCAAGTCACCTGCTTTTTGTGTGAAGGAACAGATCACATTCCTACACAGTGCCACCTTTACCCCCTAGTACAGGAAGCAAATGAACAGATCAAGAAAGGGATGCGCCGGGCTTTTAAGAAAAAGAAGGACCTGGGACATATCACCTGCTACAAATGCAAAAATCAAGGACACTATTCCTATGGTTGTCCAGAAAGGAAGACTAGTATTGGGACCAAGCCAACTCAATTCCAAAAGGGACATGTGTTTTCTATAAACATGGAGAGAGTTCTCAAGAGACCAAACCCAGTTATTGAAGAATTGTTGATCAACTCATGTTCTGCACTAGTACTTTTCGATGCTGAGGCTACACATTCATTCATATCAAAAGACTTTGTAAGTAAAAATAGGATATCCTATCAAGGGATTAGAAGACCCATTAGAGTAAGCTCTACAGAAGGGAAGAGGCCAGCAAGCAATGTATGCCAAAACATGAGCTTGGAAATTGAGACACACAAGTTTACCAGCGAGTTGTTTGTGCTAGACATGCAAGGCTTGGATATAATCATAGGTAAGGACTGGATGTCCAGGTATGATGGTCAGATAGATCGTGCCAGTAAAGTGGTCACACTCACTACACCCGAAAAGAAGCGGATCAAATATCAGTGTAAGTCAAGAAACAAAGAAACCAACTGAGACTTCATGAGGTGTTTAGCCAAGAAGAAGAACACGAGTCAAGGAGAATGTTTTGGATATTGTAATAAATATCACTATTAATGTGTAAGTGGGAGAATATGTTGTATGATACTCGAGTGGTGTAATGTCGATGTAATAACCACAATTTGTGAGGATGAATGAAGCTTGTGGTGACTCTAGTACGCCAAACCTTTTATGAAAAATTATATATTGTTGTGAAGCCTGTTCATCATATCAGGGATGAAGACATGACATAGAAATGGACAAGCTAAGACGACATGGAAAGCGTGTTTTCCCAAGGAAAAGGATAACAGAAAAGTTTAGCTGGTGAGCTAGCGCGTGTAGTAGTTTTCGTAACCCAATAGTTTTAAAGGATCAATAGTTTAGCACAGGTTTGTCTTACAGTTTGGAAACTTCCTGTTAGACAAGTAAGGATGTCCAAGAGATAGACTATGTGATTCACCTATCTACATATTGAGGAAATGATACGGGTGCAGGATGGACTGATCACCATTCCTACTACTCATGTTATTCCCCTCACTATTTGGATTGGTAAATCTGAGTGACATACCTATAAGAGAGACAACATGGATAAGCCTGAACCAACGGAATATTATAACCCTATGTGAGGCATATGTTGCCGAAAACGTAAAATATACGGTGAGGTTAAACCACAGCTTTCGTGAAGAAGCAGAGATCCTGCAATGAAAGTCTTGACCTACCATGAGAGTTTCGATAGAATTGACGCAGTGTTAGACTGAACGATGTCAACCTAAAGAAGAAAAGATTGCCGAAGACATCACATGGATGGAAGACATAATATTTCAAGCCATCTTGAAGAGGCACCCACCTATTGGAAATGAAGCTTACGATATATGGATTTCAAAGTATCAACCAAGGATGAAAAGAATCACCAAATCCTTAAGAAGAGCTGGTACATGCTATATCTATGGAATAAGGATGATGAATCAAAACTCAAACAGTCGAAGGAAAAAAAATAGTTGACCCAACAAGGATTCATGAATCGCCCGATGTGTGCCCCGTTGGAAGTCAAGAGTTCAAGACCGCCTACAAAAGTTTCTTTTAAGGGTGGTAGCCCACCCAGTTGCCAAAAACCCTGAGATCCGAACCCATCTTTCTTTCTAGCCTCTCTGAATCTCGGGGACGAGATTCCTTTTAAGGGTGGTAGGTTTGTAACATCCCAAATTTTGGAATGTTGTAAAAATCACAAAAATTTAAAACTTTTATTAAAAATTAATTAAAGTCTCCAAAAATCAAGAAAATCTTTTATAGAAGATTGTTTTGACGTCTTCAAAGTCATATTTTAAATTAAATATTCCTTTATCTTCAAATCTCAGCTTTAATGTTTTGGAAATAAAATATTTAAATGAGTTTTCAAATAGTACTTTCCACTTGGATATTTGGTTTTAAAATAAATAATATGGGGATATTATAAACCCTAAATTATTTGAGAAAATGATTTAAACATCTTCCAATCTTTGTTTTATAAAATGTGTTATCTTAAACTATCTTTTAATATGAAAATGAGTTATCATTTTGAATGATATTACTCATTTTATTCTCTGGTTTTTATTTAAATATTTTGGGATATTTATAAACCCTAATTTGGAAAATTTCCCAAATAGCCATATAAGGCAAATTTTGACAAAAAAGGTATTTTGGTAATTTTGTTTTGACCAAAAATAGTTCCTAAATGTCTATTTCGATTATTTAGAATTTTAGAAAAATTTAAAATTTTAATTGACTTGATTTGGAGGCCTAAATCAAAAGTTATAAAAGAAAAAAAAAATCAAAAAAAAAAGATGACGTCATCATGACGTGATCGTCATCAAGCTCAGCAAACACACGTACGTTACATCTCCATGGCGTTCTCCCTTCCCACTTTGATTCCGAACGATTTACTACACCAAACGAAGCGCCGTTCATTCCTATGCGAAGCCCTTGACCTCCTCTATCTACCCCCCCCCCCCCCAAAAGCCCCCTCCAAATAGCCCCCAGTCTATCGTATTGGATCGCCGGAGAGCCGCCTTGCCGCCGCCATATTTCTTCAACTCCGGCGAGGTGAGCCATTCCCAGAGCCTGTGGCCCCCTCCCTTCAACTTCCCATGCCCGTGCGCACCTCCCTGACCCCTCCCACGATTTTATTATGCAGCCAAGCGTCGTCGCCATCCTCGACCCGAGCTCGCCGGCGCGCGTACCCGCTCCAGCCGACGACCGCCGCCGTTCCAGTTCGCTATAGAGCGCGTCGTCGTTACCATCCTCTTCGACGTCATCTCGTCGTAGTCTTCGTCGAGCCCAAGCCTCACCGGAGACTCGCCTACGTCCATCGCCCGAGTCGCGCCACTGCCGCCCCTGTGTATTCCGGCGACCGACCGCCGCCAGGTTTGGTCAACGTCCGGGAGCCGTCCGATCTATCTTCAACGGTCCCGATTAAATCGAGCCGAGCCGAGTCCAAGCCGGAGCTTAGCAGAACCGAGCCGTGAGCCGAGCCGAGCTACCCTGTTTTCTAGAATTTTATTTCCGAAATAAAAATAAAAGGGGAAATAAGCAGTTTTGCAGAAAAGACCCTATACCTTCAAACCTTCATAACTTTTAAACCCTTTGGCCAAATTTAGCAAACTTTATATTTTTGAAAAGCTCTGGACTTGTAGAATCTTTTGGCACTGTTAGTGTTAAGTGTGTCAAATCCAAATTTATTCAAATTTCAAATGAGTCATTTGAGTAAATTTTGACATAGTTTTAAATCTATAAGTTCAAATTTTGCAAATAAAATATTTCCAGAAACCTTGGAATGTGTGTAACACTATTCAACTGATAGAAAATATTTTGGGGCAGTATTAAGGTGATATAGAAATCAGAGACTCAAATTGGGTATTTTTGCTAATGTTTTATTTCTATAAATCCTTTTAATTTGTTTTCTTTTAGAAAACTTCTTCAAATATTTGTCTCTATCCAGAGAGACCAAAACCATGCCTAGCTACCTTTTTGAAACATAAACATTGAAAGTGTGCCAAAGGCCATTTAAATGTTAATGTTTTGCAAATCATAGTTTCAAAATGTTTTAAAACTCTTTTGACCAACTCCTTTGTGTGATCACTTTGATCAAGACCAATCCCTACAACCTTTGAAACAACCCTTCAACCTATTCATATTTGAAATGTTCAAATTTGATTTCAAACCAACCCCTGACCAAATGGCAAACCCCAAACCCAAATACATTGATTCTTTTTGCATATGGAATCATGTATTGAAACTTGGACCACCAACCTAGTTACGTTTGTTCTATCCATGTTTGTTGTTATGTTTGTTTCTTTTGATTTTTTGTATTGTTGCTTATTGTCCTATGTTTGTATTGTATAGATTAAACGGAGAGAGCTACGAACTACATTGAAAAAAGAGTGTGTGAGCAACGACAAGTTCCAAAAGGCAAGTGATACTCCAGCATAAAAGTCCTACTATTTTACTATTTGCATTTTAGCTATTTCAGTAGTATGCATGATAGGAGTATTACTATTGTGCTATGCAGACCTGTTTAGTATATTACCTTTATTCCTTTTGGTCTAGGTACCCATTAACTTGGTAGATGTTAGAACTGCAATGCTAAAATATTTTATTGTAGTATGACAGGATAAAAACTCTACTGAGTTAATGAACCACCTGGGTGGCAATTGGTATTGCTTGGCGGACAGAGTTGAGTGTCTTCTCGAGGCCATTTCCATGGTTATACTCGAGATGTTCACTTGGGAACGGCCACCCAGGAACAAAGAGATTCGATGTCACTCCATGTTTTCGTTTGCTTCCAGTGCAGCCACTAGTCATATGGGCTCTGTCTTGATTTACTAAGTTGAGTGGACCCGACCGGACGAACAAGCAGATGTAGGGGATGTAGGTGGGTATTGTTCGGACAGGTGTACGGGAAAGCTCTTCTGAAAGATCTCGTCTCGACTCACTCCTTTCCTTCTCACTAATTGAGTGTTTAGGAAGTTTGGGTTAGTTGAGTCTAGTGGGGAAAGTGTCACAAACTCTCGAGAGTAGTAAAACTATGATCATAGCCGTGTCCCCGGTTAAGGACAATTTTGAGCAGCTGGACAAGGATGTCGATGGAGAATCTCATCATTCCAATTTCTGAAATAAAATTTGATGGGTGAACATGGGTAGAAGAGACACTGGTTTTCATGCCAGCTTTGTCTCATTTTTAGTTGGAAAAGTAAATGATTTAAAAGATAGGATAAAATTTGCTTTACGCAAAGAGCCTTGAACTCCACCAGCCAAATAAGCATATAGGTCTTAGAGTTTGCCATTATGAGTCCACAAGTGTCACTTGCCAGATCCATTCCAATGGTTCTGACCAATTTTTTGGCTGTAACCTACGCGTTGCAGGTTGTTCTGCCGAAGAGTAAGGAACGTTAGGGGTTTCGAGTCTGCAACCAACATGTCTGCTTGTGGCACATGAAGATGATGAGGCTCCATGCTATTTATGTTTTCCGCTGCTAAACTTTGTAAAATGCTAGCCTTTGGCTATGCAACTTGTAATGAACTATTTTTCTGGATCTTCAATGTAATAAATAATAGACGCATTTGCATGATATTACATATTGAACTGTGGTGCTAGCTATTCGATCCAGGGACTAGCACATAACACAGGGATCTTGGCCTATTTTAAAGGCAAGGTCGCTACACGAAGATCCTTGCTATGACTCTTTAAAACATAAGATTGGATATATTGGCCATCGTCGATTCCTTCGGACGGATCAACCTTATAGGAGAAGCAAACTATTTAATGGAAAAGTTGAGGAGAGAGGACCACCAAGGAAGTTCACAGTGGAAGAAATAAAGGAGAAGGTAGAAAGGGTTAAGGATTACAAACCAGGCAAAAATCCAAATTTGAGAAAGCGAAAGCGTGTTCCACAAGATGAACCAACTTGGCATCTCAACGTCAACTTACATTATCTACCATATTGGTCAGCACTGAAATTGGCCCACAACCTCGATGTGATGCACATTGAGAAGAACGTATGCGACAATATCCCTGGTACCCTTCTTGAAATTGAGGGAAAGAATAAGGACACTATTAATTCTAGACTTGATTTAAAGAAATTCAACATTAGGAAGAATTATTGGATGGATGATCAGGGAGAAAATATGTGAAGCCGCCAGCACCGTGGACTCTTGTGAAGGACAAAAAGAAACAACTGTGCAGATATTTGGCCAAAATTAGATTCCCAGATGGCTATTGTGCAAACTGGGAAAGATGCATGTGTTGATATCGATGGTGGTAAAGTGACTGGTATGAAGACACATGACTGCCACATACTTCTGCAGCGTGTTTTCCCAGCTGCCCTTAGAGGAATTGCAGGAAAGGATATGTATGAGGCCATTGCAGAATTGGGGAGATTTTTTAGGGAGTTGTGTGCCAAAACCTTAAGAGTAGATGTGCTTGAAAGATTGAAGGTTGACATTGTTATAATTCTTTGCAAACTAGGGAAGATCTTCCCCCTGTTTTTTTTATGTAATGGTGCACTTAGCTATCCATCTTCCTGATGAGGTGATGGCGTAGTTGACGGGACTGAATGTTTCTTCGATCCCTGGCAACGGCGCCAGAAAACTGCTTGATGGTGTATATTGATAAGAGTTGGGTGGTGCCCCAAGCGAAGGCGCAATTGCAGCTAGTAGCAGTTTTCCCTTGTTTAACGAACCGAGCTTTATCGAACCAGTAGGACTTTGAAATCAACAACGAGGTGAATGTTGAAGATCTCTGGCACTTAACCTTCAACAGACGTGGACCTGCACACACTCAACCAAATACTTTGCCCTCAACGGCAGAAAGGTTGTCAATCTTTCCGGTCTCACAGAAAACAAAGCGGTTAATTGTATGATGAAATAGATGAAATAATGAAAAGTGACCAGTGGAGTAATGATGATGAAAAGCAAGTAAATGAGGTTATAAGCAATGTAAAAAGATTGACCGGGGGCCATGGGTTCACTAGTGGAGTCTCTCAAGTAAATAAAATATGCATGTGATGGGTGAACGAATTACAGCTAGGCAATTGAGAAGATCATGACACAAACCCAATTTAGCTATGACATAAGGAACATGATAATATTTATGGAGGCATCACGATAAGGAACAAAGACCGTTGAGTCCAACTGCGTCTTTGTCTAAAAAGTCCACCGTGGGATCGCTATCCAGCCTGTCACCCAACGGTATTAAGTTGCAAGCAACAGACATTTGCATTAAGTAAAGTGCATGAAGTAAGCAATAATAATATCAAAAGAGACATTAACACCGCTGTTTTACCCTTAGTAGCAACAGCACACCCTTGCCCTTAGACGTTTCTGTCATTCGTGCCCAGGAACAAAAGGGGCATGAAACCACTATCTAGCATAAATACTCTCTCTTGGAGATACACACAATCACTTAGCCAAAGTAACTACGCACATCGTAGAGCATGCAAGAACATAAATCAACATATAAGAATCATGCACAATGTGAACATAACTTCATAATCCATCGGATCCCAGCAAACACATCACATAGCATTACAATAATCGATCTTGATCATGTTAGGCAGCTCACAAGATCATAAGACATGAAGCACAAGAGAGAGACTACCAACTAGCTACTGTCTTGGACCCGTATTCTAAGGTGAGACTACTCACAACTCATCCCGGAGGAAGGCATGGCGATGAAGAGCCCTCCGGGATCGATCTCCCCTCCGGCAGAGTCCCGGGATCAGCTTCAGATTGGACCCCGAACTAGGGTTTTCGGTGACGACGCATCGGGGACGAGTTTCTGCAAAATAATGGCCGCCCTCTCGGTTTTAGGTCAAGAGGGATTTTATAGGCGTCGGAGGGGGCCGAGGAAGTGCCCCGGGGGTAGGGCGGGTCCCACCCGCGCCCCTAGGTGGGCCCGTGGCAGGGGGTCGCCCCTGGCCCCTGGGTGGCCCCCCAGGCTGCCCTTCGACGTGGTAGTGTCATATTTTGCATAAAAATTCCCCGTAAATTTTGAGGGCAATCCGACGATATTTCCTGTTGTGACTTTTCTGAAATACAAAAACAGCAAAAACAGGGAACTGACACTTGGCATCTTGTCAATAGTTTAGTCCGACAAAATGCATAAAAATGATATAATTTATAGTAAAAACATGTGACAATATCACAAAACTAGCATGGATCACTCAAAAATTATAGATACGTTTGAGACGTATCAGCATCCCCAAGCTTAACTCCTACTCGTCCTCGAGTAGGTAAGTGATAACAAATAATTTTTGATGATACATGCAACCAACATAATCTTGATCAAGATAGTAATGCAAAGCATAGGATGTGAATGAAGAGATACAATTTTTTTTCTATAATTGATAGCAAGAAAGCAATGAATAAAAAAGTTGAATCATTCAAACAAAACCTTTCATAAATAGTATGTCAAAGACATGAAAGCAATGTGATCAACATATTTGACTAATTCACAAGGATAATAATTCCATGACAAAAATGTTTGAGAATCAACACAAAGGAAGATGTAAGAATAAGCAAAAAGCTTCAACTTCCAATGGCTTATCTTACAGATAAAGTCAATATAAAGATTCATGTTTATTCTTGACAATGCAATTGATACCCACAAGTATATATAGGGGATCGTTGAAATCTTCAATGTGTAAGTATATGATAATCCCCAAGAGCAAGGAATCACTGTAGCACAATTCGATAAGTATTTGAGTGTCGAACCCACGAGGAGCTGAAGGTAAACTATCTATTCTCTGAAGCCCTATAACCCTCTTATATGGCCTTTTATGCAAAGCAATAAATTTGAGTATGAAAGGAACTAACTAATGGAAGCAAGTGATGTGGAGTAGGTTTATCTAGCAACAAGTTTCTAAGAGCAAGTCTTCTAATGCAAGTTTCTTAAAGTAGCAAGTAGCAAGAATCTCGAGTAGCAAATATCTCAAGGGAGCAAATGTTCTGGCAATTGTTATTTCATTCATGTGGTTGTCACAATTAGTGAAGCACATGTTTTAGTCTTAATTGTTTCTTCTAGGGGGGAGCCATAAATAGGTGTAGCCAAGTTAATGAGCAAATTACACAACTCTTATGATGGATCTCATGGCCAGTTAAATGTGCAACACAAGAATTATTAAGACATAATTGTCCCACCATAGCCTTAAGTTCTAGGGTCCCCCATATATCCCCCAATAGAGTAATTTCATGATTCGATCTCGGGTTTACATGTCCTCCCAAGTCCTCCTCACTCCATTACCTTATCGGTGATCACCTTACATGCATTCCCCAACATATGCGTGCACTCATACATTGTACATCAAGACAATCATAAAAGATAACAAAACTTATATGCAACCAATCAACGAACTATTTCACTATTGCCATGAACAAATCACTTCTCAAACATAGATGGAGAGACACAATAGATCACGGGAAAAGTATATTGCATCATACATCATGTTTGCCAAGAGTTTACAGTGGAGAGATGGAGATGATCTTGCTGTAGATGTTGATGATGATCACGCCGGAGGGGGGTGGAGCCCTCCGGAGGTGGATTCCGGCGGCGTTTCCCCCCTCCGATCTTCTCCGGCGGCAGCCTTCTATCTCTCTATTTCTGGTTTTGTGTTTCTCCACTGCCTCCTTCTAGAAAACGTCAGGGGACTATTTTTATAGGCGTTTTTAGGTAACGAGGATGCTTCAGGGCGAAGGATCGACGCAAACAGGGCCACGAGGGCCAAAAGAGGTGGGCCCACATGGCTACAGTACCTGGCCGCGTGGGGCACCCCCTTTTGCCCCTCCGACCTCCGTTCGCTTGCTTCTTTCGCTCCTAGGTCTTCCTCCTTCCAAAATAATGATCCCCGTAAATTTATAGCTCATTATGACGTCGTTAAGGTCCTGAAACAAATAAAGAAAGAAATAGGGGTTTTCTGCCTGCGTAGGATTAATTCCATAAAAAGGGGAAATCATTATTAATTACCAAAAATCATTAAATAACAGAAATATACCCCTTATATGATGCAAATATGAATGGAATATAAGTATTATAGTGCAAAGTTCATGTATGCATTTTAGATGCATCAGTATAGTATCGATCCCACGAGGAGTAGAAGGTATAAGTATTTATCCTCTCAAATAAGTGTGTCACGTATCTTATTATCTATGCACTAGACAAACTAAAATGATTAAATGATGCAAGTGTTTTTGGGTTTTTGGTGTAGAGTTTGCAATAAAGTAAAAAGCTGAAAATAAAATATGACAAGTGAAAGCTCTCAAAGAGAGAAAGCCCAATCCTCTATGCAGCAAGAGGACAAGCTCAAGTGTGTGTTTCTTATAAGTAGAGAACGTTCCCAAGGGCTACCTAGACTTCATGGCATAAATATTTCTAGAACAACAAGGTAAGCATTTTGTCAAGTTTTAATCTTCTTTTGGACGGAGCCATAATTAGGTAAAGCTAAATAAATAAACTAAACCCCCTTATGATGGTTCTTATGGCCAAGTAAATGACTGCACAAGAGTTATTAAGACGTAGAGTCCCACCATAGCCTTAAACTCTAAGGTCCTCGATACTAATACCCTCATAATGCAACTTCATGACTCGGTCTCAGGTTTACATGTCCTCCCAGGTCTCCCTCACTCCATTACACTACGGCGCTCTCCTATGAGCCCATATAGGTGAAGTGATGTGCAGTCGACGTTCGCACAACACCATCATAGAATTACATCAAAGATAAAGCCTATACAAAATACCAACACATGTCATATAAAAATCATTGCCAATTCATCCTAAGCCCCCAAGAACATGAGAGAACTACTCACAACGCCAAGACATGATATGATTCAATGGCATAAGTGATACAACACAATCTAAAAATATAATCTCCCCACAAAACAATGACAAGTAGCAATTCACAAACATGTAGAATAGTACTTAGACAATAGCTAGGGTTCAAACAATCTCAAACTATGAGTGGGATGAAGTGGATCACGAAGATGGTGATGGAGATGGTGCTGGTCTTGACGGTGATGTTGATGGAGACTCCGGAGGGGGGACGGAGGAGCCCTCCGGAGGTGATTCCGGCGGCGTTTACCCCCTCCGATCTTCTTCGGCGGCAGCCTTCTGTCTCCTGTTTCGTGGTTTTGTGTTTTTCCGCCGCCTCCTTGCGAAACTCCTCGGGGGACTATTTTTATAGTCGGTTTTAGGTCAAGACGAAGCCACGGGGATGAAGATCGACGGCATCGGAGCCTCGAGGGAGAACTTGATGGGCCCCATGCGGCCAAGGAATCTGGCCGTGTGGGCCCACCTCTTTTGGCCTTCGGGCCTCCACTTTTTTGCTTCCTTCACTCCTACCCTTTGTTCCTTCCAAAAACTGATGCTCGTAAATTTCCAGGTCATTTGGACGTCGTTTGGGTCCCTAAAACATCTATAGGGTTTTCTGCCAGTGCAGGGTTAATTCCAGAAAAATAGGAAAACTGTTAAATCTTCCCAAAATCATTATAAAACAATGATATAACCCTTATATGATGCAAATATGATTGAAATATGAGTATTATAATGCAATGTTCATGTATGCCTTTTACATGCATCAGCATCCCCAAGCTTAACCTATACTCATCCTCGAGTATGAAGGTGATAAAACCAACATAGACTTTGCATTTTAATACTATCAATGGATATCAAAGATGATTACTATTGCTACATAGAGTCAAATGATTCATTCTTCAAAGGAGTAGCAATATGCAAGATAAATTATGAAGTGATATCAAATATTCAATGTAAGGATGTTCAATGATAATTCACAAAGTGCAACATAGAAGAAAGTACTATGGACCAAATGTATGCATAATGAAAAGTAAAAACATCCTATAATGGTCAAAGAGTACTCTTGTAGATCTGAATATAAAAGGTGGACACTTTGGAAAGATATATAAATGAGTAGAGGTAAAACATGAATAAGTTTCATCTAACTTCCAAATGCTTCTACTTAAGTTAATGTTTGTGCAATGTGGTATTCATTGGTGTCAAGCTCTCATTACCCCCATCATAACATCTTGAATGGTTAAAGTTTAAAGTGAAAGCAAATATGAGTAGTGTGCTTGACAAAGTATGGGTTGAAAGCTTCATGCCCCGTGAATACGAGTACCCACACCATGGTGTTACTCAATTTGGGCTACCAAGCAAGTTCAAGTTAAAGTCATTGTAAAAATAGCGTCATGAAGAGGGTCAACTGGGGTACCTCTTGTCCCAGGACATGGAACAAGCCCATGTCAAAATGACAAGACAAACAAACATGATGAACAATCTCAACACCCTTTTTATTTACTATTGGTATAGCTTTTTATTATGAGGTGCATCACTGAAGGTTCACCATAGCATGTAAGTAAATTTCGACCATGAATGATGCATGGCTTAGATTAGCGGCCCAGGTGTCTCTCTAGCCATTTGTACAAATTCTTTAAACTTACTTAGTTTCCACATTTATTTGGCACCGTGATAAGCATCCATAAACAAAAGTACATCACTACAAGAAATATGCTGACTGGTGACTCTCCATTTTAGTCTCTAAAAAGTCACAAAGTTCCATCCATGACTCCTCCGTGACCAAAAATCGATGGTCACATACCGAGCGACTAAAACGATCGATCATGACCTTCTCAGAGAAATGGTCATAACCGTCTATGACCGAATTAGAGGGTCACAACATTTATGACCAATTTTTTTGGTCATGCGCTCTCTGTCATGGACACGTCAGATCCTACGTGGCCAATCCTACGTGGCAAAATTATGACCAAATGAGAAGGTCATAATCCAGAATCAGCCCAATCCATAGTGCTCCTCTATATGGGCTAGCCCAATATTAGGCCCATTTGATTTTTTTTCCTATAATTTCTGGTCGGATTAACAGGCCGAAGTCAACATTTAAGCCAATTTAGTTTGTGGGCCTGAGCCTTTTTATGATCCAATTATACCCTGGGCTTTAGCCTTTTTGTAGTCCACTTTTTTTCTTGGTCTTGGCCTATTTTGGGGCATTTTTCGAATTTTTTTTATTTTATTACAGAATAGAGTCCAATGGTACTTGGGCCTCAGCCCAATTATTTCTGGAAAATGCATTCAGCCGAATCCATATAGGCCAAGCCCAGTTGCACATTTCAAATTCCAGGTAATTCAAAATTTCATTCAAATTTCAGTAAATCTGAATGACAGAACATATTTCAGGAATTTAAATCATCACAGAACACATTATCAGATAACTCACATCATATTCCAGGTTCAGAACATATTCGAGATTCAAATAACATTACAGGTTCACCATCACATAAACATCATGGTCACATCAGGTTGACCACCAAAAAACTTCACCCATCCAATATCACATAAGCATCATGGTCACATCAGGTTCAGCATCCCAAACACATCATGCCATCAGGTCAAAACTTACCAGAAGGTTCACACACACATCACTGAACCTTAGCTCCAAACAATGCCAACAGGTGCGTCATCTTTTCTTCTGTTTCCTGTGTCCTCTTGAGCAGCACTTGATGCTCCTTGTCACGTACAGCTTGCGCAGCTTCGGCTTCTTCATTCTTCCTCTTCATTTCAGCCAACTCTGCTCTCATTTCTTCATTTTGAATTTGCTCCCTCTCAAGCCTCTCCTCAAGTGCAGTGACATGCGCAGTCATAGCAGGATCTGATTTGCTGAACTTCTTGGCTGAGCTTGATTGCAGACCAACATTCCTCAGGAATGTGCTTGAGGGGCATGCTTTGGTAAGCACTTCCGCAACAGCAGCGACATCAGTCTTTGGTTCTTCTCCTTCCGGTGCCGGAGTAGCCAATATTTTTTCCATGTCAGTCTGCAATTGTTGAATTACACGTCATTCATAATTCAACTAACTTATCACAAAAAAATGTTGACAAGTATCACAAATAAAGATGCGGGCATGTATCACAAAAAAGAAGTTCAACAAGCAGATCGGGTTGCAAGTGTTGCTGGACAATAAATCACTCAAATCTGCAAGCATAGCACATCTAAATAATTCCTGATCATGTAAGTGACCAAATGAACACCAAGAGCACAAGAACTTGTATGGAAATTCATTACATCAAGTAATTAGAAGTATAAACAGTATATGAAGGATGCACTAATGCTACCACAGATGGACAACACCTAAACGTATTAAAAATCTATTATACTACCAAATAACAACACCCATGATCAAACAATCCATCTAGATCATCAAACATCAAGTATCCAGTGAGCTAGTCAAGATGACATGCCCTTGCAAAATCAATAAAACTGAGAGCATACATAAGTTTTCATGTGGCACTGAGTGACTTACTATAGCCTGCTTAACTTCCTGGGAGAATCCTTTTTTTTGGCTGTAGTGAGTGGACTTAAACATCTCAACCCCAGACAAGGCTTCACCTTTACGCTCTTCCCTCTGAAACGTTTTTCATCGAGACAACAATCAGACTATAAGCATTCGAGACAAAAGTTGCTTAAACCTATTGAAAAACATGAGCATTCTTACAGTGGCGTAGATATGGGCAGCGTAGCATCGAGAACCAGTCCTCTGCTGGAACTTGACATTCTCACGGTTCTTAATGGCACTTTTGCAAGTTTCCTACAATTGGAAAAGGGGTTGGCTAATTAGGACAGCAGGTACATGATGATGCATACTAATAAATGAGCAAGTACACAGAAAAACACTAGTAAATATTAGCAAGAACAGCAACAGATACATCACAGCAAGCACAACAAGACTTAGAGCACATACTTTGTGTCTTGGGGTAGACCACAGCGCTACCAGTCTTTGCCATTCACTGTCTGGCAAGCCTTTCACCGGGGATTTGATGCTGACTTGGTTTGCAGGGACGGGGTCAAAGAACTCCTTCTTGATCAAGTGACGTCTGTTCTTCGATATTTTCTTCAAGATAGATGTGCACGACTTCTTAACATTGTCTGCAGTAGTATCCATCTCGAAATTGGCCTACCAAGACAGAAAACAAGGCAATAAAGAAAAGATCAGCTAATCATGTGTTGTCAGGTATCCAGAGCGAAATGATCACATTCAAGTACAAGGAAATGAGCTTACAGCAACTTGCTCGATGAAGTTCTCCAGAAGTTTAGGGTCTTTTTTGTACTCCTTGAAGTGAGGAAGAACTGGCATAATGCTTCTTGCAATATACCCACACTCTGATGCAAGCAGAGCAGCCTGCATAGGCTTCTCTGGGCGGTCCAGACCTTCAGGAATTTCAATGGTGATCTTGGTGCCCAATCCCTTGGTTAACCGTTCAAGACCTGTGCCCTTCCTTTTGTGGTGGACCAAAGCGGTTTCATCTGTAAAAGGACACATGCAAACATGGCAGAATGTCATATATACATGCATGGCAGTGATTATAGGAACACAGTAGTAAGATGGCATGGTCTGCCCATGGAAACATTAAAATAGCACAGGAGTAACTTGCCTCCATGAAGAGTATCCTGCTCTTGTTGTTCAGAAAAGCCAGCAACATTTGTGACCATGTGGCTTGAATCCTTGCGCATTTCTCCTCCTTCGATGTGCCTTTCGCTTCCTTCACCCATGTGCATTGAGCTTCTTTCAACCATGTGCATTGGGCTTCCTTCATCCATGTGCATTGGGCTTCCTTCATCCATGTGCATTGCCCTTCCTCCATCCTTGTGCGGCCGGCTTCCTCCATCCTTGTGTGGCTGGCTTCCTCCATCCTTGAGCAGCGGGCTTTCTTCCGTGTTGGCTAGAGCCAACGCCTTCTTCTGTCTAGTGACTCGAGTGGTAGCATCTTCAGGTTCAAGACCTTGTAGCATCCTTTTTGTTCCTGCTGGATTTGGAGCCATCACCCTTGTTCCTGGAGCCATGGCAGATGATGGTGTTGAGGCAGGTGAGCTTGTCCTTTTGCTGTTTTTCTTCCTAACAGCACACGTCTTCCTTCTAGAGACCTTCAGTTCCTCGTATAAACAGAGAAGAGAATGGCATTAGATTATATGAGTAGGAAAATTGTTTGCACAGAATTTAAGGCAAACATGAAACAGACAGCACACAAAGTATCCCCCCCCAACACACACACACACACACCCACCCACCTTTACTTGCTTCACTACAGAGTCATCACTTCCATCTTGCTGGTTCACTTCATCATCTTTAGGACTATACTCAGAACCTGAGCCTTGAGTTATCGCAGATGATGCGTCATCACAAGTAACTGCGCTACCTTCATGAACATTGTTTCTCTTCCTAACCATCGACACTAATGCATTGATGCCAAGTGCCTGCAATCTGCGGTTGTTCCTCATCATGTTTTCAGCCCTAATCTTCTCGTAGTCAGTCAAAGGCGGTTCTACTCAGCAAATAAATGAAGTAATCGTAAGTTTGATTGGTTGAAATGCATTGGGAAGCACGACAACACAAACAAACAACCAAGCTACTGCTTTGAAACATGATAGTGGGCACAGCAAATTCATTAGCAACTATTAAACAAACCCATTCTCATCAATTTAGTTATCCTATCATGTTTTATTCCTCGTACCCTAACAAGCACAAGCAAAAATATAACCACATACAACACATAAGCCAGGTTTCAAACATAGCTAGGCGCATCAGAGCATACATAGACAATCTAGCAGGATAAGCATAAGGAAAGAGTTGCATACCAGCCGGCACCTTCTTCTTTGCCATCTTTGTCATGGCTGATCTGGAGGGGGGAGGGGCTGCAAAATAGAATGGACAAGAATTAGTGGACTTGATAAAGTAAAACTAAGAAAGAGCAGGGATTGATCAACAATCATGCATATTTATTTCCTAATGGCTAATTCATAACAATTTACCACAAAATAAAGCAAGCTAGCAGTGCACCAATGTGGATTAACAAAAATAACTACAAACTGAAAATAAGTGTAAGACATCCCACTAGGACAGCAGCAGTACTAGCTAGAAAGGCAGGCAGGATACAACGTCATCAAGCATGGCAGGATGTATCATGTACATAAATATAAGCTTAAGAAAGCATCCTACTACAAGTCAGATCCTGGAAGCAGGAAGCAGCACACCACTGATTTAGTACTGGATTAAACAGGGCAACACCACTTGCTACTTATCTCTCAATCAAAAGAATACTCACTGAATTGCAGTAACTAAGCAAGAACTAGGAGCATCAATAGTTCAGCGAGCAGACAATCAATCAATCATCCATCCATGAACCAGAGAGGGCATGACACGCAAACCCTATCCCTAGCTGTGCAAACCCAGACGCCACCACACGCAAATCCTAACCCTAGCTAATTTAGCAAGCTAGAACGCCATGACGGGCATGACACGCAAACCCTATCCCTAGCTGTTCAAACCCAAACACCACCACACGCAAATCCTAACCCTAGCTAATTTAGCAACCTAGAACGCCATGACGTGGCAGATCAGAAGCTGCCGAGAGAAGTGACCTGAGTGACCGGAGGACCTGAGGTCGGAGGAGATCTGGAGGGGACGCAGACGCTGCAGCTGACGGCGTTGAGGAAGAAGTCCTTCGCGGCGTCGAGGAAGTGGTCCTTCGCGGCGTCGAGGTAGTGGTCCTTGGCGGCGTCCAGGAGGAGGTCCTTCGCGGCGTCGAAGAAGAGGTCCTTCGCGGCGTCGTTCCAGGCGGCGGCGGCCTCCGGGCTTCAGCGCGGACAACGAGGATGTAGCAGTGATCTCATCCCCGCGCTCTGCTCTTTCAGTGGCGGCGACGAGGAGGCCTCGGACGGCGGCAAGCGGCGGCGATTCGTGGCTGGGTGGATGGGGACGAGGGGATGTGTGGATGGGGACGAGTGGGGACGGATGGGACGAGGGGATGTGTGGATGGGGACGAGGGGATGTGTGGAGGGGATTTTACGGAAGTGCCCCGGTAGTTTTCCCTTTTGGACGGGGAAGAGGGGTTGTTTTGTGTCATTTCAGTGAATTTAGGCGGCAAGGAATGTGGGAGCGAAAATTCAGGCGGGAGGCAGGGAAAGTGGGAGGGAATTTTGGTAGTTTTAGATGGAAAATGAGAGGGAAATTTTTAGCATTGCCATTTCAGAGTTTTGTGGTCCAAACTAAAAATAATTAAAATGTGTAATAATGTATCATTTTAATTGATTGAAATATGTCAAAATAATTGGAAAACAAACTATGATATAGAGTTTAGTCAAATGTTAAATTGCTCTCCTTGTTTAAAACCCGCCCGTAAACATGTTACTTTTTTCCTTTGACGTATGAAACTCCGAAAAGTTTCTGAGAACACTTTTTCGGAAAAACTTCCGAATTGTAAGTTTATATTTTTTTCTGGTAACTAGGTCACATAAGATGACGCTACGTGAAGGTTCCCGATTTTTTGATTTTTTTTTGAATTATGTATGGTGATTTCAAAATCTTATCGAAGTCACCGTCGTGGCCGTTCATGTCTAGGGTTTGAGTCATGCGAATATTTTGGTTGATCTGTATTGAAATAGCTGCTTGTGAATCTCAAAATGATTTTTAAGAAAAATAAGGGGCAAACTATGTAGTACCCGTAGTTCAAATTCTAGCCGCTTCCAGCGGAATCGACAGGAAACCGTTTCAATTTATTGAAATGGGTAGAAATCTCTGAAATGCATGTTTTTTGGTTATTGTCCATAAAATGTGGTCTACTTTGCGGTAATAATGGAGAGGTGCCATTTTGCAGGACATTCTCGGTAGCCGCTTCACAGAATACTCGGTTTTCAGCACTTAGAAAATGAAAAGTGGTTTTTTTGTGAAACATGTCGAAATCTTTGTTCGGCAACATTGTTCGCCATTCCATTATGCACACATGTGCCAAATTTGAGCATATTTGAGCAAACTATGTCATGAATGTGGCCATAACATTGGTCGGTTGGCATGAAAGCCATGCATGTTCGTTCGTGGTAGCTTGTTTCTGAGAACACTTTTTCGGAAAAACTTCCGAATTGTAAGTTTATATTTTTTTCTGGTAACTAGGTCACATAAGATGACGCTACGCGAAGGTTCCCGATTTTTTGATTTTTTTTTGAATTATGTATGGTGATTTCAAAATCTTATCGAAGTCACCGTCGTGGCCGTTCATGTCTAGGGTTTGAGTCATGCGAATATTTTGGTTGATCTGTATTGAAATAGCTGCTTGTGAATCTCAAAATGATTTTTAAGAAAAATAAGGGGCAAACTATGTAGTACCCGTAGTTCAAATTCTAGCCGCTTCCAGCGGAATCGACAGGAAACCGTTTCAATTTATTGAAATGGGTAGAAATCTCTGAAATGCATGTTTTTTTGGTTATTGTCCATAAAATGTGGTCTACTTTGCGGTAATAATGGAGAGGTGCCATTTTGCAGGACATTCTCGGTAGCCGCTTCACAGAAAACTCGGTTTTCAGCACTTAGAAAATGAAAAGTGGTTTTTTTTGTGAAACATGTCGAAATCTTTGTTCGGCAACATTGTTCGCCATTCCATTATGCACACATGTGCCAAATTTGAGCATATTTGAGCAAACTATGTCATGAATGTGGCCATAACATTGGTCGGTTGGCATGAAAGCCATGCATGTTCGTTCGTGGTAGCTTGTTTCTGAGAACACTTTTTCGGAAAAACTTCCGAATTGTAAGTTTATATTTTTTTCTGGTAACTAGGTCACATAAGATGACGCTACGCGAAGGTTCCCGATTTTTTGATTTTTTTTGAATTATGTATGGTGATTTCAAAATCTTATCGAAGTCACCGTCGTGGCCGTTCATGTCTAGGGTTTGAGTCATGCGAATATTTTGGTTGATCTGTATTGAAATAGCTGCTTGTGAATCTCAAAATGATTTTAAGAAAAATAAGGGGCAAACTATGTAGTACCCGTAGTTCAAATTCTAGCCGCTTCCAGCGGAATCGACAGGAAACCGTTTCAATTTATTGAAATGGGTAGAAATCTCTGAAATGCATGTTTTTTTGGTTATTGTCCATAAAATGTGGTCTACTTTGCGGTAATAATGGAGAGGTGCCATTTTGCAGGACATTCTCGGTAGCCGCTTCACAGAAAACTCGGTTTTCAGCACTTAGAAAATGAAAAGTGGTTTTTTTGGTGAAACATGTCGAAATCTTTGTTCGGCAACATTGTTCGCCGTTCCATTATGCACACATGTGCCAAATTTGAGCATATTTGAGCAAACTATGTCATGAATGTGGCCATAACATTGGTCGGTTGGCATGAAAGCCATGCATGTTCGTTCGTGGTAGCTTGTTTCTGAGAACACTTTTTCGGAAAAACTTCCGAATTGTAAGTTTATATTTTTTTCTGGTAACTAGGTCACATAAGATGACGCTACGCGAAGGTTCCCGATTTTTGATTTTTTTTTGAATTATGTATGGTGATTTCAAAATCTTATCGAAGTCACCGTCATGGCCGTTCATGTCTAGGGTTTGAGTCATGCGAATATTTTGGTTGATCTGTATTGAAATAGCTGCTTGTGAATCTCAAAATGATTTTTAAGAAAAATAAGGGGCAAACTATGTAGTACCCGTAGTTCAAATTCTAGCCGCTTCCAGCGGAATCGACAGGAAACCGTTTCAATTTATTGAAATGGGTAGAAATCTCTGAAATGCATGTTTTTTTGGTTATTGTCCATAAAATGTGGTCTACTTTGCGGTAATAATGGAGAGGTGCCATTTTGCAGGACATTCTCGGTAGCCGCTTCACAGAAAACTCGGTTTTCAGCACTTGGAAAATGAAAAGTGATTTTTTTAGCACTTAGAAAAATGGAGTGGTGTCCCACATGACTCTGCCTACTATCTGGCCCCACACGTCGGTGCCATTTGAGGGAAGCCCACACGTCGTCTTCTTCAGTTTCGTCAGTTCGGAGCACGCAACGAAGAGCACGAGGAGCCGACGCCCGCAACGAAGAGCAGGAGGAGCCCGACGCCCGCGACGCCCACCGCCGCCGGACGAGCAGGAGGAGTCCTCCTGGGTAAGCCTCTCCCTCTCCATCCCTCTCCATCTATGGTTAGGATGCGCGCGCGTTTGGGGATTTGGTTCGGATTTGGTTTGTATGCCCGCCGGATGGGATTTGGTTCATATGCGCCGCCGCTTGGGGTTCTAGCCGCCGGGAATCTTGGGTTCTAGCCGGCGGGCGAGGTGGTGGGATCTAGGGTTCTAGTTGGCAGTTCGCTGTATCGCTGCTGCATGCTGGCCGGTCGCTGATAATAGTTGGGCCGTGCTGAATAAATGACTGGGCCGGGCTGAGACAAATTGGCCAATAAATAAATATTACAAAAAAAAAGTGGACGAGGTGGGTGAATAAATAGCTGGGCCGGCCTGAGATAAATAGGCCAATAAATAAATATTGAAAAAAAAAGGTTGGATGAGGTGGGCCCGCAGGTCAGATTAGGTTATGGCCCCACATGTCAGGTGGGCTGAGGTGGGCCCCACTAGTCAGAAGGTCAATTGGTCAACACTTGAGGCCAGCTGTTAAAGGGTCCACCAGTTACTGGGTCCCACCTGCTGAGGTGGCTGCCAAGTAATTCAAAAGGATCACCCTAACGACCAAATAATATGGTCATATGCGTTATGACAATTTGAATTGGTCGCCAAAAAGGTCATACGCAATGCCTATTAGGTTATGACCATCTCATGTCAAAAAAATTATGACTTTTCTCAAAAAAAAGGTCGTTAGCATTTAGCCTTCAGACCCTCCCAAATGCCTTATGACCAATAAAACCGAAATGGTCATAGATTTATGACTAATTTATCATCGGTCATTATCAGAAGGTCATAAATCAACATATTTCTTGTAGTGCATGATATCAACTAAACATAATTAAGAGCATGTTGAAAGCTTGCCATGTGATAGCACATATGAGCTAACTCCCAACCAAGACTCTTGTCAAGCTCACAACTTCATAGTTTTAATCACAATGGTTCATGTTTATTAAGTGCAATAAAAGTAAAGTGTGCATCAAGTTCGTGAGAGCTTTTTAACCAACTTTTCCCATAACAATCAATAACATAAGCATTTTAATTCAGAAGTGTAAATAATACAATATACCATGATAAACATACTCGGAATAGCATAAAGCTAATAGGTAGATATGGTGGACTCACTGGAAAAACTTTGGTTGAAGGTGTTGGAAAACAAGTTTTTGCTTGTTGGAATTTTTGGGCTAGCAAGAGGGAGAAAGTTGACCGTCTAAATACATGCATAAGTGTCCATAGAACTAACCAATCCATGTTAAACAAAGTAAAGTAATATTCAGCATCAAAACATGTATAAGAGATAGCTCTTGATAAAACACTTGCAAATTAATACTCATTAAAAAGCACATGAATCATGCAACTATATGTATCAACTCAAACATCCCTTTCCCAATATTTTTAATAGCATCCAACTTAATTCAACCCAAATTTCAGTAGCTCTCTCATATATAAATGATAGTGGTGGTCTCAAGAGAAACAAAAATCAAACTAAAAGATGCTCCAAGTTTATGCGATAAAGTGCATTGATCGAAAAACAGAAGTTAGACGTGTGCAAACCGAGAGTGTGTTGGTCCAATGGGGTTGTCTTCACATCCCCAAGCTTATGGTCTTCACCATACTTGGATAACTCTTGGTGCATCTCCTCTAATCCCTATGAAAAAACTTCAAAACACCGTTTCTCCCATTTCTTTTCTGTGGGGTGATATTAGTAGTGATAGACAAATGAATTGCTTGCTGCATAAAATCCTTAAAAAAAATCATATGAATGTCCAGAGAGTGTATAATGCTGTATGCCTACTTATAAAATCAATTGGATCAAAAGGATTCAAGTTAAAAGTTCAAAGAATGCATCAAACAAAATGGGACAGAATCTATCCAGAAAAATAGCAGCAGCGAATACATTTTTCTACCTGACTTATATATGTCTAAAAATTATGATAAAATTCAAGCATACAGACGATGAAAATTTGAAGTAACAGTAAAAATTTCAGCTCATTCGGTGTTACAGAATAGGAATGAAAAATCAAACCATGCACAGATTCGTGCTGGAATAAAATCTCCGAATGCAAATAGCAACTATTTCAAACCAAAATGGGTAAAACTTGGCACTTTATTAACAATTCCAGAAACAAAACTAAAAACTAAGTCTCTTGTTACAGCAAGAGGACACAAGGAAAATAAAAAATAAAAACAACCGGATTGCCTCCCGTTTATAGCCATATAGCTAGGCTTACTTACTTGTTATCAAGATGGTTGGAGTGAGGTGGTTTGGACATCCCCAAGCTTGAATTATTGTACTTATTTGATATATGTTGGGTGAGTCTAGGGGTAACATCCCCAAGCTTGAGTGGTTGTCCCTCTTGATCTTTGTTCATCACCTTCAACTCTTCTACTTGAAAAATTCTCTTTACACAAAACTCATCATAAAACTTGATTACAGGGGTTGGTGTCTCCATAAATGAAATCCTCATAGGTACAGAAAAGACATATCATGAGTTGATTATACACATTATCTAATATTACTATGGTTGTGTATTGCTCTTTGATCAATAGAACCACGCAAAACACAAGTAATGACAGTAATGCAAAATAATGACAGAATCTGTCAAAAACTGGACAGCCCGTAAAGAGTGAATTTTCAGAGGCACTTAAGTTACTCAAATCAGGAAATTTTGAACTAATGAAATGTGTATTAATAACTGAATATTGCTGTTGTAAAATATCAAGTCATAATTCCTCTTCTGTGATTTTATACATTTTTCACAGTGAATCTCAGGAATCTATTTTCTGGACAGCAAATCACTATTGTTTAATCATACCTCTCAAAAGAGGTTATTCTTGCCATTAACATGAAAAACAAGATACAAAGGTGATGTTACAGTAGTAAACAAGCACCTTGACTCAAAAAACAAAAATCAAACTGAAGAAATAAAAAAGAAGCAAAAAGAACCAAGAAAGGTTCAAGAGAAACAAACAAAGAAGAAAGAAAATATTTTTGTTGTTTTTGATTTAGCAAAAAGGCAAAAGAGGAGGAAATTTATACAACATAAAACACTATTTTTATTTGGTTTTAGCTTTGGGAAAAGTTTTAATGATAGAGACTTTGCAACGGTTCCACTGGCATGAACAACACATGTTCAAGGTCGACCCCAACATCTCCATTACTCATCCTTCTCATTTACTTTCCCAATTTTTATAGAAAGTGAAAATATTAAACTAATTGTTAGAAAACAGTAGGTAATGTTATTTTGCAAGTTCTCAAGATATAAAGGTGTGCCCAAACTGAATAGTAAATAAAAGCATAAAGAGCACACCACAAAACATTAAACCATTAACTTTTAAGTCTAACTCTTTTCCTATGCATTGGCATTTTATATATGAATAAATAGCAGCAATATTATGGTAACCAATGCATGTAATGATCAGTAGATTGCATTTTAAATAACTTAGAAACATAAAGATAAGTCTTTCTTCCTCTCTCATAATAGTTACAAGTAGTGGAATCAAATGTGATAAAACAAATATTAGATTGGTGCAACTTTGCAAACTTAGGAACATATAGAGGATTATTAAAACTATCATGTGAGATATTAGTATGTTTTCCTCTCTCAAAATAATTACAAGAAGCACCATAAACATGATGGTTATGGGTGAAATGGTTATTAGTGTAAGATAATTGCAGCCCACATAAGTACTTTTCAACATATAAAAGCTTCTCCTCCATGATGTGAATAGGGGACTTCAAAAATAAAGTAGGACTCTCATGAGTGAGAGTATTATCAGAAGCATCAAGTATAACATTTTTATCCTCACACAAAGTAGTAACAACTAAATACGGAGGATTATCAATAAGCATAGGACCATCATCTAAAGCATTATCATATAGCATGTCTAAACCATACTTCTCATCATCATTATCAATAATGTTCTCATTAGGCATAGGTTGATATTCTTCCTCACCATCAGAATTATAAAAACAAAGTTTATCATCAGCAAAATCTTGAGTGTTACTCTCATCCATAGGTGGTGAAGGTTGAAGTTTCCTCTCTTCATTCTCTAGTTGTTCACCATTTTCATCATCTTCTTGGGGTTGCACAGGCATCCCCAAGCTTAGGTTTTTATCCTCTTCTTCACATACTTCCTCTTCCAAGCTTATGTTTTCATCGTCCTCTTCCTGAAAAACATTAGTGTTCTCTTGGGGAGCCTCATTATAGTCAACAACATAAATATTTTGAGAGAAGTTGTCTATGCAATATTCAAGAATAAAATCTATCTCTCTTTCAAATTTATTAGCTATAGGGCAACTTTTATTTTCATGAATGAAGGTTTGCAATTCAAAAGATGCCTTGAAAGTAACGAATTCCTCTACTTATTCCATTCCTAAATAAGCATAATCACCAGTATGGTAAGATGCAATAACACATTCTTCATCGAAATTACATTGAAATTAAAAATGTTTATCTTTTTGTTCAGAGCAAAAAATACAGTTACATCATGGTGTAAAAGCAACTCCTCAGCAATATAATTTAATTCCATCATGAAACCTTTTAGTATTTTCCCTTCCTTTGATTCTCTATATTCCTTGGCAATCTTAGCAGCATTCAAGTGTCTAAACAAAGCATCATTTATATCCATACTTATGCCCATAACACGAGTTTTTTTGGTATTTTTCATTTTCTATTTTTTTTATGATATATATAACTAAAAGTAAAACTAAACTAAATGCAAAACTGAAAGTAAACTAGAGTATATGCAAAACTGAAAATAAATATCTAGTGCAAACAAGAATAAAAACTTAAGCGCTACACTCCCCGGCAACAGCGCCAGAAAATGTCTTGATACCCACAAGTATAGGGGATCGTTGAAATCTTCAATGTGTAAGTATAGTATCGATCCCACGAGGAGTAGAAGGTATAAGTATTTATCCTCTCAAATAAGAGTGTCACTTCTCTTATTATCTATGCACTAGACAAACTAAAATGATTAAATGATGCAAGTGTTTTTGGGTTTTTGGTGTAGAGTTTGCAATAAAGTAAAAGGCTGAAAATAAAATATGACAAGTGAAAGCTCTCAAAGAGAGAAAGCGCAATCCTCTATGCAGCAAGAGGACAAGCTCAAGTGTGTGTTTCTTATAAGTGGAGAACGTTCCCAAGGGCTGCCTAGACTTCATGGCATAAATATTTCTTGAACAACAAGGTAAGCATTTTGTCAAGTTTTAATCTTCTTTTGGACGGAGCCATAATTAGGTAAAGCTAAATAAATAAACTAAACCCCCTTATGATGGTTCTTATGGCCAAGTAAATGACTGCACAAGAGTTATTAAGACATAGAGTCCCACCATAGCCTTAAACTCTAAGGTCCCCGATACTAATACCCTCATAATGCAACTTCATGACTCGGTCTCAGGTTTACATGTCCTCCCAAGTCTCCCTCACTCCATTACACTACGGCGCTCTCCTATGAGCCCATATAGGTGAAGTGATGTGCAGTCGACGTTCGTACAACACCATTATAGAATTACATCAAAGATAAAATCTAGACAAAATACCAACACATGTCATATAAAAATCATTGCCAATTCATCCTAAGCCCCCAGGAACATGAGAGAACTACTCACAACGCAAAGACATGATATGATTCAATGGCATAAGTGGTACAACACAATCTGAAAATATAATCTCCCTGTTGCGATTGAAACGCGTCACACGAACACGTCCTCGTGTACCTGCAGAGCCGGGGGAGATACTCCGCAACTCGCCCCGCGGGAGGCCGGGTCTCAGCGCGATACGCAAGACAGAGACTCGGCGCGTTTGAAACCAGACGCGCAGCCCCTCGGGAGGGACCCCGTTAGAGGGAACAGGCGACGATTGGCTGAGTTAAGCCGGATTTGACCGCTCTTAACTCGGTTGTCGATATTCGATGAACTCGCGAGAAGTCGCCGAATAACGGAAGCAGGAACAAGGATTTGAGGGTAAAAAGTAGGGTTTGTATTGATTGTCGATTGTTTGCTTGATTCAATCGGCCGTCACCTCCTACATATATATAGCGAGGCGGCTCGACTTTCCCGTACAAGCATTGGACTTCTACAAGGATTACAACTCATGGACTAGGTCGGCTTCTACTTCTAAACTAAGTAAGACTCCCGGTCGGATTCGTGCTGGACATCTCCGGCTCCTGGAACGTCACCTTTTGTATTCCGGGTTGAACCCGAACTCCTTCTGGCTCCACCGACTTCTGTTTTGGGCTTTGGCAAGTTTTAACTTCCTCATGTCTGGCTTTTCCGATGCGGCTCTAGAATCTTCAAGAAGCTTCAAATCTGGCCTGTGCCGGGTCCTGTCAAACCGGGTTCTGTCAAACCGGGTTCTGTCAAAACCGGGTCCTGGCCATGCCGGATTAACTCCTGCCGGGTCATGACCCCAGGTTCTCTTCGAGTCATCTCCCCTTCCGAGTAAGCACTAGAACCTGTGGTCCGGGTTGTCACTAAGCTGACTCCTGGATATATCGGGTTGGCTTCCTACCGGGTCAACAACGAGTCGCCATTCCCTCCGGGTAAGCTTGATCCGGTACCTGCCAAAAATGGGTGATAACACATGCCCCCCTGTTTTCTAGTAGAGCTTGCGTACTAGAAAATATTCGATGTAGAAGATCTGTCTAAGGGCGATGCTTAAGCTCATCGGCCATATGTGCGGCTTACGCGGTTTGCCACACGCTCGGGTGGAATTTCTTCAAGTATTTCCCATTGATAGCTCGGGCCAACATGCTGCCCTCCAATGTCTCCACCAGATACGAGTTGCCGGGTACAATCCTTATGACTCGGAGCGGCCCTTCCCAACTCGATGACCATTTACCGAATTTTCGGCTTTTTGAACCGATTGGCAATATAACTTTCTAGACCAAATCACCGAGTTGAAAATCCTTGACCCGAACTCTCTTGTTGTAAGCTCTTGCTACCCGCGACTTCTCTTTTTCAATGTCCTTTAGTGCCTTGATACGTTTGTCGGCTACTTCGTCGATGTTGTCCATCATCAAATTGTGATAATCCTCAGCCGACAAATCGTGTTGCTTAGCGAACCTCAAAGCAGCCAGATTTACTTCTATCGGTAAAACGGCCTATTGTCCATAAACTAACTCGAAAGGAGTCACCTTGGTTGCACCATGCCTTGAGATCCGGTGAGCCCACAATGCCTCGGATAGTACCTCATGCCACCTCCTCGGGTAGTCCTGTACTTTCTTCTTGATCAGCCTGACCAGAATTTTGTTGCTTGACTCGGTTTGTCCATTGGCTTGAGCGTAATATGGAGATGAACTGAGCATCTTGATCCCGAGTGATTCAGCAAACTGTTTCACCTCTTTAGCCATGAAGGAGGTGCCTTGATCTGTAGTGAGAGTCTGCGGAATACCGAATCTATGAACAATATGCTCTGTAATAAATTGGATTACCTCTTTGTGGGTCATATTCCGGAGGGGTACTGCTTCGGACCACTTGGTGAAATAATCAGAAGCAACCAGCATGAACCGATGCCCTTTGGATGAAGCCGGGTTAACCATGCCAATGAAATCCAATGCCCACCCTCTAAAAGGCCACGGCTTTATTACCGGGTTAAGAAGTGAAGCCGGTGCTAGCTGAATATCTCCGAATCTCTGGCACGCTTCGCATCCCTTGTAGTACCGGAAGCAGTCATTAATGATCGTCGGCCAATAGAATCCGGCTCGTCTGAGCATCCACTTCATCTTGTGGGCCGACTGATGTGTCCCGCACAACCCATCATGTAGTTCTCCCATGGCAACCCGAGATTGATCTTCATCCAAACATCTGAGAAGAAGACCATCAGCTGTTCGGCGATACAACTCGTCATTCATCAGAGTATATTTGAAAGCAAGCCGCCGAATAGCCCTCTCAGTTTTCTGACTCGGATTCTTCAGATAATCAATAATGGGTGTCCTCCAATCAACTGACCGAGTCTCGCCAGGTTCTTCGGGAGCCAAATTATACAACCCGGCTTTCCCTCCATCTCCCGAGTTAGATGACTTGGCTTTTCCTTCAGCTTCCGAGTCATTGACAATAGCTAGCATCGGCTTCTCTGCTGTGAAAAACACTCCTCTGCTGACATGATAGCCTGATGCCTGCTGTGCCATGTCATTGGCGAGCCAGTTTTCTTGCCTGGAAACATGAGATATAGAAAAGTAATCCAAAGTTGATATGATATCCAGGCATCTGTCAAGGTATGTGTTAAGTGATACACTGTTGCACTGGAAGATCTTGGCCACTTGTTGGATGACAAGTAGTGAATCACCAAATGCCTCGACATGAGTCACTCCTGCATCTTTTAAAATCTCTAACCCGAATAGAAGGGCTTCATATTCGGCTTATTGTTAGTGCAAAAATAATCGAGACGACATGAGGCTTCAAAGATAGTACCGTGGGGTGATATACACACAATGCCGGCTCCTTGTCCACTGCTGCAAACCGAGCCGTCAAAGTAGAGTTTCCACGGTACAGCCGACACAAGATTTAAGTCGGCTTCTTGCTCTAGGTCAATCCGATGTTCAACGATGAAGTCGGCTACGATCTACCCTTTCATAGATTTGAGAGGTTCATAGGCCAAATCATATTCAACCAACCCATACGCCCATTTGCCGATTCGTCCACTAAGAATTGGCCTATGTATCATGTGTTTGATGACATCGGTCTGACTAAGAACTTTGCATTCGCCAGATAAGAGATAATGGCGCAATTTGGTGCAAGCAAAATAAAGAGACAAGCACAACCTTTCCACAAAGCTGTTCCTGGACTCGGCATCTAGCAGTCGCCGACTTAGGTATGTGATAACGTACTCCTGTCCTTCGGCTTCTTGAGTCAAGGCTGCTCCAATTACCTTTTCCTCAGCAGCAATGTAAAGCCGGAATGGCAGACCACAAGTCGGCTTCCTCAGAACTGGAGGTTTGGATAAGCAAACTTTTATCTTGTCAAATGCCTCTTGCTGACTTGCCCCCCAGGTGAACTCGTCATCATTCTTGAGCCGAAGGATCTGCGTGAATGCATCAACTTTCCCAGACAAGTTAGTGATAAACCTTCTCAAATAATTTACCTTGCCCAGGAATTTCTGCATGTCCTTTTTACAAGTCGGCCCCTGCACCTTTTGGATAGCTTCAATCTTTGCCGGGTCAATCTCTATGCTGGCTTCATGTATGAAAAAACCAAGGAACTTTCCAGCCGACACGCCAAAGGCACACTTCAACGGATTCATCTTGAGCCCGTACTTCCTCATCCTTTCAAACGCAAGGCGTAAGTCGGCCAAATGATTTAACTCGCCGTCCGACTTGACAACCACGCCATCAATATATACCTCTAGTACGACTCCAAGGAGATCATGAAATATTAAGTTCATCGCTCTCTGATATGTGGCACCACCATTCTTCAACCCAAAGGTCATTACTGTCCACTCGAATAAACCAACGAACCCGGGGAAGCGAAACGCTGTCTTAGCCGAGTCCTCTTCAGCCATAAATATTTAATTGTACCCCGCGTTCCCATCCAGAAAGCTGATGACTCGGTGTCCCGAGGCATCATTGATAAGCATGTCGGCTATTGGCATAGGATATTCATCTTTCGGCGTAGCTCGGTTTAAATCTCGGAAATCTATGCATGCTCTGATCTTACCGGATCCTTTCTTCTCGACCAGCACAATGTTTGAAATCCATTCAGCATACTTGCAAGGCCGAATAAAATTGGCTTTTAGAAGCCGGCCGATCTCTTCTTTGATCCGGTCATATATTGCCGAGTTGAATTTACGAGCTGGTTGTTTATATGGCCTGAAACCGGCTTTTATTGGTAACCGATGCTCAACAAGCTCTCGGTTTAACCCGGGCATCTCGTGGTACTCCCAAGCAAAGCAGTCCACGTCTCCTTGACTAGCGTGATTAACTCGGATTTATAATCGGCTTCTAGATTCTGGCTTACAAATGTCGGCCTAGGAACAGTACCATCCCCGATATCCACCTCTTCGAGCAGGTCGGCCGATGTAAAACCTTGTCCCAACTTATCCATGTCGTCTGGTTCTTCAATTGCTTCACACATATCGTTCCTCTCGGCCCGATACTTGTCCAGACATTTCTGCAACCACTCATTATTGTTGGGATTCATTTATTTGAGTCGCAGCCGATTATCTCCAACCGGCTTTAAGGATACTGGCACGAATCCGTCCCTGGTAGCACTCAGGAAATCGAACCCGGATAAATCACGTCCCGAAAGACATGTGACATTGGAGTGTTGCCAATCAACAATGGACTCGGCTAAGGCAATACATGCCGAGTTATCAGCATGAACGACCTCAATCTCATCATCGATCCATTGTACGGGTTGTTGGTGCATGGTAGATGGCACACATTGATTTGCATGGAGCCAATCTCGTCCGAGTAGCACATTGTAATTCCCCTGCACCTCAGCAACAAAGAATGCAGTAGCCAAGGTTTTGCTTCCCACTGTGAGTTCCAAGCTGATGACTCCTTTGGCTTCTACTCCTTCTCCTCCTTCGAACCCATTCAGTACCATGTTCGTCTTCATGAGATCATCATCTTCTAGTTGCAATTTCTTGAAGACAGAATACAGCATTAGGTTTACCACAGCTCCTCCATCAACCATCATCCTGGTAACCGGCTTCCCGTTAATATGTCCTCTGACGTACAAAGGTTTAAGGTGCTTAACCGGTTCCTTAGGTTTCTCGAAGACAAAATTCTTGGGTCCGAAGCTGATTTGCACTACCTCGGCTTCTTCTTCTACATCACGGAATTCAGCAAGCAAATAATATACCATGTTAATGTCCATACCTACCCGAGTCGGCGTACTCTCGTAGTCCAGTAACTCTTCATCTATTGGATTTCCCTACTCGTCTACTGCCAAGTCCTCTGCCGGGTCCTCATTTGCCGACTCGTCTATTGCCGAGTCCTCTGCCGGGTCCTCATTGGCCGACTCATTGTCCGACTCGTCCATTGCCGAGTCCTCTGCCGGGTCCTCATTTGCCGACTCATTGTCCGACTCGTCAATTGCCGACTCCAGTGTTTCTGACTTGTCTCCTGCCGACTTGCCCTCTGCTTCCAAGTCCGCTGCTTCCACTTCATCTGCCCATGATGAATAAGTAATGGCCGGTATAGAAACCAGCTTTGTTTCGTTGTTTACAGCAGGACTTGGTGCAATCATCAAAGGAGCTGTCACAGGAGTCGGCTTTGGTACCCATACTTGAGTTGACACCATTGGTCTTTCAGAGTCGAACTTGGCATCTCTAGCTTGTTCAGCCTCCTTTTCTACCTTTTCCCGGTTCCTTGCACTTTGTAGTTTCCGCTTCTGTGTCTTCGTTATACCCGGCGGACACCACTTTGGCTGAATGTATTTTGGATCCCGGGGTTTGGCTACCTCGGTTCGGCTGGATCCGGCTTCATGGTCAATGGATGTTGCTTTGGGCATGATAGCCAATATCGGCTTATCATCTGCCGGTTTTGTAACCGGGTCCTTCAGCTTCAGCACATGCATCCCGATGACCAATGACTTCTCTGGGACCAACCTCCTCTCTATGCCGGCTGCCCCGGTTCCTTGCTCCTTGACTCGCCAGTAGGAGGATTCTCCAGGATACGCGAGTCGGCTTTGCACAGTTTGCCGGGTTACTTGACGCTTGGGCTCCCCGGCCGACTCTTGGTATCGGTGATTCCTCCCGGTAGATGGTGACCTCGGTCGCTTCCCATGTTGCCGGGTTACTTTGGACCCAGCCTGGCGCACGTACTTGGTTAACAGCATATCGAAAGTCTACTTGATCTTCTTTGGCTTGTATACAACCTGATTTGTCTTCCACTTGCCGACTTCTGGGTTCTTGGGCTTCATGAACCGAGGTTGTCCCCCGAGTTCCGGATTCCGGATTCCGAGTTCTCTAGCTTGTGGTTGCTGCCCACCGAGTGTGGAGTTCTTGACAGTAACCTTGATAACCTCCTTTCCATCGGGTTGCCGGCTCAATGTGATCTTTCTCCTTGCTTCCTTGATGCCGGCTTCTTTCCTGGGCTCACCAATAACCACATTAGATTTGTTAGCGCCTTCGGCTACCTCTGGCCGAAGAAGAACTTTCTTTCCCTCGAGATCTAGCACGTTCATTGGGAACGGCTGTGTGTCAATGGCCATGCCGGCAAAGCTTAATCGTCCATCATTGAGGGCCGATTGGATTTGTCGACGAAAGACATTGCAATCATTAGTAGCATGAGAGAAAGAATTGTGATACTTGCAATAAGCACGTCGCCTTAATTCATCAGGTGATGGGATAACTTGATTAACTCAGATCACTATCTTTTAACAAGGCATCAAATATTCTATCACATTTGCCTACGTCAAAACTACACTTCACCTCATCGTCCCGATTCTTACGAATCGGCTTTAAATCATCGCACATATAGGGTTTGGCCTTACTCGGCAAAACAAACTTGGCTACGTAAACATCAGCTTCATCACCGGAGTCGGCATCATACTCGACAGCATTGAGCCGACTCCTACTCATCCGATGCGAGTCTTTGGACTCGTTAATTCGGCTTTCATGAGCCAGAGGTTTCTCCTAGACCTGACCGACAAAAGAGAACTCATGTCCTTCTAACCTCTCTCTCAGATACGTTCTCAACCCGTTAAAAACTAAGTCGGCCATATCTCTCTTAGTTATCGCCAAGCTATAACATCGGTTTCTAGTATTTCTAAATCTTTTGATATAATCGGATACCGATTCATCATGTCTTTGTTTAACCGATGTAAGATGTGACAACTTAAGCTCATTATCACTGCTATAAAAATGTTCATGGAATTTCTTTTCTAGATGATACCAAGTATTAATAGAACCATAAGGCAAAGCAGAAAACCATGAAAAAGCGGTACCCGTTAAAGACAAGGGAAATAAGCGCACTTTCAAAGGATCACTATTACCAGCTTCTCCTAACTGTGCTAAGTACTGACTAACATGTTCCCACGTTGTCTTATTATCTATCTCATTAAATTTAGCAAAATCAGGAACTCTGTAACCTTGGGAGTATGGTAAAGCATCAAAGTATTCCGGATAAGGTTTTTGATACATCCGGCTTGCTGGCTTCGGCTCAATTCTGAAGTTATCATAAAACATTTTTTGCAATTCTGCCCTGAGAGTAGCCATGTTCTCATCTACGGGTGTACCTGTTCGTGGTAGTGATGCCGGAACAATGGCAGTATTAGCCGCAGGATTTACTCGTGCCGTTGGCACCGAATTAAAGTTCGGCGCCGTGACTGTAGCTAGAGGGCGCGTAACTTGGTTCGGCGGTATCGCCGAATAAGGCACGCTCCTAATAGGATTAGGGCAAATTGGCGCGGTTATGATCTGACCATCTTGGCTATAGTAAGGATTCGTCGGCATGTTCTGTGGCATCGCCAATGAAATAGGTAACATTGGACTAGGGTTTTCTGTAGTAGCAGTTGAGCCAACATTACCAGTGTACTCATGAGGCGTATTTTTACTAGCTTTTATATATTCTATCATGGCATCATAAGCTTGACGGCTAGACTCTGTAGCATAATGATTGATCGCAGCCAATTGATCACCAGAAAATAAGCTAGTACTTACAGCGGGCTCGGCTAGGTTGCCGATTATCGGCAGAAGCTTGAGCTCTGCAATTGAAGTAACAGCACCTTGGCGGTCTTTTTTGAAGCTTGAGAGGAGCGCTTCCATGTCTTCCTCCTCTTGCTTCTTCTTCAAAGCTTCAAACTCCTCCTTACGCTGTTGTTCCAGCGCATCAAGTTGCTCTTGAAGCTGTTTCTTCATCGCCTCAATAGCTTGGTGCTGATCAGCCAAAAGATCATCGAGGCTAGGCTTGATGATGTTTTCGGCACTAACCTTAGAGGGCTGAGAAATCTTGCTGTTGGTCATGATGATCTTCCCCAGCGGAGTCGCCAAAAAGTGTGTTGCGATTGAAACGCGTCACACGAACACGTCCTCGTGTACCCGCAGAGCCGGGGGAGATACTCCGCAACTCGCCCCGCGGGAGGCCGGGTCTCAGCGCGATACGCAAGACAGAGACTCGGCGCTTTTGAAACAAGACGCCCCAGCCCCTCGGGAGGGACCCCGTCAGAGGGAGCCGGCCACGATTGGCTGAGTTAAGCCGGATTTGACCGCTCTCAACTCGGTTGTCGATATTCGATGAACTCGCGAGAAGTCGCCGAATAACGGAAGCAGGAACAAGGATTTGAGGGTAAAACGTAGGGTTTGTATTGATTGTCGATTGTTTGCTTGATTCAATCGGCCGTCACCTCCTACATATATATAGCGAGGCGGCTGGACTTTCCCGTACAAGCATTGGACTTCTACAAGGATTACAACTCATGGACTAGGTCGGCTTCTACTTCTAAACTAAGTAAGACTCCCGGTCGGATTCGTGCTGGACATCTCCGGCTCCTGGAACATCACCTTTTGTATTCCGGGTTGAACCCGAACTCCTTCTGGCTCCACCGACTTCTGTTTTGGGCTTTGGCAAGTTTTAACTTCCTCACATCTGGCTTTTCCGATGCGGCTCTAGAATCTTCAAGAAGCTTCAAATCTGGACAGTGCCGGGTCATGTCAAACCGGGTTCTGTCAAAACGGGTTCTGTCAAACCGAGTTCTGTCAAAACCGGGTCCTGGCCATGCCGGATTAACTCCTGCCGGGTCATGACCCCAGGTTCTCTTCGAGTCATCTCCCCTTCTGAGTAAGCGCTAGAACCTGTGGTCCAGGTTTTCACTAAGCTGACTCCTGGATATATCGGGTTGGCTTCCTGCCGGGTCACCAACGAGTCGCCATTCCCTCCGGGTAAGCTTGATCCGGTACCTGCCAAAAATGGGTGATAACACTCCCCACAAAACAATGACAAGTAGCAATTCACAAACATGTAGAATAGTACTTAGACAATAGCTAGGGTTCGAACAATCTTAAACTATGAGAGGGATGAAGTGGATCACGAAGATGGTGATGGAGATGGTGCTGGTCTTGACGGTGATGTTGATGGAGACTCCGGAGGGGGGATGGAGGAGCCCTCCGGAGGTGATTTCGGCGGCGTTTCCCCCCTCCGATCTTCTCCGGCGGCAGCCTTCTGTCTCATGTTTTGTGGTTTTGTGTTTCTCTGCCGCCTCCTTGCGAAACTCCTCGGGGGACTATTTTTATAGTCGGTTTTAGGTCAAGACGAAGCCACGGGACGAAGATCGACGGCATCGGAGCCTCAAGGGCCAACTTGATGGGCCCCACGCGGCCAAGGAATTAATCTGGCCGCGTGGGCCCACCTCTTTTGGCCTTCGGGCCTCCACTTTTTCGCTTCCTTCACTCCTACGCTTTGTTCCTTCCAAAAACTGATGCTCGTAAATTTCCAGGTCATTTGGACATCGTTTGGGTCCCTGAAACATCAAAATATAGAAAATAGGGTTTTCTGCCAGTGCAGGGTTAATTCCAGAAAAATAGGAAAACTGTGAAATCTTCCCAAAATCATCATAAAACAATGATATAACCCTTATATGATGCAAATATGATTGAAATATGAGTATTATAATGCAAAGTTCATGTATGCATTTTACATGCATCAGCAATATGCTCAACGATACCCAGGGTCAACACTAGATGTTTGCTTTTGTGGAGATAGAAGCAAAAAGGAAAACTGACTCAACATTAAAAGTAAAAGAAAGGCCCTTCGTAGAGGGAAGCAGGGATTAGTCTTGTGCTAGAGCTTTTTCATTTTTCAAACAGAAGTAAAACAATTTTGAGGCATGCATGCTTTCGTCAACGACTTCACAACAGAGAAGCTATCTAGTCCCTTATAACAAGCAAGGTTTTTTAGACTTGTGAGAGCAGCTGGTTTTTAGAGGAGCGAGTATGCTGTTCTTTCTCCTTGGTTTGACCACTGTCCAATGTTTGAGTTGATTTCTCAGATTTGCATTGCGCGGAGGAGAATGGTGAGTTATATTTATATTTTGCTTAAGCTGCTCTCGGGTTGATTCAAGTGAAGACGTAATCCATCGACACCGGGTGAAAGGGGGGAGATGACCTTGCTCGTCACAAGTTATATCTTGCTCTCTACTGCTCCCTCATGAGCTTAAAAACAGAGCCACACAAAGAAGTATTTTGAATTTTTAAAGGTAGCACATGACAAATTTGCTTGGAATGGCAAGAAATACCATGCATAGGTAGATATGGTGGACTCAGCTGGCAAGAAAGTTTGGCTTCGGGGATTGGATGCACAAGTGAACCATACACTCAGTACGAATTTTTAGGCTTAGAAAAAAGGGTGTTTAAAGCAAACATCTAATGATAACCGGTAACAAAACTGTCGGCACAGTGGAAACCAGGGTACCACGGGCCGGCCTGCCAGGGCCCACTACATTGTCGAAGAATTTCACTAAGGACCAGGCGCTCCAAGCCTGGAGAGGCTCCCGTGCCTGGCGAGGTCTCGACAGGGTTTCCCTCGAGAAGGGATCACGCCAAGGGCTTGGTGAGGCCTCCGGTCTCGCCAAGGCTTTTCCTTCGCCAAGGGCGCTCTGTCTCTGCGACAGAGCGCACATGGGCTCTGCATCCGCCGCAGAGTCACGGACGCGACAAAGCGTGATGACGCAAGCGCTGTCGTTGCCGTTTCCGTGTATAAAGCAGTCAACAAAGCAGCGCCAAGCAAAGGAGCAACAGGGATTGCCATTTCGGTGCTAAGGAGATAGTCCGCGCGCCGCTCCAAAGGACGACGTCACGTGGGGCTCACCACGAGCCGTTGCAGCGCCGGCCACCGTCCTAGGGTTTCAGCCATTGTTAGACACCCCGAGCTCTCCAAGCTCTCCTTGTACTGTAAACCTCTACAAGCAGTGCAATACACCACAAGCAGGACGTAGGGGTTTTACCTCTCTCAGAGGGCCCTGAACCTGGGTAAGACCGTGTGTTTCCTCTCTGCAGTGCCGTTCTCCTCCGACTCCGGCGAGCACCGTCGTCGTGGCGCGTTGAGAGTTGTTTGATTCCGTGTTCAGCCCCTTGCCGATACCTTACTCTACGAGAAGCCCACTATTCCTGGGACAGTTCCTCGACATTTGGCGCGCCAGGTAGGGGGCTGAGGCGCGTCTTCAACCTCGACTCCGCCATGGCCGGTTCTCGCGCTGAGCGCCACGCTCGCCGGGTGGCAAGTGTCGCCACCGCTCCTCCTGCTGGCCGCCCTCGTGGCCACCCGCGTGGAGGCGCTGCTCCGGAACCCCGCGTCGACCCCGAACCCCGCGTCGAGCATCCCCCGGAAGACAACGACGACGCCCACGCCGAGGACAACCACGGCGAGGAAGAGGCCTCTGTAACAGCCCAGATTTGGTACCCTAAAATATGGGCCAAATTTTCACTTTTTGTTTTGTATTCATCATGGCATCCATTTTTAAATTGCTTAAGTTGAATAAAGCAACATTTGTAAAACAACCAAAAAGGGGAGCAAAACCTTTCCCAAATTTCCAACCCAAACACAATACTCATTTTGGTAAAACCAATTGTTCTTGAGTCTCCAAATTGTTAAGGAAACTCAAGGATATATTTTTCTTTCTAAATAGTTGCCAAAGGCTAATTTATTAACAAGCAACTAAATAAAATTTGAGAAATCATTTTGGTTCAATCCAATTTATATTTTGGAACCAAGTTAAACTTCCCCAAAATTCCAAATAAATATATGGGGTGCTTCATTACTATAAAATGAGCCTCCATAAATATTTTTACTATTATTGAAAATGCCTAATTGCTTCAATTAAATGCTTTATGCAATTTATCAAAAATGACCCAAATGCAACCATATGAATAAATTTGCATCTAAACAATTTATTTTGGAACAACAAATTTTGTGGAGCTTACTCATGACATAGAGAGCCCACCTGAAATTTTCCAGAATTTCTAAATTTGCTTAAGTGGCTTGTTTAAATAGCTAAAACCTGCTGTTTTTAAAATCAGGAAAAAGGAAAAGGCAAAAAGAATAAAAATCTGACAAGGGGGCCACCCCTGTCAGCCTCTCCCTTCTCTCCTCTTCCTCACTGTGCGGGGGGCGACACTGGCGCCATGCCGCCCCGCACCATGCCGCCGCCCCACCTGCTCCCTGCTGGTCAAGGAGGACCCGGCCCGGCCTCCCTCTCGACCTGCTCCACCTGCTCCCCATTCCCCCCCCCCCCTAATTTCCGGATCGAGGTCACCGTTTCTCTTCCCCGAGCTCTCCCTCCGTCGCCGTTCGTTTCTACTCTTCGCCGTCGATTCGCCGCCGCTGGAGCTTCCCCGGACCGCCACCACCCGTTCTTCCTCTACACCGGCGGAATCGGGCCGGGAGCCCCGGACCCGACGGCAGCGTCCTCGACATCGCCCTCCTCGGCCGAGCGCCGCCGGCCGTTTCCCGGCGAGTTCGGCCTCCCCCTCGTCACCCCGACCGCGACTCGTGCTTGGGTGAGTTCCCCCCCCCNCACCAAACTTTTTGTGGAGCATCTAAAGGACAAGGGAAGGCCACATGAAATTTTGTGGATTTTTACAAAATACTGAAGCACCTCTTTTAAATCGAGAAAGCTGCTGGAGGGACCTCTTTGCAATTAAAGTCTTTGGGCTGGGGGGGTTTTGGTGAAGAACACTTCTTCTCCACACTGTCGCCACAGGGCCAGTGCCCATGCCGCCGCGCCATGCCGTCGTCCGCACCATGCCGTGGCCCCGGATGGACAAGGAGCTACATCGACGCCGCCACCTGCTCCCCTTACTCCCCTCTCTCCATTTCCCCCCTTGATTCCCGGATCGAGGCCACCATTTCCTCTCCCGAGCTCCTCCGTTTTCCGCCGCCGGTGTCGAGCACGCCGCCGTCGTCTCGGCCCTCCCCGCGCGGATCGAAGACCACCTGAAGCATCACCTCGTCGGTGTTCCCCTTCTGGAGCAAGGAATCGAGCCGAGTCGCCTCGTCCCCGACGAAATCGTCCCCGGCATCATCTACCTCGGCCGTCGCCGCCGGCCACGATTCCGGCCGTCCCCGCCTCTCCGCGCTGTCGGCTCCCACGCGTGCGACCTCAGGGTGAGCACCGCCCCCTCTAGCCTTTTCCCCGCCCCCTATTTCCCCTCGCCGCCGCCGTTCGCCGCCGAGTCACCGCCGTTGGCCGCCGGCGCCCCGCACACGCGCGCTTGGTAGCCCGGCCTGCCCCCCCCCCCCCCGGCCCAGTGGCCGGGGCTCCTCGGTGTGTGGCCCGGCCATAATGGCCGGCCTGCACCCGGCCTGGCCGGCCTGCCCCGGTTTTTCTTTTTATTTTGATAAAAGCAGATTTTTAAATAATTGATATCTCATTGTTTAATGGTCCAAAAATTACAAGTTAAATACCAAATTGATCAGCAAGACATACTCTACCATATAGAATCATTGAAATGATCTTTTGGGACTTTTTATCTTATTGTTGTGAAGAATTCCTAAAATGGGTAATTAATATCCAACTTAGGAAAATTTATAACTTATTCAATATTAATCCAAAAATTACAAATAAAATACCAATGTGATCAACATGTCAAATGCTATCAAACCATGCACTCATCACATCATGAACACAAATATTTAATTGATGTTGTCCTTAATTTGATCAAAGGAATTAAACTCACTTAATTATTTAATTTGTTATTTATTCATCGGTATCCCGAAAATTACAAATGAGGGTACCAAATTGATTGGAATGACCAACCCTAACCATTCTTGTCGTGTTCATGCATATTAAGCCACTTCTATAATAAATTAATAATTTATAAGATTGTGGTCACTAAGATAAATATGGGGTTGCTTCCAAATAATTGCACTAATTATTTGGAACTCCATTTAAATTACTAGATCAATTAAATGTTGATAACCTTGCATCAATTTGACATGTCATCATGTGATTGCGCATTGCACCTTGTGATCGTGTGATTTATGTGTTCTTTGTATTTCTCTTTTGGATATCGATAGATTCCGGAGCCGAGGGTCTCTCTAATTACTCGGACGAGCAATACTTCACGCCCGGGCAGCAAGGCAAGAGATAACCTAACCTTCTTGGCATTTAGCATCCTATGATTTCATCAAATTATTTTATCCACCATACTATTGCATGCGGTTCAAATGTCCCTTTTGTTAAATATTAGAATATCCTATGAATGCATGTTCCTCCCCGAGCCAATCACATGTATCCCTACCTATGAAACCTAGGGTTGAAGTGTTGGCCCGAGATAAAGATAGAATTAATTTGTTCATATGCTTAGCTATGCTTAGCCATGCTTAGTTAAATATTTAGTTATGTCCGTTGATTATTTCCATAATTGTTGATGACGATGGAATGATGCGGACTTGGTGGATATGTGTGGTGCTTAATTAAAATGCTAAGTAGGCTTGGGTGAGTTGCCATCGGGGATGGTGTTTTGCCTCACTCATGCCCCTAGGTGCGAGTTCCTGTCTTCGGAACCAAGGTCTGAGCGTGCTGCCATTGGTGGGTGTATGGGCGCCTTACTGACCGAATAACTTGTGCGGGCGTATCCAAGGGTCCTCTAGTTCGGTTTTCCATTTGCGTGTGAGTGGAAAAGATGATGTTGATGAGGATTTGCGTTTAGGACGTGGCGATGGGGCAGGGGCTGGGGCTGGGTAAACTTGCCCTGTGGCCACTGATGACTCTTGGATAGTCTCACGCGAGGTAAAGGTCTAACCGCGCCTGCTTGCCGGCCTTCCCGGAAGAGGGCCAACCAGGTGAGCCGGACGGTACCAATGGAGAAGGAGCTGGGAGGTCCCTCGGGAACCTGGCGACTTCCACTTAGTACACCCCTGCAGGGTTAATCTTTTCGAAAAGCCGTGTCCGCGGTTATGGACGCCTTGGGAATGGATTTACGGGATCATAGAGAATGTTAACCTTAATTAATTAATTTGGCAGCTAAAGGTTGCAACTCAACGTGTGTGAAAAAGGTTCATTTCCTCGAGGGTGATTCGAGGGAGTGCCTTTGGTGAAGATGAGTGGTTGGTTACAAAAGGGTTCAATGAGAACCAAAGATGACAGATGATGATACTCTCTTACCCCCTTTATAAAAATACTCTGATTAGACGAATGCCATGTGTCTTTATGTTTCGGTTTATGAAAGTATAGCTTTATGCAAAAGAAATACATATAAAGCTTTAGAGCCTCCGTCAGTCATTGGGCCTATATCGCCCTACTAAACTTGCGAGTACATCGTACTCAGTCTCTCTTTGCTGCCCCTATGTATTTGTATTTCAGAGGAGGACGACACCGAGCGACTAGGTGGTTTCTTCGTTGACGTCGACTACTAGTCTGGGGTTCCCAGGTGGCAGCTTGGGACCGTGGAACAAGCTGGCTTGGGTGATGTTTATTGTAGGCCTCTTAGGCCATATATTTGCTTCTTGTTGTTAGACAACACTACCCGCTTCCGCTTGTTGAATTGTTGGATCTGCGATCCTTTTGCTTGTAATATTTGTATTTTTCTCGTTATATGAGTTGCTATACTTTTGTGTCGTAGAGTCATTGCTTTGTGCCAGTTCGGTTCCACAAGTCTCGATCTTTGTCTTATGCATTGATGGTTGTGTCGTATTCATAGCCTCTCTGTATAATTCCGGGGTCGGGGCGCTACAATTGGTATCAGAGCCGACCCTTGCGGTAACTCGGGCGTGTGCGGGTCAGAGGCGCGGACATGTGGGACATGTGCCGGCACTGGACGCACAGACGGGTGCCAAAGGGGGAAGTTCCTGGACTGGGGTTGACCGACGAGGCCGTCGGTCTTCTAAGGGGGGAAGGATGTGAGATCCTGGCTCAGGGCTCAATAGGATTAATAGGATACTCATATCAACAAGTTGCAACTTCTTTTCCGAAAGCTCATCTTGATAGAACCCAGATGTTAAGCGTGCTTGGCCTGGGGTAATATTGGGATGGGTGACCGACCGGGAAGTCCTTCCCGGGTGCGCACGAGTGAGGACAAAGTGCGCAGAAAAGACTAGTGTTGGTCTGTGGGGCCAGTCTAGAGATCCTAGAGAGCTGCCAGGCGTAACAGGCGCCGGTCCGGGAGTGGCCGGGATGTTACAATGATGTGAGATCCTGGCTCAGGGCTCAATAGGATTAATAGGATACTCATATCAACAAGTTGCAACTTCTTTTCCGAAAGCTCATCTCGATAGAACCCAGATGTTAAGCGTGCTTGGCCTAGGGTAATATTGGGATGGGTGACCGACCGGGAAGTCCTTCCCGGGTGCGCACGAGTGAGGACAAAGTGCGCAGAAAAGACTAGTGTTGGTCTGTGGGGCCAGTCTAGAGATCCTAGAGAGCTGCCAGGCGTAACAGGCGCCGGTCCGGGAGTGGCCGGGATGTTACAATTGGTATCAGAGCAGGACTGCCTGTAGGAAACCCGTTCTATTGGTCGATGTCGAGTCTAGTTCGTGAAAATTATTTTTAACCTAAAAATGAGTTGTGAAAACCCTCCTAGGATTCTTTTTACTCCTTATCCAATTCACTCTGATCTTGGTGTTGTCTTACCTCTATTTGATTTTAACGGTTCTTCTGATCGTCGGCAAAGTTCTAAATCTTTAGGATCACGGGGTTGGGTTTCTACCTCTAGTTACTAGTTATAGCTACTCGTCTGCCAAATCTAAAACATGAAGAAAGAAAGTATAGTGGTTCGTCAAGATATTTCTTGCCTTAGCCCAAGATCTTGAACCGAAGGTCCCGGATTGTGCTAGGGCTCCGGTGTAATGTTTCATGAGGGTTGTCACCCTTGTGGGCATTATGCTATTGTGGGTCCCAGTACATGAAGCTGAATCTTTAACCCAAGATCTTTTCTGTTGAACCCTGATGTTAATTCAATACCTACATCCGGAAGCACTCTAATGATCTACCCTGTCCATCGGAGTTAGATACTAACTGCGTCCTTGTCCAATCTACAGAATGGCACAACATCCTCCGCTCTACCGAAACGAAGCCACTCCATGGGATCAGTGGACACCCGTTGATCGGCATAAATCCCATACAACTAAAGATCTGCCCAAGAAAAGTTGTGAGCACCTCAACGGAGTTAGAGGGCCGGACACCAATGGGATAGACAAACGCAAGTGCTACATCTGTAAGGAACCCGGTCATCTGTGCAGGGAGTGCCCCCTTCGGTACCCCGGTAGGAGAGGAGCACCACAAGGAAAGGGGTGCAGTCAGTGCGGAAGGGGTGGACATCAGGCGAGTCAATGCCACGGCAGTTGCCCGCACTGTTCCAACAAGCATCCACTTGGCAGTTGCCCAACCGTTAGTGCCACTTGCTACCTATGCGAAGGGAATGATCATCCTCCAGCTGAGTGTCCTATGGAAGTCGTAGTAGACGCATTAAAGGATGCCCGTGATAAAATCGCTCAGGATGCCATCCACGCCCCGAGGAAGAAGCGCCAGAGGGTAGACAACCCCGGGAGACACGCCTGCTACACCTGTGGCCAGATGGGTCACTACTGCAGGGAGTGCCCCAACGCCTCTGCTGACGAAGCTAAAGAGGACCCCAGCGTCCTTATGGGTGAGCTATGCATCAACAACACTCTTGCTACAGTTTTGTTAATTCTGGAGCATCGCATTCATTCATATCCATATCATATGCACTCATCCGTCAAATACCCTTTGAGGATATGGACTCCCCGTTAGAGGTCAAGTCGTCCCTTGCTCTCTCAATAACCTATGGTTTTGGGCAAGAGTCGTTTTGTCTATCACCTTAAGTTATCTCCTTCCTCCTTCCGCCTCTTTGGCATGTCATGTTAGTTAGCCAAATCTCTCCAACGAGGAAGATGTGTGTTGTCATGTTCCCCTCGTCCCTACTTCTACTCTAGGAATCTCGGGGCGAGATTCTTGTAAGGGGGGTAGATTTGTAACAGCCCAGTTTTGGTACCCTAAGATATGGGCCAAATTTTCGCTTTTTGTGTTGCATTGCATCATAGCATCCATTTAAATTGCTAATGGTAAATAAAGCAACAATTGAAAATTAAAGACAAAGGGAGCAAACCCTTCCCAGTTTTTCCAAACTAAAGGCTTTGCCCAAAATGACCAAATCAAATTAACTTGAACTTCCAAATTGTTCAGGAAGTTTCAATCACCCAATTATAATTATTTGGCAAGGGCAAATTCTTAACAAGCAGTTAAATAAAAATTGAGAATTCATCGTGGTTCAATTCCATTTATAATTTGGAGCCAAGTTGAATTTCCCCAAGATTCACAATAAAGTTATGGGGTGCTTCATTATTATAAAATGAGCACCCATAAGTATTTTTGCTGTTTTTGGAAATATACAATTGCTCCAAATAAATACCTTTTTGCTTTTAGCCAAAATGACTATATTGAAAACCTGTGAACAAATGTGGTTCAAACCTTTTATTTTGGCACCAAACTTTTTGTGGAGCATCTAAAGGACAAGGGAAGGCCACATGAAATTTTGTGGATTTTTACAAAATACTGAAGCACCTCTTTTAAATCGAGAAAGCTGCTGGAGGGACCTCTTTGCAATTAAAGTCTTTGGGCTGGGGGGGGTTTTGGTGAAGAACACTTCTTCTCCACACTGTCGCCACAGGGCCAGTGCCCATGCCGCCGCGCCATGCCGTCGTCCGCACCATGCCGTGGCCCCGGATGGACAAGGAGCTACATCGACGCCGCCACCTGCTCCCCTTACTCCCCTCTCTCCATTTCCCCCCTTGATTCCCGGATCGAGGCCACCATTTCCTCTCCCGAGCTCCTCCGTTTTCCGCCGCCGGTGTCGAGCACGCCGCCGTCGTCTCGGCCCTCCCCGCGCGGATCGAAGACCACCTGAAGCATCACCTCGTCGGTGTTCCCCTTATGGAGCAAGGAATCGAGCCGAGTCGCCTCGTCCCCGACGAAATCGTCCCCGGCATCATCTACCTCGGCCGTCGCCGCCGGCCACGATTCCGGCCGTCCCCGCCTCTCCGCGCTGTCGGCTCCCACGCGTGTGACCTCAGGGTGAGCACCGCCCCCTCTAGCCTTTTCCCCGCCCCCTATTTCCCCTCGCCGCCGCCGTTCGCCGCCGAGTCACCGCCGTTGGCCGCCGGCGCCCCGCACACGCGCGCTTGGTAGCCCGGCCTGCCCCCCCCCCCCGGCCCAGTGGCCGGGGCTCCTCGGTGTGTGGCCCGGCCATAATGGCCGGCCTGCACCCGGCCTGGCCGGCCTGCCCCGGTTTTTCTTTTTATTTTGATAAAAGCAGATTTTTAAATAATTGATATCTCATTGTTTAATGGTCCAAAAATTACAAGTTAAATACCAAATTGATCAGCAAGACATACTCTACCATATAGAATCATTGAATTGATCTTTTGGGACTTTTTATCTTATTGTTGTGAAGAATTCCTAAAATGGGTAATTAATATCCAACTTAGGAAAATTTATAACTTATTCAATATTAATCCAAAAATTACAAATAAAATACCAATGTGATCAACATGTCAAATGCTATCAAACCATGCACTCATCACATCATGAACACAAATATTTAATTGATGTTGTCCTTAATTTGATCAAAGGAATTAAACTCACTTAATTATTTAATTTGTTATTTATTCATCGGTATCCCGAAAATTACAAATGAGGTACCAAATTGATTGGAATGACCAACCCTAACCATTCTTGTCGTGTTCATGCATATTAAGCCACTTCTATAATAAATTAATAATTTATAAGATTGTGGTCACTAAGATAAATATGGGGTTGCTTCCAAATAATTGCACTAATTATTTGGAACTCCATTTAAATTACTAGATCAATTAAATGTTGATAACCTTGCATCAATTTGACATGTCATCATGTGATTGCGCATTGCACCTTGTGATCGTGTGATTTATGTGTTCTTTGTATTTCTCTTTTGGGTATCGATAGATTCCGGAGCCGAGGGTCTCTCTAATTACTCGGACGAGCAATACTTCACGCCCGGGCAGCAAGGCAAGAGATAACCTAACCTTCTTGGCATTTAGCATCCTATGATTTCATCAAATTATTTTATCCACCATACTATTGCATGCGGTTCAAATGTCCCTTTTGTTAAATATTAGAATATCCTATGAATGCATGTTCCTCCCCGAGCCAATCACATGTATCCCTACCTATGAAACCTAGGGTTGAAGTGTTGGCCCGAGATAAAGATAGAATTAATTTGTTCATATGCTTAGCTATGCTTAGCCATGCTTAGTTAAATATTTAGTTATGTCCGTTGATTATTTCCATAATTGTTGATGACGATGGAATGATGCGGACTTGGTGGATATGTGTGGTGCTTAATTAAAATGCTAAGTAGGCTTGGGTGAGTTGCCATCGGGGATGGTGTTTTGCCTCACTCATGCCCCTAGGTGCGAGTTCCTGTCTTCGGAACCAAGGTCTGAGCGTGCTGCCATTGGTGGGTGTATGGGCGCCTTACTGACCGAATAACTTGTGCGGGCGTATCCAAGGGTCCTCTAGTTCGGTTTTCCATTTGCGTGTGAGTGGAAAAGATGATGTTGATGAGGATTTGCGTTTAGGACGTGGCGATGGGGCAGGGGCTGGGGCTGGGTAAACTTGCCCTGTGGCCACTGATGACTCTTGGATAGTCTCACGCGAGGTAAAGGTCTAACCGCGCCTGCTTGCCGGCCTTCCCCGGAAGAGGGCCAACCAGGTGAGCCGGACGGTACCAATGGAGAAGGAGCTGGGAGGTCCCTCGGGAACCTGGCGACTTCCACTTAGTACACCCCTGCAGGGTTAATCTTTTCGAAAAGCCGTGTCCGCGGTTATGGACGCCTTGGGAATGGATTTACGGGATCATAGAGAATGTTAACCTTAATTAATTAATTTGGCAGCTAAAGGTTGCAACTCAACGTGTGTGAAAAAGGTTCATTTCCTCGAGGGTGATTCGAGGGAGTGCCTTTGGTGAAGATGAGTGGTTGGTTACAAAAGGGTTCAATGAGAACCAAAGATGACAGATGATGATACTCTCTTACCCCCTTTATAAAAATACTCTGATTAGACGAATGCCATGTGTCTTTTATGTTTCGGTTTATGAAAGTTAGCTTTATGCAAAAAGAAATACATATAAAGCTTTAGAGCCTCCGTCAGTCATTGGGCCTATATCGCCCTACTAAACTTGCGAGTACATCGTACTCAGTCTCTCTTTGCTGCCCCTATGTATTTGTATTTCAGAGGAGGACGACACCGAGCGACTAGGTGGTTTCTTCGTTGACGTCGACTACTAGTCTGGGGTTCCCAGGTGGCAGCTTGGGACCGTGGAACAAGCTGGCTTGGGTGATGTTTATTGTAGGCCTCTTAGGCCATATATTTGCTTCTTGTTGTTAGACAACACTACCCGCTTCCGCTTGTTGAATTGTTGGATCTGCGATCCTTTTGCTTGTAATATTTGTATTCTTCTCGTTATATGAGTTGCTATACTTTTGTGTCGTAGAGTCATTGCTTTGTGCCAGTTCGGTTCCACAAGTCTCGATCTTTGTCTTATGCATTGATGGTTGTGTCGTATTCATAGCCTCTCTGTATAATTCCGGGGTCGGGGCGCTACACATAGAACATCAAAGTAGAGCTAATGGACTGCTATTTTCAGATCCACACACAAAACATGAGAAATCTAGGAGAGAGCATGCACTCACCTATCTTGAGATGTGTAGGACCAGAACGGGAGGTTGGAGTTGAGCCGCAAGAAGATGGCGGCTGGAGGACCTTCAACACGCATCCAAGTGCACATCAGCGACCAGATGCCACCAATGCTGGTCGAGATGGAGTCAGGGACACGCCCGTGGAGGTCGAGCTCCTCGCGTGCACCGTCTTTGCGTTGTCGCCGGCTGTAGCGCTGAGAGAGAGAGAACACAAGAGGAGGTGAGAACAGAGTGAGAGGGAGAGGGAGATGGAGAGAGAGGTGGAGGAGGGAGAGACACACCTGAGGACATGGGCTGCTACGGGAGGTACTTGTGGCACAGAGGAATGGCGAAGCAGCGAGGGGAGCCGATGGTGAGCATGCTGCCGCCATACCTCTCGCCCGCATGCTCCTCGTCTCCATCGTCGAAGCCTCTTACCGCCTCATAGCTGCCCTCCTCTGGGACGAGCTCCTGCAGCGCCTCCTACGGGAGGAAGAGAGAGAGGGGTGGAGGAGAGTTGGGAGGGGTGACGCTTGCAGCACCTCCTACCGCCCATCCCCACGGCCGCCACATCCAGCTCCGCCCGCGTCGCCGCCCACCATTGGGACGTGCTTCTGCAGGGGGAGGGGAAGGGGCGGCGGTGGACGACCTGGGGAGGGGCGGTGGCGGAGGACGAGCTGGGGAGGGGCAGCGCGAGGGAGAGAGGTGGCTAGGAAGAGAAACGAGCGGGGATTGGGGGAGGGCAGATGAGTGGGGATTGGGTTAGGGTTTCACCGCGCGTCGGTACTGGTTTTGTCTCACGCAGCAAGCGGGCGAAACTGAGAGACGCTCACGAAGGTGCTCCGCTGCCACAGATAGCATGGCCCCACAAACACCCGGACCCGCGGTCATTCACGGTGCCCCAAGCAAGAGAAGTGAGGGAAGATTTTTATCGCATCCACAGGTTAAAAAGTGAAACAGCACATCAATTTACCCTGTAGACCACACATCGGACGCAGGAGGTTGCTCAGAAGGGGCAACCCGGGGCATATGGCGGGTAGGCTCTTGTCCTTTATAGAAGAGATGAGAGCATCACTAAAATAATCATGCATAGCTAAAAGGCTTTTTAACCTGTAACAACTCTCTTGTATCTTTTTGTTTTGGTTTTTGGTGCCAAGAATAGCCTCTAAAGATAGGAAGACTAATTTGTGAGTTTGCTGTGCAGAACAGATTTCTGTTCCTCACTGTTCGAAAATCCAAAAAATCACAAAACGCATCTGTGGCTGCAAATTTTTGACAGCAAGCACCAGGGTTTTGTCTACCTTTTTCTAGTTTTAAGTTTTCTGATTTGAGGTCCAGAAGTGCCTCGATAAAATTCATCTTTACAGTATGTTCTTTTTTTGACACAATCTGTCCTTAGTTTTGTATTGCTTCTTTTGTGGGCAAAGTGAAGTTTTTCCAAAGCTAGAGCTTTACTTAGACCTTTGTGACAGTAGCTAATGTTGTAAAAAAAATGAGTTCTTGATATGTGCTTTGGAACTGAAGGAAGATATTTTTTTGTGGACTAACCCCTTAATAAAGTTGCTATAAGTTTTGCGTGAAGAAAGTTTTCAAATATCCAAGTGCGAGGTGATGAAGGAAGATCGAGAAGGAACAAAAGCCTAAGCTTGGGGAGGCTCCCCATGTACCCTCTTCTGAAATATTCAAGAAGTTACAATCGTCTAAGCATGGGGATGCCCAAGTCATCCCCTTCTTCATCAACAATCATCGGTTTTTCTCATGGTACTATATTTTTATTTGTTTACACATCATGTGTTGTTCTTAGAGCGTCAGTTTGTTTTTATTTTAGTTTTTTTGTGTTAGTTTTCTGGTCCTTGTAATAATTCGGATCCATGCATGCTTGTTTGGGAGAGAGACACGCTCCGCTTTTTCATTATACACTCATGTGCTTCACTTATATGTGTTGAGTGTTTAGCCTTTATCTTTTATGCTTTTAGCTCTTGTTTTCAAGCATCTTTTGTTCAGAACTGTTAGCGTTTGTAGTTAGGAAGTTTTGCTCATGTTGCTTCACCCTTTTAGTTTTGTTTCAAATAAGTTGATTGGTGTTTGGTTAAGTGGAAATTATCATGTAGGAAGTGTAAAAAGTGCTGCTTAATCTTGTAGACCATTGTCTTGAATCTTTGATACTTGTCAATTGTTTAGAGATATGAAGTAGATTAATGCTTAAACTTGTGGATCATTTAGTAAAAATAGATTAGTAAAGAATTACCCTAAGGCTTTAAAACTGTGGTGCTTGTCCTGCTTGGTAGTTCTCAAGATCTAGATATTCTTTTGCAAAGAGTTGGTTTGGCTAACAAGGTAGATGGTGTGAAGTCTAGTGGTTATGCATGATGTATATCTGTGTTTGCTTGATATCCTGTTAAGCCCACAAATTTCGTACTAAGAGGGAATACTTCTCGTGCATCCAACTCCCTGAGCCAAAAATCTTTGCCATGTGTGTCCACCATACCTACCTACATGTGGTATTTCCCTGCCACTCCAAGTAAATTTTTCATGTGCTATATTTAAAATATTCAAAATTCTCCTCTTTGTGCCTCTGTTTTTCAGCTCGTGAGGAAGTAGTAAGAAGTTAGTTATAACTTGTGATAGGCAAGGTCATTTCCCCCCTTTCACCCAGTGTTGATGGTTAACATCCTCACTTGAATCAACCGAAGAACGGCTTAAGCAAAATATAAAATATAACTCACCATTCTCTTCCGCACAATGAAAATCTGAGAAATCAGCTCAAACATTGGTTAGTGGTGAAACAAAGGAGAAAGAGAAATGTACTCGTTCCTCTAAACCAGTCGCTCTCACAAGTCTAAAAGCCTTGCTTGTTATGGGGGACTAGCTAGTTTCTTTGCTGTGAAGTTGTTGACGAAAACATGCATGTCCCAAAACTGTTTTACTTCTATCAAAAATCAAAAAAATAAAAGCTCTAGCACATGATTAATCCCTGCTTCCCTCTACGAAGGGCCTTTCTTTTACTTTTATGTTGAGTCAGTCTTCCTCCTCCTTCTAAACTCCTCAAGCAATCACTTGGTATCAACTGTGGTTTATGTTTTACTTCATGTTATCTTTGTGTCTAACTGTGAAAACTTTGTATTGACTTTATCTTTAGATGTAACAGCCCAGTTTTGGTACCCTAAAATATCGGCCAAAATTTTCACTTTTTGCTTTGCAACATTGCATCATGGCATCCATTTAAATTGCTAATTTAAAATAAAGCAAGATTGGAAAGCATTGAAAGGAAGCAAATGTAATCCCAAAAATCTCCAACCTCAATGAAATTGCTCAAATGGGTGAAACCAAATTATTCTGAAATTTCCAATTTGTCCAGGAAGTTCCCAGAATACATTTTATAAATAATTGCCAAAGGCAATTTCTTGACAAGCAAAGAAATAAGAATCTGAAATTTAGAATTGGTTTAACCACATTTTGAATTTTGAATCCAAGTTCAACATATCAAAAATTCAAAATAAAATAATGGGGAGCTTCATTATTATGTTGGGAGCCTCCATGAATATTTCCACTTATTTTGAAAATGTTTAAATACCCCAACTAAATGGATTTTTGCATTTGATCAAAAATGCCATTTTGTAAACCCTATGAAAAATTGGTGTTCAAAACATTTTATTTTGCAACACCAATTTTTGTGGAGCTTCTTCATGTCATTGGGAGGTTACCTGAATTTTGGCAGATTTTATAAAAATGTTTAAGTACCTCAATTTAAATCCTAAAATGGCTGCTGGACTAAGTTGTAATTAAGTTATTTTCAGCCGGGGGGTTCTTGGAAGACCACCTTCTTCCCTGTGGCGACAGTGGCGCCACTGTCACCATGCCGCCGACGCCCTCGTCCCCGCACGCCGCGCTCCGGTCCCCCTCCCCCTGGAGGATAAGAGCACCGCGCCGCGCTGCTCTCCTCACTCCCTCCTTTTCTTCCCCCAGCGAAACCCTAACCCTAGCCGCCACGGCCGCGACCTAGCCGAGGACGCCGCTGCTCGCCGCCGTCGATTCCGGCCGCTCGAGCTCAAGCCGATGACGCCATCCACTCCGCCTCGTCGTCCGCGTCGTCCCCGTGCAAGGAATCGGAGAGGGAGGCCGTAAATCGCCGATGCCGTCTCCTTCTTCTCCTGCACTGCCACCGCCGCCGAGCACGATCCCCGTCACCTCCGACCACCTCCGTCTTCACCGAGCGCACCCACGCAACGAGGGTGAGCACACGGTCCGCGGAGACCTACTCCCTCCTCTCCCGACTCTCTAGTTCGCCGTGGCCGTTTCTGCCCGTCGCCGGCCACCACCTATCGTCAACATAACCGTCGCTCCGGCGACCAAGAAATAACGGCGCCGCCCGTTCTAGGTTCCTCGTAGTGAGACGCATCGAATCCGCCCCCTCTCGGGCTTCCCCGTGCACGTACGCGACGGATCGGTGCACGTCCGTGCCGCCGGTCACCGCCGCGCCGCGCCGGTCTTGGCATCGACCCCGGGTCAAACCGACCCGTGGGCCGTAGTTCCAGCGTGGCCGCCACCGTGGCACCTGGCCCACGCGCCAGCCGCTATGGCTAGCTGGGCCTGTGTGAAAAATGTTTCGGGCTGAATTTTCTGAATTTAGTTAAATAGACCGAATTTCAATTGAACTTTGAAATTCAATAACTTTTGAACCATAGCTCAGAAAAATGCAAACAATATACCAAAATGCTTAGAAAAGGAATATCTACCTATTAGTATCCTTTCCATGATCAATTAAATTTATTTAATTGCCTTTATTTAATAAATACTAAAATGGCAGAATATTTGGAATTTAGAAAATCCATAACTTGAGTTTTGTTTACTCAAAATTTATGTTTAATAGCTCAAAATGTTCAGTAAGCAATGAACTACAACATTATGTCATTTGATAGAATTGTAGAATTAATTTTTTTGCTGTTTATTAAAATTAAATAAAATGACAGATTTAAATCAATAATTGGAAATATCATAACTTGATAAATATTGATCCAAAAATTGCAAATGATATACCAAAATGACCAGCAAAACAAATGCTATCTATCTATGTTAAGATCACAGCATGAAACCAATTTTTCCTTTGATGTTATTTTCGAATTGTTTAAAATGATTTAAATTGCATAACCGTTTAAATCACCATTTCTTCATCGTTAATCGGAAAATTGCAAACGAAGTACCAAAATGATCAGGAGAACAATACCTATCTAATAATGTCATTTTCATGCATGTAGAACTCATATTTTAGTACTGGACATTTTGGGTAAATGCTTAATTCAGTAAGTTAAATATGGGGTTGCTTCCAAATAATTGCACTAATTATTTGGCACTCCATTTAATATTGTTAGATAAATCATATGATGATATTTTTGCATAAATCTGACATGTCATCATGATTGTGCATTGCACCTTGTCTTCGTGTGATTTATTTTGGTCTTTTGTATTTGTTTGGGTATCGATAGATTCCGGAGTTGAGATTAACCCTACCTACCCCGACGAGCACTACTGCACACCCCGTCAGCAAAGCAAGAGATAACCTAACCTTCTTGGCATCTAGCATCCTATTGCTTTATAAACTTATTTTATCCACCATAATATTGCGTGCAATTCGAATGACAATTTTGGGTAAATACTAGAGTATCCTATGAATGCATGTTTTCCCCGACCCATCACATGCTTCCCCTCCTATGAACCCTAGGTTTGATGTGTTGGCCTGAGACAAGGATATAAATGTTGTTATATATGCTTAGCTATTAGCCATACTGAGTCGATTGCTATATTGTCCGTTGATTAAATTCCATAATTATGAGGTTGATGGAATGTTTCGGGCATGGTGGTTACTTGTGATACTTAATTAAATTGCTAAAAGGCTTGGATGAGTTGCCATCGGGGATGGTGTTTTACCTCATTCTTGCCGCCTAGGCTGAAAGTGCTTTTAGCTAGAACCAAGAACCGAGCGTGTTTCCATCAGGTGGGGGTATGGGCCCCTTACTGACCGAATAATTTGTGAGGGGCTTTTCAAGGGTCCTCTAGTTTGAGCTTTCCATTTGCGTGTGAGTGTGTGGGTGGAAAAAGGCTCGATGAGGACGGTGGTGTTTAGGATGTGGCCGCGGGGCAGGGTGTTGAAATAGGCACTGAACCTGTCCTTCCGCACACTAATGATCCTTGAGTAAGCCTCATGCAAGGTAAAGGTCTAACTGCGCCCACTCGTCGGCTTTCCCCGGAAGAGAGCTAATCAGGCGAGCCGGACGGTACAAATGGAAAAAACAGTACACCCCTGCAGGGTTAAATCTTTTCGAAAAGCCGTGTCTACGGTTATCGAAAAATCTTGGGAAAGGCGGATTAGCTCATAGAGAACCTGAACATAATTAATTAATTTGGCAGCTAGAGGTTGCAATCCAACGTGTGATAAGAGGTTCATTTCCTCGAGGGTGATTCGAGGGAGTGCCTTGGTGGAGATGAGTTGCCTCTGGTTACAAATGGTTCGATGAGAACCAAAGATGAAAGTTTACTCTCTTATCCCCTTTCGAAAAACACTCTGAGTAGACGATGTCATTGAGTCCCTTATGTCTTTTATAAAGGAAAACTAGCTTTATGCAAAAATAGCTACATACAGCTTTAGAGCCTCCGTCATCATTGGGCCTATATCGCCCTACTAAACTTGCGAGTACGTCGTACTCAGTCTCTCTTTGCTGCTCATTAATTTGTTTTAGAGGAGGACGACACCGAGCAGATAGGTGGGTTCTTCGTGGACATCGATGAGTAGTCTGGGGTTCCCAGGTGGAAGCTTGGGACGTCGGAACAAGCTGGCTGGGTTATGTTTATCAGTAGGCCTCTTAGGCCCTATTTTGGATCTTGTTGTTAGACAACACTACTTCGCTTCCACTTGATGTGATGATGGGTCTGTGACCCCTGGTGTGCTATTTGTATCTTTGTCATATATGAGTTGCTATATGAACTTTAGTGTCGTAGAGTCTATGATGTGCCAGTTGTTCCACAAGTCTTGATCTCTTTATTATACATTGATATCTATGCCAGTGTTTATGGCATGATCGGAGTGTTGCGTGGGAGCGGTAATCCCATGCCCTTCGGTTTTGTAGCATAGCCTGTGGGTTACATAGCCTCTCTGTATAATTCCGGGGTCGGGGCGTTACATTAGATAAATAAGTTGCAAGTTGAAGCTTTATGCTGAAGACTTAAATCTTTCTTTGTGTTGGCCAAACTCCTTTGTTGAATCAATATTGCTTTGTGATTTCTCAATCATTGTCAAGTGTTATGCTTTTAAAACTTGAAAGTACTCTTTTCTAGTAGATTCTTATTTAGATGTTTTACCTGGTTAATCATTGTTTGTTTCATTCAATGAACCTTTGTTTTGGGTCATTGCATTCGGTTCATATGCTTTACATGATTAGTTAATCATGATTGTGATTGGTAGCATGTCACATCAAAAATTATTTTGTTATCACTTACCTACTCGAGGACGAGCAGGAGTTAAGCTTGGCGATGTTGATACGTCTCTGACGTATCTATAATTTTTCATGTTCCATGCTTGATTTTATATTAGTGCCGCATGTTTTTACAATGTTTTTATACCATTTTGGCATAATTTATGGAACTAACCTATTAACAAGATGCCCAGTGCCAGTTCCTGTTTTCTGCTGTCTTTTTTATTCACAAAAGTTGTTCTAAGAAGTTTCTTGGATTGGTCTCAAAATTTACGGGAATTATTTCCAATATGAAACAAAGACGAAACCCGAAGGACAACCGGAGGGGAGGCACAGGGGCTCCAGGAGCCACCTGGCCGTGGCCCCCCCCCTTGGCCGCACGTGGGGCCCACCTGGGGCCCCTGTCCATCGCCTCGCGTTGCCCCTTCGCCTATAAATTCCCCTCTGATCTAAAAACAGAGGAGAACCGATCACAATTTCCAGAATACGTCTGAGGCCGCCGCCATCTCAAATCCTAGTTCGGGAGGGTTCAGAAGCTCTTCTCGGCACCCTGCCGGAGAGGGGAATCGACGCTGGAGGCATCTACATCACCATGCCTGCCTCCAGAGTGATGCGTGAGTAGTCCACCTTGGGACTATGGGTCCATAGCAGTATCTAGATGATTGTCTCTCCTCCTTGTACTCCATTGCTTAGATCTTATGAGCTTCCTATCATGATCAAGACCATTTATTTGTAATTGCTACATGATTGAGTTTGCATGGATCTGATGAATTGTGAAAGTCATTACTTTTGTTCAGTTATGTGTTTCATCTATGATCTTGCATGCTCTCCGATGCTAGTGGTTGCTTTGGTCGAGTAATTGTTAGTGTTGTATGAGGGAGTATTTATGCTAGATAGTGGGTTCATGCCTCTCTATGTCTGAGTTCGGTGACAGGAACGGTCAAGGCTACAGATGTGCTATTGCCACTAGGGAGAAAACAACAGTGTGATTTCTTCGTGTTATCTACATTGCTTACATTATGCACTTTGCTTATTGCAATGATCTGTTGCTTGCAACTTAATACTTTTGGGTGACATGCTGGATAGCGATCCCAGAGTGGATTATTAGTCATAGATGCGGTTGGATGACAGTCTGTGTATTTTGACGTAATGCCCATATTAGATGAAGCGGTGAACTATATTGTTTTATGATAGCCTTGTTGTGCGCCTACAATTCAGTCAATTTCCATGCTGTAATTTGTTTACCCATCACGTATATCTTTTGGAGAGACACCTCTAGTGAACTGTGGACCCCGGTCCTATTTTCCTACATCGCTTACAACCGTTTTCATAGCTTTTCATCATCATTTGCTCGCTGGTCATATTTCATCATCATAATATTTTACATCCATACATTTAATTCTTTGTGTTTGGCAAACCGGAGAGATTGACAACCTCTCTGTTTTGTTGGGGCAAAGTAGTTTGTTTCTGATTGTGTGCATTTTCGCGTTAATCTACAAGCACCAGAGTGGATTGCCACCTTGCTAAGCCTTCTCCAAGTCCTACTGGATTCGATAACCTTGGTTTTGTAATCAAGGGAAAACTTCTTCTGTGCTGAATCATACCTTTCTCTTGGAGTCTCCCACCAACACGCCATCACCCACCATGTCGAGCCCCCAGACCGCGAACGTCCAGATTAAAGGGATTGTTCTGAGCTCCTGTGCCGGCAAATGAGCTTGCTTGGCATAGCGTTGACAACCTTCACAAGTCTTGACGATGTTGGCAGCATCTTCCTTAGCCGAAAGCCAGAAAAAACCGTGTCGAAACGCCTTGGTGACTAGCGCCTTTGCCGCCACGTGATGCCCACACTCGCCAGAGTGGATTTCCTGTAGGATTTGCCGACCTTCTGATATGTCTCCGACGTATCTATAATTTTTGATGTTCCATGTTTGATTTTATATCATTTCCACATGTTTTTATAACGTTTTACATCATTTTGGAATATTTTATGGAACAAACATATTGACAAGATGCCCAGTGCCAGTTTCTGTTTATTATGTCTGTGCATTGCAGAAAACGTCCAAAATCCAAAGTGCTCGGAAAATTCCCAAATAATTACAGAAATTATTTTTCGCCAGAAGACTTCGGTAGCCAGAATGACAAGTCCAGGGGAGGCCCACAGCCTCCAGGTGCCACCCAGACGCGGTTGGACCTGGGGTGGCGGCCGGGTGCCACCTGGACAGCTCGTCCACCCCCTCGCACCGCCTCTTCGCCTATATATTTGCTCCTGGCCTAAAAATGCTGGAACATCGAAGGTTTTCTCCAGAAACACATCCGAGCACCACCGCCACCATAAACACCATTCGGGGGACAGAAGTTCTTGTTCCGGCACCCTGCCGGGATTGGGAATTGCCCCCGGAGCCATTTTCATCGCCGTTTCTGCCTCCCAAGATGAGGAGGGAGTAGTTCTTCATCGAGTCTGAGGGCTCTAATGTAGCTATGTGGTTATCTCTCTCTCCCATGGTGTAATCTTTATGTGATCGTGAGCATTGTTAGTACGGCTGAATTCTTATGTAATGTTATGCTACTCAATTGGTTTGTCAAGTATAATTGCCGGATTTAGTGACAACACAAAGCCTTGGTGATAGAACGGGGCGCGTGTGTGACTCCTTGACAGATTATCTAGAGTGATAATTACCTTGTTTATTCTTTGTGGAATTGTGGTCTTTGTTTACTCAGACTTTGAGGTGTGCTTTTGTAGCCCTACGCATAGTACCCTTGTTTATCAAGGAGAAGGATAATTCCGAGTAGTACTTGCTTGCTTTCAGTTGTGCTAACATGTTGAGAGAGATCCCTAGCGAAAGTATGATCCCTAGGCCTTGTTTCCAATCATCGGAACACCGTTTCTAGTCACTTTTGTTACATGTTTGCTAGCTGCCATTTTTATTACAGAATTACAAATTCACCTTTTACCATCCATATCACTTGTATTTTACCGTCTCTTCGCCGAACCGGTGCACCTATACAACTAACAATTGTATTAGGTGTGTTGGGGACACAAAAGACTTCTTATATCTTAATTGCAGGGTTGATTGAGAGAGGATACGTTCAACCTCTTCCTCCCGTGGATTCGATAAACCTTGGGTTACTCACTTAAGGGAAAATTGCTGCTGTCCTACAAACCTCTGCACTTGGAGGCCCAACACTGTCTGCAAGAATATAAGCGCGTAGTAGACATCAAGCTCTTTTCTGGCGCCGTTGCCGGGGAGGTTGGGTAAGCGGCATTCACACTCCGGGAAGGAAGCTCTTTTCTTGCCAGGGAGGTGAGTGCTTGAAGGTATCTTCTTTAGATCTTGCAATTTAATCTTTTTGTTTCTTGTTTTCACTAGTTCGGTTTAATGGAAAACAACAAAAAAATGAGAGAGCTTTATAAAATTTATCTTGAAATTGGTCATAATGCTTTTGAAGAGAAAATTTAAAAACCTATGGAACTTTATTTGCATAATAATCATGCTAGTAGCAATGTTATTAGTATGATTTCTTTGAATGTCATTGTTGCTAATGCTATGGAAAATTGCAAGCATTGGTATGCTGGTTTTCATGAATATGATATTTTTAGTCCCCCAAGCTTTGAGGAGGAAATTTGCTTTGATGATACTTTGCCTCCAATATATGATGATTATAATAATTGTGATATTTTAGTTCCACCTACTATTGGGGATAAAGTTTATTTTGATTATGATATGCCGCCTATATATGATGATTACAATGATGGCTATGATAGTGTTACTCCCACTATTACTAATGAGAAGGATTTTACTTATATGGAGAGTAATAATACTTTTATGCATGTAGATCATGATAAGAATGTTTTATGTGATGGCTATATTGTTGATTCGGTTCATGATGCTACTGAGAATTATTTTGAGAGAGGTAAATATGGTTATAGAAATCTTCATGTTATTAAAGTTCCTCACTTTATGATGAAGGTTTTGAGCTTTATATTGTGTTGCTTTTATATGCTGGTTGCTTTAATACCTAATGGTCATTATGAGAGAGGGAGACACGGTTTCATATATCTCAATAATATTAAGTCTCCGATCTTTATGTTGAAAGTTTTGAAGTTGCACTTGTTTTGCCTTCCTATGCTAGCCACTTTGGTCTTCATTGATTTGTTTTCTTACAAGACTCCTATGCATAGGAAGTGTGTTAGATATAAACATGTTTTATATATGCTTCTTGATGCTCTCTTTTATTTTCAACTCTTATTCTTATGAGAGCATCATTAAAATCTTTTTGCCTAGCTAAAAGGCGTAAAAAAAGCGCTTATGGGAGGCAACCCATTTTACTTTTAGCTTCTGTTTCTTTTTGGTTTATTTGAGTTTTGGGTGATGTTACTTCTGTAACAACTCCTTTGTATCTTTTTTTGGTTTTTGGTGCCAAGAATAGCCTCTAAAGAGAGGAAGACTAATTGGTGACACTACTAGGGAAAACCCTATCTGTGGCGCACCATTTTGACTTTCTATGGCCCATGCTGGGTGCGCCACAGAAACGTCGCCACTAAATTGTAATTATGTGGCGCATGGGCCAGATGCGCCACAGAAATGTAGATTTCTGTGGCGGATCCAGCTCCATGCGCCACAGAAATATTTTGGAAAATTTTGAACCTGGAAATTCAAAAAAATTCACAAAAATTAAAAACAAAACAAAAAATGAAATATTTTGGAAAAACCTAACTATTTGAATTTTTTCCAATTTTTCTAAATTTCTAACCCATCCCAAACGATGACTTCCCGGTAGGTCACCCATCCTCAAATTGCTCCAACCCAAGCACGCTTAACTTCTAAGTTCTATTCAGTTCAACTACCCTTATGCTACTAAATTCTTATTGATATAAGCATCATACCAACCCTCTTATCCCTTGTATGTGTATAGATGTGTGTGTAGTTTATGTGTGGTATGTGTATATATGTTTATATATGTGTTTTTAAATTTCAAAAACTTCAAAAGTATCAAAAGGAAATTCAAAAGTTTCAGAAAAATTCAAAAATTTCCGAAAACTTCAAAAAAAATTCAAAAAATTTAAAAATTTAAAAAAATTCAAAAATCCAAAAAATCCAAAAAAACAAAAACAATCCACAAAAAATCCAAAAAAATTCAAAAATCCCGAAAACTTCAAAAACACTCAAGTTCTTATTGATATAAGTACCATATCAACCCTCTTAAACCTTGTATGTGTATATATGTGTGTGCAGTTTATGTGTGGTAAAAAATAAAAAACTTCAAAAGTTTCAAAAGCAAATCCAAAGTTCTAAAAAATCTCAAAAAATTTCAACAAAACCCAAAAAAATAAAAAAAATCCCAAAAAATTCAAAAAAAATCAAAAAATCCAAAAAAAATCAAAAGTCCCAAAAATTCAAAAATTCAAAAAATAAAAAACAGAAAATTCCACAAATTCAAAAATCAAAAATAAAAAAAAATCCCAAAAAAGATTAGAAAAATTCAAAAATCCCAAAAAATCAAAAAATAAAAAATCTAAAAATCCAAAACAATTCAAAAAATAAAAAACTTAGAATTTCAAAAAAATTAAAAAATATATTTTGAAAGTTTTCTTGAATTTTTTATTTTTTATTTTTGAGATTTTTTGAATTTTTTATTGGTTTTTTTATTTTTTTTAAATTTTTAAAATTTGTTCGATTTTTTGAAAAAAAATTTGGATTTTTTATAATTTTTTTGCAATTTTTTCAATTTTTGAAATGACCAAAAATAAAAAAATTCAAGGTTTTTTCCCTCTCATGCATGAAAAAAAGTTATTTAAAAAAGAAGATTTTTTCTACAAAATCAAAAAAATTCAAAAAATATTTAGAAGTTTAATTTTTTTCAAAAAAATTCATAAAAATTCTTTTTTTAGAAAAATATTGTTTTTGGAATTGTTGAATTTTTTTTTGAAGTTTTCTGGATTTTTTGAATTTATTTTGGATTTTTTGAGTTTTTTTGGATTTTTTGAATTTTTTTGATTTTTTCAAACTTCTGTGGCGCATATGCAACATACGCCACCGAAAGCCACATTTCTGTGGCGCACATCCAACATGCGCCACAGAAATATGTCTTTCTGTGGTGCATATAGCTAGATGCGCCACAGAAAGATGTCTTTCTGTGGCGCATGTTGGATGTGCGCCACAGAAATGTGGCGCATCTAGCTATATGCGCCACAGAAAGACATATTTCTGTGGCGCATTCGGTTTTCGTGCGCCACAGATTTCCAAAATTCTGTGGTGCATGCAAAACTATGCGCCAAAAAAATGTTTTCTGTGGCGCATGGCTGTTTGGTGCGCCACAGAATGTGGTTCCACCTATAGCTAGTTTCCTAGTAGTGTGAGTTTGCTGTCCAGAAACAAATTTCTATTCTTCACTGTTCGAAAATCCAAAAAATCACAGAACGTCATCTGTGGCTGAAAATGTTTGATAGCAAGCATCTGCAATTTTTATACCTTTCTCTAGGTTTAAGTTTTCTGATTTGAGGTCCAGAAGTGCCCCAAAAAAATTCATCTTTACAGTCTGTTCTGTTTTTGACAGATTATGTCCTTAGTTTTGCATTGCTTCTTTCACGGGCAAAGTGAAGCTTTTTCAAAGCTAGAGCTTTACTTAGACCTTTGTGACAGTAGCTAATGTTGTAACAAAATAAGTTCATGATATGTGCTTTGGAACCGAAGGAGGATATTGTTTTTATGGACTAACACCTCTAATGAAGTTGCTATAAGTTTTGCGTGAAGGAAGTTTTCAAGTATCCAACCGCGAGGTGATGAAGGAAGATCAAGAAGGAATAAAAGTCTATGATTGGAGAGGCTCCCCATGGAACCTCCTCTGAAATATTCCAGAAGTCACAAGCGTCTAAGCTTGGGGATGCCCAAGGCATCCCCTTCTTCATCGACAATCATCGGTTACTCTCATGGTACTATATTTTTATTCCTTTACACATTATGTGCTGTTCTTGGAGCGTCAGTTTGTTTTTACTTTCAGTTTGTTTGTGTTTTGTTCTCTGATCTTTGCAATAAATTGGATCCTTGCATGCTTGTTTGGGAGAGAAACACGCTCCGCTTTTTCGTAAACACTCATGTTCTTCACTTATATGTGTTGAGTGTTTAGCCTTTGTTATTTTTGCTTCTAGCTCTTGTTTTCAAGCATCTCTTGTTCAAAGCTGTTAGCTTTTGTAGTTATGAAGTGTTGCCCATGTTGTTTCACCCTTTTAGTTATGCTTCAAATAAGTTGATTGGTGTTTGGTTGAGTGGAAATTATCATGTAGGAAGTGTGAAAAGTGCTTCTTAATCTTGTAGATCATTGTCTTGAATCTTTGATACTTGTCAATTGTTTAGAGATATGAAGTAGATTAATGCTTAAACTTGTGGATCATTTAGTAAAAATACATTAGTAAAGAATTACCCTAAGGCTTTAAAACTGTGGTGCTTGTCCTGCTTGGTAGTTCTCAAGATCTAGATATTCTTTTGCAAAGAGTATGTTTGGCTAACAAGGTAGACGGTGTGAAGTCTAGTGGTTATGCATGATGTATATCTGTAGTCATTCATTGAACCAAGTTGATTTTATGTGTTTGCTTGATATCCTGCTAAACCCCAAAATTCCGTACTGAGAGGGAATACTTCTCGCGCATCCAACACCCTGAGCCAAATATCTTTGCCATTTGTGTCCACCATACCTACCTACATGTGGTATTTCCCTGCCACTCCAAGTAAAATTTTCATGTGCTATCTCTTAAACTTTTAAAATTTCTCCTTTTTTGTGCCTCTATTTTTAAGCTCATGAGGAAGTAGTAGGAAGCTAGATATAACTAGTGACAAGCAAGGTCATTTCCCCCCTTTCACCCTGTGTTGATGGTTCACGTCGTCACTTGAATTTACCCGAGAGCGGCTTAAGCAAAATACAAATATAACTCACCATTCTCCTCCGCACAATGAAAACCTGAGAAATCAGTCAAACATTGGATAGTGGTGAAACCAAGGAGAAAGAGAAATGTACTCGTTCCTCTAAAACCAGCCGCTCTCAAAAGTCTAAAAGCCTTGCTTGAAATGGGGGACTAGCTAGTTTCTTTACTGCGCAGTCATTGACGAAAGCATGCATATCTCAAAACTGTTTTACTTCTGTCAAAAAAAAAAACAAAAAAAAAATAATAAAAAGCACTAGCACATGACTAATCCCTGCTTCCCTCTGTGAAGGGCCTTTCTTTTACTTTTATGTTGACTCAGTCTTCCTCTTCCTTCTTAACTCCTCAAGCAATCACTTGGTGTCAACTTTGGTTCATGTTTAATTCATGTTATCTTTGTGTCTAACTGTGAAAACTTTGTATTGACTTTATCCGGAGATAAACAAGTTGCAAGCTGAGGCTTTTTGCTGAGAACTTAAATCTTCCTTTGTGTTGGCCAAACTCCTTTGTTGAACTAATATTGCTTTGTGAGATATCAATCATTGTCAAGTGTTATACTTTTAAATCCCCAAGGTACTCTTTTCTAGTAAATTCTTGCCTAGATGTTACACCTGGTTAATCATTGTTTGTATCATTCAATGAACCTTTTCTTTGGATCAATGCATTCAGTTCATATGCTTTACATGATTACATGATCAAGATTGTGTTGGTAGCATGTCACTTCAAAAATTATTCTGTTATCACTTACCTACACGAGGATGAGCAGGAGTTAAGGGATACTGATACGTCTCTGACGTATCTATAATTTTTTATGTTCTATGCTTGATTTTATATCATTGCCACATGTTTTTATAATGTTTTACATCATTTTGGCATATTTTGTGGAACTAACCTATTGACAAGATGCCTAGTGCCAGTTTCTGTTTATTATGTCTATGCATTCCAGAAAAGGTCCAAAATCCAAAGTGCTCGGAAAATTCCCAAAAAATTACAGAAATTCTTTTTCGCCAGAAGACTCCGTGAGCCAGAAGGACAAGTCCAGGGGAGGCCCAAAGCCTCTAGGTGCCACCCAGGCGCGGTTGGACCTGGGGTGGCGGTCGGGTGCCACTTGGATAGCTCGTCCACCCCCTCGCGCCGCCTCTTCGCCCATATATTTGCTCCTGACCTAAGAACACTGGAACATTGATGGTTTTCTCCAAAAACGCATCCGAGCGCCGCCGCCACCATAAACCCTAATTCGGGGGACAAAAGTTCATGTTCTGGCACCCTGCCGGGATTGGGAATTGCCCCCGGAGCCATCTTCGTCGCCATTGTTGCCTCCCGTGATGAGGAGGGAGTAGTTCTTCATCGAGGACGAGGACTCTACTGTAGCTATGTGGTTATCTCTCTCTCTCTCATGGTGTGATCTTTATGTTATCGTGAGCATTGTTAGTACGGCTGAATTCTTATGTAATGTTATGCTACTCAATTGGTTTGTCTAGTATAATTTCCGGAGTTAGTGACAACACAAAGCCTTGGTGACAGAACGGGGCGCGTGTGTGACTCGACAGATTATCTAGAGTGATAATTTCCTTGTTTATTCTTTGTGGAATTGTGGTCTTTGTTTATTCAGACTTTGAGGTGTGCTTTTGTAGCCCTACGCATAGTACCCTTGTTTTATCAAGGAGAAGGATAATTCCGAGTAGCACTTGCTTGCTTTTAGTTGTGCTAACGTGTTGAGAGAGATCCCTAGCGAAATTATGATCCCTAGGCCTTGTTTCCAATCATTGGAACACCGTTTCTAGTCACTTTTGTTACATGTTTGCTTGCTGCCATTTTTATTATAGAATTACAAATTCACCTTTTACCATCCATATCACTTGTATTTTACCGTCTCTTCGCCGAACTAGTACACCTATACAACTGACAATTGTATTAGGCGTGTTCAGGACACAAGAGACTTCTTGTATCTTAATTGCAGGGTTGCTTGAGAGAGGATACGTTCAACCTCTTCCTCCCATGGATTCGATAAACCTTGGGTTACTCACTTAAGGGGAAAACTGCTGCTGTCCTACAAATCTCTGCACTTGGAGGCCCAACACTGTCTACAAGAATAGAAGCGCGTAGTAGACATCACCTTCCTCTGGGGAGACGAATCGTTGAAAGATGTTGGATGTGCTTCGCTTGTAAAGTTGTCCGTCAATGATTGTGTACACCTTTGCTCGTCACTCGATTTGACGGCTTAAAACTTCATCGTCTTTAGGCAACTCCTTGTTCGTTAGGAAATTGATGTACGGCGTAGTCCAATCTGGGGTCACCAAGCAGCCAGAAACTGATTCCGCCGATGAGGAGTACTCTTTGTCGTCGCCTTTGATGGACAGCTTATGCAGATGATGAAGAAACACATCTGGAGGAACTTCCTCCTGCTTTGAGCCAATCCTGGCCAGCGCGTCAGCAGCGTCATCATCGTCACGAGAGATATGTCGGACTTCTAAGCCGGCAAAGCATCTGCCGAACTCATCGAATGTTCGTCTGTATTCCGCCATTGTAGGGCTCTTCGTGTCCCAGGTTCCGTCCAGCTGCTGGATGACAAGATCCAAGTCGCCGTAACAGAGAATGTGCTAGACTCCCAACTCCTTTGCCATGTGTAAACCTTGGAGGAGAGCCTCATACTCCGCCACGTTGTTGGTAGCATTGAAGTGAATCTGCAGGACATAGCTGAGTTTGTCGCCTTTAGGTGACTTTAACACGAAGCCAGCCCCCGAGCCTTCTTTCATCTTAGAGCCATCAAAGTGCATTATTCAGTACTGAGAATCCGGCAAAGGTGTGCTTTCCATTGCTTCTGTCCAGTTTGCGATAAGTCGGCTAAGACTTGAGATTTGATGGCGGTCCTTGGCTTGTACTGGATGTAGAACGCTGCTAACTCGATGCCCCATTTGGGGACTCGGCCCATGGCATCCGCATTGTTGATGATATCCTTCAATGGAGCTTTGCTGACCATTGTAATTGTGTGATCGTGGAAATAATGTCGTAGTTTTCTGGCGGCAAAGAACACGCCGTAAGCCAGCCTCTAGTAGTGAGGGTAGCGTTGCTTTGAATCTGAAAAGACCTCGCTAATGAAATAGATGGGGTGTTGATCCGGCCATTGCTTTCCTTCCTCCAGGCGCTCGATGATAATGACTGCAATTATTACCAGATTGGTTGCTGACATATAGAGAAAGAGCGGTTCCTTATCCTTTGGAGCCGCTAGGATTGGAGCATGTGACAATGTGTACTTCAGATGTGCCAAGGCTGTCTCCGCCTCTTCTGTCCAAACAAGGTTGTCGGACTTTTTGAGTAGCTTGTATAGAGGCAGTGCCTTGTCACCGAGCCGGCTGATGAATCGGCTAACAGCTGCGGCGGAACCCGTAAGCCACTATATGTCCTTCAGACAAGTCGGACTTTCGATGTTCTGAATCGCCTTTATCTCTTCTGGGTTAACTTCAATTCATCTTTGAGAAATAATGAATCCTAGAAGCTTGTTCGCGAGAACTCCGAAGATGCATTTTGTCGGATTAAAGTTTCATCTGGTACTCCCTTTGATTTGCAAAGGTTTCCGACAGTTCAGCGATGAGATCGCCTCGCTTCTTCGACATGAACGCAATGTCGTCGACATAGACGTGAACATTGCGGCCGATCTGCTTGTCCAAACAACGATGCATACACCTCTGATAAGTGGCGCTGGCATTTTTTAAGCCGAAAGGCATTGTAAAATAACAATAGTTCTGTAGCACCCTCACTTTGAAAAGCAAGAATACCTCGTGAATTGCTAGGCCCTGGATCGAGTATGACTAGCATTCACCAACAGGATGTAATATCATGCATAAATGTTAAACGTTATTACATCGCTCTTACGAATGATCCAGAAACAAAGTACTTTATTACAACTTTGCATAGCCGAAGCTAGCTTAAAATAAATATAGTTCCACAAATATTATTCAGAGTTCAAGCAGCGTAAATAAAGTAGCACTGAGCTCCATCATCTCCATGTGCCACTGGCGAACATGTTGGTTGTAAGCTCGAAAGAAATCAACATCCTTACTCCTCAACTGAACAACCTGCAACATTAACGTTGCAGCCCAGAGAATTTGGGTCAATACCTTGTGACAGGCTGGCAAGTGTCATACTATGGTGGATATTAAATGGCAAGACTATTCTACATGATTATTTGGCTTGTGGGGTTCAAGGCTCTTGCGCAAAGCAAATTTTATCCTACACTTGTAAAACATTTCTTTTAAAACCAACTATTATTGAGATAAACATGGCATGAAAACCAATATCTCTTCTACCCATGTTCACCCATCAAATTTTTATTATGAAATTGGAATGAATGAGATTCTTCTGTCGACCACCTTGCTTAGTTACTCAAATTGTCCATAACCGGGGACACGGCTAAGATCTTAGTTTTATTTTACTCTCGAGAGTTTGTGGCACTTTCCCCACTAGACTCGATCAACCCATTCCATCCTTAACCCTCATTTAGTGAAAAGGAAAGGAGAAGACCAAGACGAGACCATTCAGAAGCATTTTCCCAACCCAACGGCTTGACCCGTTCCACCTACAACCCCTACATCAGCTTGTCAAGCCGGGTCGAGTCCACACAACATACTTAGTCAAGACAGAGCCCATATGACTAGTGGCTGCACTGGAAGTAAGCTAGACATGGAGTGACATGAAATCTCTAATACCCTGGGTGGCGAGCACAAGTGCACGTACTCAGGTACCCGCAGAACTGGGCCTGAGTAGCCACTCAACTTTGACCCACCAATACAACTCCAAAATCCACCCAGGCGATTCATTAATTTAGTAGAATTTTCTTAAATCATCTACCACAAAACAAATCATTTTTGCAGCAAGCCAATCTACTAAATTAATATAGGTCACTAGTCATCTAAACATGTGGCTAACCTAACAGGTTTGCATAGCATATAACTTCATTAAAAACAGCCTATCATGCATGCTACTGGAAAATAGTCTAAGGTGCAATATAAAAACATAGTAATAGGTCATTCATGAATTGTGTATGCACTTGCCTTGATAGTTGTTCAGGTTGCAACACTCACAGCACTCCTGGCACTCTTCACAATCTAAACAAACAAATTGCAACAATTCAATACACAAGCAATAAAGCAATATAACAAAATATGTATGCATGATGATTTACTAACAACACAAGTCAAGATTAAACAACAAATAAAGTTATTACTTTCTGTTATATACTATATGCATGATGCTCATAATTCAAAATTTTAGTGGCTTTAATAATTTAAAAACAATTTCTATAGTCAAAATGCCACTATTTGAGTTTTTACAAAACATTATCAATGCATGATGCACAAGTGCAAACTAAAATATCTACTGGACAGAGGACACTAAAAGACACACTTTTGCAGAAGAAAACAATTTAAAATAATTTATAGATTTAAAGTTATGCCAAAATTACTCAAATCCCTCATTTGAAATTTGAATAATTTTAAAGTTGGCAAAACAGAAAACTAATGGTTCTAAAATATTCTACAGGTTATAAGGTTTTCAAAAATATAAAGTTCATTAAATTTGGCCGAGCCATTAAAAAGATATGATGGTTTTAAGGTTCAGGGGTTTTTCTGCAAAACTGCCAAATTAAATCAATTCGGCCGAAAATACAGAAAATGGAGCTGACGTGGACGCTGACTAGGCGCTGACTGTGCGCTGACTCAGCGCTGACACGGCGCGATCTAACTGGCCGATACCGATTCGGGTTAAGAGGTTAAAAGGGAGCCGTTGGATCTAGATCCAACGGTCCAGATCTAAATCGGGGTGACCGGCCGGAGCTAGGGTTTCGGCAAGCGGCGGCGCGCGGCGGCGACGCGTCGGCATCGCGTGTTCCCGGTGATCTACGGCGTTCCAGGACGCACGGCTCTCACCTGGACGATCAGCGCGGCGAGGAGGACACGATGGCGAAGTGGTGCGCTCCGGGACGGTCTCCTCCGCCGGAGATTGCTCGCCGGAGTTTCTACAGGCGGCGGCTTGCTTCGGGTGATGATGAACTCGTCGATCTGGCGATGAGAAAAATAAGTGAAGATGTCCAGGAGATGCGCAACGAAAAATTAAAGCGGAAGGGAGGAGAGAGGGGTGCTGGGGTCGTCGGGAAGTGGCCGGAGCTCGGGATTTTACCGGCGGCAATGGCGGCGCGACGGGGACGATTCTGGGCAGCCTGGCGGCGCTTGGGCTAGGGTTTCTAAGGGGAAAAGAAGCGGACGTCGAGGAGATTATAAGGACGCGAAAAAGAGCAACAAATCCCCAAAGATCGGCCGGATTTGGATCGAATCCGTGCCGGATTCGTGCGAGGAGGTTGAAGGCGATGACGTCGGCTTGCGTCATCGTGGGGCCCGCTTGACAGAGAGAGGGACGAAAAAGAAAAGAGGGAAAGGGAGAGAGGCCGGATGCGGGGATGATGCCGGGCTGGTCCTGGGCCGGCAGTGGGCTGGCTCGGGTGGCCGCGGCCTTTTCCATTTTTTTTTTAAACAAAACTTTAACCTTTTCTTTTTCTAAAAACAGAAATCAACATATCTTTCAAAATAGAAATTCAAATTGGTTCAAACCAATTTGATTAATTTTGTAAAAAAAAAATACCCTTTATCAAACTAAAATATTTGGGATCATCTTTGCACAACTTTATTTACCAAAATACCCTTGGGCACAAAAAGGTAATTGTTGCTATTTCCCAACCTTTGGAAAAATTTGTAAAAATACTTTTTAGAGAACTTATTCAAAATACAAAATTATGGCACTAGTCTTGCCATCAAATAAAATCAAAATATTTGAAATATTGACTAGGGTTACTTTGCACCCTCTATGTCAATTAATAAAATATATTTTTAATTTTGAAATCTTTTACTAATTCAAGCAATTTAAATGCAACAAACACATGATGCTTATGAATGCCATGCATGATTTTGAGTTTTGAAACTTAAACAACAAAAAGTTTTTGATCCCTCTGAATTTTCAAAATTTGAAAATCTTGGGATGTTACAGACGACCACCCTTAAAAGGAATCTCGTCCCCGAGATTCGAAGAGGCTAGAAAGAAATGGGTTTGGGATCTCTGGTTTTAGGCAACGGGGTGGGCTACCACCCTTAAAAGAAACTTTTGTTGGTAGTCTAGAACTCTTATCCTCCATCTAGGATACAAGTTGTGGTTTGAAGCTGAGCCATGACTTAACATCCTTAATCCTCTTATGTTGTAGATGAAGAACAAATGATTGAGGTAAATAGTTAGTAGTGTACCGTTCACCATACTGGGCTTATTGAATGCTCTTCCCACATGAACATGGTTCACATGTCCCTTCTCAATAGAGTTGGGTTTGGCAGCTTCTTCAGTCTTCCTTTCCGGACACTCAGTTGAATAATGCCCCATCTGCTTGCACTTGAAGCATTGAATGTGACTAAGGTCTTTCTTTCCTGCATGGTGATGATAATTCTGACCATTGTGATTCCCATTGTTGCGGCCATTGTGGTCATTGTCCTTGTATTCTCCATTATCTCCTTTGTTTCCTCCATTGTGGTCATGATCCTGATGGTTGTGGCTGTGTCCACCATGGTACTTGGCCTTCTTGTGTGCAGATTCTGAGTTGTACTTGTTTCCATTATACTTCCTTTTCATGTTCTCCTCCTTCTGTATATTGTTGTCTAGTGTGATGGCTTGGTCCAGTAGAGCTTGATAATTTGGTGCATATGCCACCGACAATGGTATCTTCAGTTCACCACAGAGTCCACTAAGGAATTTGTCCTTCCTCTTGGCATCAGTATTGATGTCCTCTGGAGCATAATGTGACAGTGCACAGAAATCATCCATGTATTCCTTCAGGGTCCTATTACCTTGCCTCAGATTGCGAAACTCATCTTTCTTCAGGTTCATGATTCCTGAGGAAATGTGAGCATTGCGGAATCCCTCCTTGAAAGTGTCCCATGTGAGTCCAGCTAATGGGTGAGTAATCTGGTAGGTCTCCCACCACTGTGCTGCTGGTCCTTCGAGTAGGTGAGCAGTGAATCTCACCATCTCAGCATCATTGCACTCACAAGTGACTAAATCCTTGTGCACAGAACGTAGCCAGTCATCAGCTACAATGGGTTCAGTGGCTGTAGAGAACTTATTGGGTCTAAGTCTCAGGAATCTGGCGAGCCGGTCCACTGGGGGTGGTGGTGGTGGCGGCGGCGGTGGAGGTGGCGGTGGTGGTGCGTTCTGCTGGTTCGCCAAGAATTGGGCCATCATGTTCATCAGTTGTGTCTGTGCTGTCATCAACTGCTGCATCTGGTCATTGTTGTTGTTGTTGTTGTCGGGGTCACGGCGAGGAGGCATCTGTTGGGGTTTAGCATAGATGAGCATAGAAAGAAAGATCTAAGAGAATATTTCTACCCATACAAACAATTAACAACAATCAGCAACAAGCAGACGATCACACAATAAAACAAGTCAAGAATTTTGTAAATTTGAAATCAAGGTTTTGAAAACTTAACTAACACGATATAGGTTCTAACACGAGCATACTAGTACTGCCATACCACATTTTGATAGGTCAATACTCTAACGTGAAGCTATAACTAATCAACTATGTAAAGTGGTGGTCAAGACTATGTCTTCCTTCTGAAAGTTCTTCTTAAGTGTCTTTTGAAACTCCATTTCACAATCCATAGCCATAATCATCATTGATCCTTTGTTGATATATTCTATGAGGTTGGTCATCTAAAACAAGAGAAGGTAATTGAGAAAGCAATAGTTGAGAAAGGTACAAGAAAGATATTTGGAAAGATTTGGATAAGAAGAAAATAAAATTTTGTTCCTATGGTCTTTCTTATTTCTAATCCAAACCTAGGGCTTCGAGCCTACAGGCAACATTACGCTCTGTTACCATTCTGTAGCACCCTCACTTTGAAAAGCAAGAATACCTCGTGAATTGCTAGGCCCTGGATCGAGTATGGCTAGCATTCACCAACAGGATGTAATATCATGCATAAATGTTAAACGTTATTACATCGCTCTTACGAATGATCCAGAAACAAAGTACTTTATTACAACTTTGCATAGCCGAAGCTAGCTTAAAATAAATATAGTTCCACAAGTATTATTCAGAGTTCAAGCAGCATAAATAAAGTAGCACTGAGCTCCATCATCTCCATGTGCCACTGGCGAACATGTTGGTTGTAAGCTCGAAAGAAATCAACATCCTTACTCCTCATCCGAACAACCTGCAACATTAACGTTGCAGCCCAGAGAATTTGGGTCAATACCTTGTGACAGGCTGGCAAGTGTCATACTATGGTGGATATTAAATGGCAAGACTATTCTACATGCTTATTTGGCTTGTGGAGTTCAAGGCTCTTGCGCAAAGCAAATTTTATCCTACACTTGTAAAACATTTCTTTTAAAACCAACTATTATTGAGATAAACATGGCATGAAAACCAATATCTCTTCTACCCTTGTTCACCCATCAAATTTTATTCTGAAATTGGAATGAATGAGATTCTTCTGTCGACCACCTTGCTTAGTTACTCAAATTGTCCATAACCGGGGACACGGCTAAGATCTTAGTTTTATTTTACTCTCGAGAGTTTGTGGCACTTTCCCCACTAGACTCGATCAACCCATTCCATCCTTAACTCTCATTTAGTGAAAAGGAAAGGAGAAGACCAAGACGAGACCATTCAGAAGCATTTTTCCCAACCCAACGGCTTGACCCGTTCTACCTACAACCCCTACATCAGCTTGTCAAGCCGGGTCGAGTCCACACAACATACTTAGTCAAGACAGAGCCCATATGACTAGTGGCTGCACTGGAAGTAAGCTAGACATGGAGTGACATGAAATCTCTAATACCCTGGGTGGCGAGCACAAGTGCACGTACTCAGGTACCCGCAGAACTGGGCCTGAGTAGCCACTCAACTTTGACCCACCAATACAACTCCAAAATCCACCCAGGCGATTCATTAATTTAGTAGAATTTTCTTAAATCATCTACCACAAAACAAATCATTTTTGCAGCAAGCCAATCTACTAAATTAATATAGGTCACTAGTCATCTAAACATGTGGCTAACCTAACAGGTTTGCATAGCATATAACTTCATTAAAAACAGCCTATCATGCATGCTACTGGAAAATAGTCTAAGGTGCAATATAAAAACATAGTAATAGGTCATTCATGAATTGTGTATGCACTTGCCTTGATAGTTGTTCAGGTTGCAACACTCACAGCACTCCTGGCACTCTTCACAATCTAAACAAACAAATTGCAACAATTCAATACACAAGCAATAAAGCAATATAACAAAATATGTATGCATGATGATTTACTAACAACACAAGTAAAGATTAAACAACAAATAAAGTTATTACTTTCTGTTATATACTATATGCATGATGCTCATGATTCAAAATTTTAGTGGCTTTAATAATTTAAAAACAATTTCTATAGTCAAAATGCCACTATTTGAGTTTTTACAAAACATTATCAATGCATGATGCACAAGTGCAAACTAAAATATCTACTGGACAGAGGACACTAAAATACACACTTTTGCAGAAGAAAACAATTTAAAATAATTTATAGATTTAAAGTTATGCCAAAATTACTCAAATCCCTCATTTGAAATTTGAATAATTTTAAAGTTGGCAAAACAGAAAACTAATGGTTCTAAAATATTCTACAGGTTATAAGGTTTTCAAAAATATAAAGTTCATTAAATTTGGCCGAGCCATTAAAAAGATATGATGGTTTTAAGGTTCAGGGGTTTTTCTGCAAAACTGCCAAATTAAATCAATTCGGCCGAAAATACAGAAAATGGAGCTGACGTGGACGCTGACTAGGCGCTGACTGTGCGCTGACTCAGCGCTGACACGGCGCGATCTAACTGGCCGATACCGATTCGGGTTAAGAGGTTAAAAGGGAGCCGTTGGATCTAGATCCAACGGTCCAGATCTAAATCGGGGTGACCGGCCGGAGCTAGGGTTTCGGCAAGCGGCGGCGCGCGGCGGCGACGCGTCGGCATCGCGTGTTCCCGGTGATCTACGGCGTTCCAGGACGCACGGCTCTCACCTGGACGATCAGCGCGGCGAGGAGGACACGATGGCGAAGTGGTGCGCTCCGGGACGGTCTCCTCCGCCGGAGATTGCTCGCCGGAGTTTCTACAGGCGGCGGCTTGCTTCGGGTGATGATGAACTCGTCGATCTGGCGATGAGAAAAATAAGTGAAGATGTCCAGGAGATGCGCAACGAAAAATTAAAGCGGAAGGGAGGAGAGAGGGGTGCTGGGGTCGTCGGGAAGTGGCCGGAGCTCGGGATTTTACCGGCGGCAATGGCGGCGCGACGGGGACGATTCTGGGCAGCCTGGCGGCGCTTGGGCTAGGGTTTCTAAGGGGAAAAGAAGCGGACGTCGAGGAGATTATAAGGACGCGAAAAAGAGCAACAAATCCCCCAAAGATCGGCCGGATTTGGATCGAATCCGTGCCGGATTCGTGCGAGGAGGTTGAAGGCGATGACGTCGGCTTGCGTCATCGTGGGGCCCGCTTGACAGAGAGAGGGAAGAAAAAGAAAAGAGGGAAGGGAGAGAGGCCGGATGCGGGGATGATGCCGGGCTGGTCCTGGGCCGGCAGTGGGCTGGCTCGGGTGGCCGCGGCCTTTTCCATTTTTTTTTTAAACAAAACTTTAACCTTTTCTTTTTCTAAAAACAGAAATCAACATATCTTTCAAAATAGAAATTCAAATTGGTTCAAACCAATTTGATTAATTTTGTAAAAAAAAATACCCTTTATCAAACTAAAATATTTGGGATCATCTTTGCACAACTTTATTTACCAAAATACCCTTGGGCACAAAAAGGTAATTGTTGCTATTTCCCAACCTTTGGAAAAATTTGTAAAAATACTTTTTAGAGAACTTATTCAAAATACAAAATTATGGCACTAGTCTTGCCATCAAATAAAATCAAAATATTTGAAATATTGACTAGGGTTACTTTGCACCCTCTATGTCAATTAATAAAATATATTTTTAATTTTGAAATCTTTTACTAATTCAAGCAATTTAAATGCAACAAACACATGATGCTTATGAATGCCATGCATGATTTTGAGTTTTGAAACTTAAACAACAAAAAGTTTTTGATCCCTCTGAATTTTCAAAATTTGAAAATCTTGGGATGTTACAAGTTCCCATAAGGCGTGGTCAAGGATGTCTTGATTTGATCTGACTCCTTCCTCTTTATCTAATGGTAACCCGAATAAGCGTCCAGAAAACACAGCAATTCAGAGCCGACAGTTGAATCAATGACATGATCGATTTGTGGCAAGGCGAACGGATCTTTAGGATAGGCTTTGTTTAAGCCGGTGAAATCAATGCACCTACGTAGCTCAGAGGTGTTTTTCTTTGGGACGAGGTCGGGGTTTGCCAACCAATCAGTGTGGATGACTTCTCGGATGAACTTGGCGGCGGTGAGCCTTAGAATCTCCTTCCCTACCGCCTTGCACTTCTTTGTTCCGAGCCATCGGAGGCCTTGTTTAACCGGCTTGGCATCTTTGTTGACATTGAGGGAGTGCTCGGCAAGTTTCCTCGGGACACCTGGCATGTCGGAAGGCGACCAGGCGAAGATATCCCGGTTCTCATAGAGAAACTTGACGAGCTCGCTTTCCTATTTTTCGTCGAGGCCGGCATCGACGGTGGTCTCCTTTGTTGGATCGTCTTTAGTGAGCTTGACTTTCTTGGTGTCATCCTTTGGCTTGAAACTTAAGTTGACTTTAGAGGACGTCTTTTCTGTTGCCGGCATCTCATTAGGACCCATTGTTTTCTTGAGTCTTCCAGCTCTTCTCTAGAGATTTGTTCTTCAGCATGAACGGCTTGCCGTTTTGAAGTTTCCCGCAACCGTGATGATCCCATTGGGTCCCGGCATCTTAAGCTTGTTGTAGATGTAGCATGGCCGAGCCATGAATTTGGCAAAAGCCGGACGTCCGAAGATTGCGTGATACGCGCTCTTGAAGGGGACCACCTCAAACGAGATGTCTTCCGTTTTGAAGTTATTCGTGCCGCGAAAGGTAACTTTTAGGGTGATTCCTCCCATCGAAGAAGCTTGGCATCCCGGCACAATACCATGGAACTTCACATTGTTGTGGCTAAGCTGTAACTCGGAGACGCGCATCCTTCTCAATGTCACAATGTAGAGTATGTCGATGCTGCTTCCTCCGTCCATGAGCACCTTTGTCAGCTTGCATTTGTCGATGATAGGGCTGATGACAAGGGCATAGGTGCGTGTGGCTGGGACTCTATCCGGGTGATCGCTGCGATTCCAGGTGATGGGAGTGTCGGACCAATCCAAGAATTGCGGCACTACAGGTACCATGGCGTTAAGTTCTCGCCAAGCCGCCTTTTGCTTCCTGGATGAATCGGTCGCCAGGTTGACTATGAGGCTTTCAGTGTGCTTGGGGAACTTGCTGCCTTTTCCTTCTTTGGAGGTCGCACCCTTAGATTCTGAGGCGGCATCATGCTTTTTCTTTGTCGTCCCTCCTGGACTTTTGCTTGTTCCTTGACTTGCCGGCTTGGGGTCCTTAGCGATGTCTCGATTGATGTGACATTGCTTGTTCGTGTGAGAGCACGTCCCATCCGGCCTAAGGTGATGCACACAGGGTTGGTTTTTGATGTCGTCGTAGGTCACCTTTTGCGGGCGAGAAGGCCGGTTGCTTGCCGTCTTTTTGTCCTGGCACTTTACGCTACTTTGGGCGCCGTTTTGAAAGGTGGTAGCAACTTCTTGTGTAGGACCGACTTGCTCATTGTCGTGTCTCGGAGCACGGACACTGGGTGTCGATGGTTTAGATCAACAGTGAAGATACGGGACTATGTACGCGCGGGTATCGTCGATGTGGGTTAGTAGACGAACGACACGGGAGACAAGATTTATACAGCTTCGGGACCCGGGAAACATCATCCGGTAATATCCCTACGTGTTGTTTGTGGCTAGGTCTTTATTTCTCTTGGTGGAAGTCACCAATGAGACGGATCCTCTATTGTGTAGGTCGGGAGTTGAGGATCTAAGTCCTCCGTTCCCTCTATGTTGGTCGTGCCCTCTTGGGGTGCCTTGCCCCTCCTTATAAAGGTGGAGGAGGCCGGCTTACATGTCGAGTCCTTGTAGGACACAGCTATCTATTACTAGTCCACAAGTGAGTCCTTGTCCTACCCTGATTGGAGTCGGCCTGCTGGGCTTCCCCTTGATGGGCCACGCTCTGACTCCTTGCAGGTACACGTGTCCCATATCCACGACACCGGGAGTAAAGGATACCCCTTTTTAGGTTCGGCACGGGGCGCGAAGGAGGCTGGAGACACCTTCCCCGAGAGTACCTTGCCAAGTTCTTTCGATCTACATACTAGGGAACAACACAGGGACGCAGGGAGTTTACCCAGGTTCGGGCCGCCCGGAGGCTAAAAGCCCTACTCCTGCATGTCTGGATTGACAGGTTTATCATGGTGTGGCTTACAAGGTGGTGGTGGCGGGAGAACACCCGGAAGGTTGCGGCTAAAGGTAGGAGACGAGCAGATCCTACCCGGAGGAGATCACCTCTCTCCTTCACCCTTTGCCCTAGACAGTCTTGCCTTGCTCTCTCTTTTTGGTCCAACCTCCCCCCTTCCTTCGGCCATGATTGGGTCCTTTTATAGGCTAAGGGGAGCCCACAAAGCATTTTAGGAGCGTGAGGGTTTTCAGCGGGAAAACACCTTGGTGGTCTTTTTAAGGGGCGACGTGGATTCTTCTCATCCAAGTTTTCCTCCTGGAGGGTTGGTGCGGTCGTCCACCTTTTGGAAAGCGGGGTCGACAGGGGCTGACACCCCCATCGGCCATGTCCCCGCTCGGCGCCTCCACTTCCTTGGCATCGAAGTCTTCTAGGAGCTTCCAGCCCGAGATGGCAAGCTTATCCCCGCAACAGTACGGAGGGGGAACCCGGGAGCAAGCCTGGTCTCCTGCCGGGCGTTCGGGCCCCAAGTCCTCCGCGTTGCTTGCCATGTAGAGGATGACCCCGGGAGGTCACCCGGCCCTTCAGCCCTGGTTGTCGATGCCATGCTTGTTGATGTACCCGTGGGGCACGCGGGGCAGCCCGCCTGCCGATCTTGACTCCTAGCCTTGTCCTTCTTCTTGGTGGGCCCACGGTTGATGGACCCTCTTTGGCCGTACTAGGGGAACCCCATGTTCCACTGTTGCGACAGTAGCCCCCGGGCATAGTCCCGGCGTGTACGTTCTTCATCTGCCGGGGCTATGGCCAAAAGGATTGGTCAAAGTGGGTCCCCGGCATCTTGTCTTGTCGTGTAGGTCTGTCCCATCTGTCAGGGGGATGCGCAGTTACTCCGCTCAGGGGAATAACTACACCTGCCTCCTCGATTCCTGCAATAGAGAAAACGAGGAGTCCGCAGCTTGGGGGCGCAGCCGAGCCCCTTAAAAGCAGGGGTGTGTCCCAAACATCTTCATCTGTCTCCGGTCTTCATCTGTCTCCGGTCTTCATACCAGCTCCCCACCCCACCGAAATTATCGGCGCAGATGGCTAGGGCGAAGAGGGGAGCTGGGCGTGCTCGTTCTTCTTCGGCAGCGGTGGTTGCCGCCCCTCGCGGTCGTGGGAGGGCCGCCCCCCGAGGCAGAGCGAGGTGCGGCCGTGGCAGTCGCGGAGCAAGGGGATCTCCTTCCCCTCCTCCCCGAAGCACGACCCACTCTGGCTTCCCGTCGTTCAAGTTCATCGTAGATCTGCACCGCGGGCTTCCCAGCCGGCTCTGTCTGCCGGACTCCTTTGCGGTGGCGGTGGATTCAGACGGTGACAGACCTACTGGCTTCTGTCTTCAGGTGGAAGGCTGCCCCAATGGCCCCTCCTGGGCTGATGCGGAGTACACCATCGGTGACTCCCTACTCATGGGACGAGGGTGGAAGTCGTTCTCCCGCTTCCGCCGCCTAACCCGGGGGCGGTACTTGGCGCTTGAATATGACGAAGACGCGACACTCTCTGTGAAGATCTTCCGCGCCGACGGAGGGCACGCAGATTGCTGCATGGAGAGCGACAGTAGCAGCTGCGGCCGTATCTCCGACAAGGATGAGGAAAGCTCGCCCAGCGTCAAGGTCGAGGAGAGCTCGTCTCCCTGCAGGTGAGGAGTCCCGAGTCGACGGCCCCGAAGATCTCCTTGACATCCTTCTTGGCGGCCTCATCGCTGTTCTTCTAGAAGTAGCGCCTTTTGTCTTGCGGTGGTGCTCCTTGTTCGGCGAGAGCCACCCTTTTTGTTGTAAAGAGTAGGCCCCGCTGTAGTCTCTCGAGGCGATGTAGGACTGGTTTCCTCGTGTAAGATTGGCCTCCAAGCGTAATTGATGTGAATGGGAACAGGTTTTTTGCAAAACGTGTCCCCATTACTGCAGCACCCGTACCGTTGAGGGTAAGTGGGGGGGGGGGTGATAGGCCTATAAAAAGGATCCCCAGTCCCCAGCCTTCTCAACGCTTTTTCCCTTCTGCTCCTTCCTTGCTTCTTTCTCCGCCCTCCATAGATTGCAAGGCGATGTCCGGAGAAGCGAGGGTATCCTTGTCCGGGACGTCGACGGCGGCGTCCGTCTTCCGGGGCGCGGCAGAGGCTCCCAGGGGAGCTGGAGCCCAATCCGCTGAAGAGGAAGAAGAGGTGGTGTCCCACCCCGCTGTGGTTCGGGATCTTTCACACCTAGCGGCCATTACCGGCCCCGCGGCGCAGGCGGAAACCCGCGAGCGGGACGCCTGGAGGTCGCACCTGCTGGCGACCTTGAGCGAGAGCACCGCCGATGTCCCGGGCTTGTCCCCACTCTGGGAGGATCTCGAGGCCATAGACCAGGTAAGCATCCGGGCCTTCTTGACTCCTCGCCCTTTCTTGGATTTGAGCTTGGCCTTGAGTCTACTTGCCCTTGCATCGCAGGCCGAGAGCGTGGCCTTGGGCGAGGTGGCGAACGGGATCATCCACCTTTTCAGCTCCGAAGTGCCGGGGGTTGCAAGGAGGCCGCCTGCTCCCGGAGGTGGCTGAAAGTCCTACGCGGGTTCCCTCCATCTTCCCAGGCGTCCCCGGGAATTGAGAGTTCATCCGGCAGGCATGAGAGAGGCAAAACTGCGCAGCTAGGAGACTTAGCTCGGAGCTGGCCTTATTGGCACAGACTAAATCATGTACTTAGGAAGTCGTAGAATTTGAATTCAGAAATTAAATTCGCATGAATGCAATCCTAGTTCTCAACTCCCGGGGTCATTTCCCAAGTCTTCCTTTGCACTAACGCGTCGTCAAGTTTTCAGAGGAGGCCTCTTAGGTGCCAAGTACCCTTTCTGCGTGCACCCCACATTCGTTGCCATGATGCTGACATAGTAGCAGTACCCCTAAGAGGGCTATACCTTCCGGGAGCCCACTCCACTGTCCTTAGGTACTAGGCCAGAGGGAAATGGACCGTTCGCCGTGATGTACGCATTACCCCCGCAAAGGCTCTCATCAACTGTCAAGCATGCGCAGGTCGACGGTATTGACTCTGAGCGAGATGTTATGCCTAAGTGCAGGATGCAGATGCAAAGACTTAGCTGGTTTTATGCCGCGTCCTCACTCCGCTCTGTCCCTCCCGGGTATCCAACTCCTTAGTCATGTCCAGCCGCCGGCTCCTGTCCTGGGAAGGAGCTGCACATAAAAAACATTCAGTAGGAAAAGAAAGGACCCTCTCTCCAGGCTATGATGGTGTGTTATCCGAAGCAATCCGCAAGCAAAGTTGCATGTGCATTTCTGTGAAGAAGTTCGTCTCTTACACAGCACTGCCCGATTCCTCCTTTCCGCGACAGTACTGCACGATCGGGTGGCAGTGCCCACCTGCGTTGTCACTCGCGCTCGACCCGTCAGCCACCGGCACCATGCCAGCCCCTGCTTACGGGTTGCTACGGATAACACACTTTCATGCAAGGATTGGTGCTCACGGAATTGAAATGACTTATCTTTTATTTCCTTGGCGATGATTCTTACTCCGTATTACAGAACACTAGCCCCTTGGGCGTGCTTAGCGCATTCGACGTTGGGCAATTCATGTTCGTAATTAGGGGTAGAATTTCCGTAGATTCTCGATGTTCCAGGCGTTTCCTTCCGGACTGCCTTGCTCGTTTTCCAGATAGACTGCTCCAGGTCTGAGGGTATTAGTGACCCGGTAGGGTCCTTCCCACTTGGATGACATCTTGTTCATGCCATCTAGCTTTTGCTTCTTGCGGAGGACCAGGTCTCCGGGTTGGAGTTCCTGGGAGCGGACATTGTGGCTGTGGTAGCGACGGAGATAGTGCTATTATTGAGCGGACCGCAAGGAGGCCCGACACCTGACTTCTTCCAACAGATTTATGTCATCAATCCTCCGCTCAACTTGTGCATCTTCATCATATGCGAGTACCCGGGGGGACTGATGACTCCCAAGTGCAGGAGATCAATTGTAGTACTTTTCGATTAGAAAAGGTTGTCGAACCCACGAGGAGCTGAAGGTATTGGTTAGCAAGAATGATAAATAAAACAATAAAAGATGCAAGTGTTTTTGGGATTTTTGGTTGTATAGATGCAAAAGAATAAAAATGCTTAAGATAGATGGTAGCAAGTAGAAAGCTCTCAAAGAGAGAAAGCCCAATCCTCTATGTGGCAAGAGGACAAGCTCGAGTGATGTGTGTCTTATATGTGGAAAACGTTCCCGAGGGCGGCATGGATGTTGCTAGGCATAGAGATTTATTAAACAACACGTTGAATATCTTGTCAAGTTTTAATCTTCTTTGGACGGAGCCATTGTTAGGCATAGCTAAATGAATAAACTAAACCCCTTATGATGGATCATGTGGCCAAGTAAATGACTGCACAAGAATTATTAAGACATAAAGTCCCACCATAGCATTACACTCTAAGGTCCCCGATACTAATTCCCCATAAAGTAACTTCATGACTCGGTCTTAGGTTTACTTGTCCTCCTAAGTCTCCCTCAATTCATTACACTACGGTGTTCTCCTATGAGCCCATATAGGTGAAGTGTTGTACAGTCGACGTTCGCACAACACCATCATAGAATTACATAAAAAGATGAACACTAGACAAAATACCAACACATGTCATATATAAATCATTGCCAATTCATCCTATGCCCTCAGGAACATACGGGAACAACTCACAATGTTCAAACATGATAATATTCAGTGGCATAAGTGGTACAACACAATCTGAAAATATAACTTCACCTCCAAATAATGACAAGTACTCAATCACAAACATGAATAGGAGCACAAGACAAGTATCTAGGGTATAGCAACTCTCAAACTACGAGGGGGACGGAGTGGATCACGGAGATGATGGAGATGGTGATGGTGATGATGTAGAGGCCTCCTCCCACGCCAAGGAGGAGGAGTGATGACGATGACGATGATTTCCCCCTCCTCCGGAGCTCCGGAGCAGCAAGATCTGATCCCCCTCAGAGGGAATCAGGAGTTTCGCCGCCGCCGCCTCCTCGAATGGACTTGGAAAAATTAGGGCGTCCCTTGTTTGGCGAGACGATGATGTGCTAAAAAGCCCCGAGCGAGGAGATGCCCGAGGCTCCAGATGGTGGGCCCGACGCGGCCAAAGAATCTGGCCGCGTGGGCCCCCTTCTTTTGGGCCTCGTGGCTCTTCTCGCTTAGTTCTTCTTCCCTCTGTTGTTCTCCTGATGAAAAACCAGCTGTGCAATTTTCCTTTTTCCATTTGGGTCCCTGTAGCTCCTGAAACATTAAAAACGAGAAAAAGGAGGTTTTCTGCCTCCCAGAAATTAAATACAAAAAATAGGGACTTTGTATGAAAGTCCCATAAATCATCTAAAACATGCAAAAACAATGATATAACAATGCCAATAACATTCTAATATGATGATATAAGATGTATAAATGATGATATAAAATGCACGTATCAACTCCCCCAAGCTTAAACCTTTACTCATCCTCGAGTAAGTAAGGACATAGATCATCACATGCATCAATGGACTTATGGTTGATAAATAAATACGGGCATTGTATCATCATCATATTCAATTGCAATGTAAGATTAATGAACTAAAACCCATACACCTAAGGGCAACATAAGTAGAAGCTCTAGCAATCACCCCTTACTTTTGAAAGCAAACAACCATTGTATGTTGGACAGTTGGATCATACTACTTTTCACATGCTTTTGTTCTTTGTGGCAAGCATTATAATATTTGATACTTTGCTGAAATTTAAAGACAAGATAAACTCTTATTGAATAACTAGTTAAAAGAAGACAAATAAAAAGATAGATATGATATTGTTTATCCCCTTGCTTCACTAGTAACTAGTACAAACTTTAGTCATGGATATTTCAATCAAGTTCTTATGCTCAATACAACCTTTATCTCACACTTTCCATGGCTAGCCGAATCCTCGGGTGCCCTCCTTTTCATTCACTTTTCAAGAGCATAAGTATTAAAATATCCATGATCATTAATTTGCTCAAAAGATACTAGAGTATAACAAGAGTGTTTCATATTCTTTTCATTGACCTTCTTAACTCTTTATTCTAGAAGACTGCATCTCAACCATAAACTATTAATTTTCAAGTCATGTTGACTCATTCTCTTTACTTATTCTATAATGGGATAATTCTACAATTGTCCAACGCACATCAAGTTAATTAAATTCAAGACAAGATGTGACTGAAATTTCTAAACATGCCACGCTCATTTGCATGAGTGTTACCCATAAATCTCCAAAACAAGAGACCCATGAATGACACCATACTTTAATATTCATTAATAAACCACAAGAGGATACATGATAATGCTCTATGAGCTCACACAAGCCTAAAAGAGATTGATACTAAATGATAAAAGAAAAACACACCATGACTAAACAGATAGATAAACTAATAAAGATAAAGACTAGGTTGAACTCCCCCAAGCTTGACGTTTTGCTAGAGCCTCTTTATTTCTTTTCCTTCCTGCCTTCACAATAATTATATTCAAGTTCTCCAACGATGCTCATCATAAGATTATAGGCCTCCTCAAACTTGCTTGCAGCTTTTCCCAATTTTTCCATGAGATCCTTTTCCACCGTCTTCTTGCTAAGCTTCCACTCCGGGCTTTGTACTTTTACATTGGGGATCTTACGATCCCATTCACCAGGGTAGTTCTCTTGGGTGGCATGCTGAACTTCCCTATCAATAAGAGTAGAAACCACGTTTTTGCTAGCAAGTGCATGCCTGGGAACTTTCCCTCCTGTGCTCATGCGCGCCGACTGCCTCTTGTTCCCAAGAGACACGTCCGCCCTTACACCAGCAACAGGGATGGGAGAAGGTGGTGTTGTTGCAATAGGAGTGATGTCGGCGAAGGGCTTGTATCATCATCTTCTTCTTTCTCCATCTCCTCCTCGCAGTCTTCATCATCGGAGTAGTCCTTCCTCTTCATATTCCTCCTCCATATGGACGTGGGGCTGTTGCCCTTGAGTTCATCATCATCGTCCATGGAGGAGCATTGGTAGGAGTCTCCCGAAGACATAGCTAAAACCTGACAGGCAGAAACAGCAAAAACAAAGATCGCTCAAAAACGCTCGGTGCGAGATTAGATCGATGGAAGGGGTATATATTGAAGGTTTTTAGGTCAAGACGAAGCATCGGAGTCGAAAACGAGACGAAACGGGACTCCGAGGGGCAAAAGGAGTGGGCCCACGTGGCCAAAGAATCTAGCCGTGTGGGACCCCCTCTTTCCTTCCTCGGGTCTCCGTCCCTTCCAATTTTCTTGTCCCACATGTTAATTTCCATAAAAAATGACTTCCGTCAAATTTCACGCAATTCCGAGAAACTTCCCAATACAAAAGTTACCAATTATTGATTTTGGGTTGCTGAAACTTCAAGACCTCTCTCAATTACCTCCTCCGGTGTTTGCAAATTAAACTTTTCGACCATTCCGATGAAGCTCTTTCCAGCAATATAATGTTTAAGACGTTGTCCATTGAATACATGAGGTTTGATGTCTACTATACGCTTCTATTCTTGTTGACTTGTTGGGCCTCCAAGTGCAGAGGTTTGTAGGACAGCGGCAATTTTCCCTTAAGTGAGTAACCCAAGGTTTATCGAATCCACGGGAGGTAGAGGTCAAAGATATCCCTCTCAAGCAACCGTGCAATTAAGATACAAGAAGTCTCTTGTGTTCCCAACACACCTAATACAATTTTCAGTTGTATAGGTGCACTACTTCGGCGAATAGATGGTAAAATGCAAGTGATATGGATGGTTAAAGGTGATTTTGTAATTCTGTAATAAAAATGGCAGCAAGCAAACAAGTGACTAAAAACGGTGTATCAATGCATGGAAACAAGGCCTAGGCTTCATACTTTCACTAGTGACTACTCTCAACATCATTAACATAATTAAACACATGATAGTTCCCACAAAAATACATGCATGGTAGAGGTTACTCGGAGATCATTCTTTTGTGGATCAAATAGGATGAAAATTGCGTAGGGCTACGAAAAGCACACCTTAAAGTTCGTATTCCACATCTATGGACACTTCATGCTGTCACTATCCGCATCCAAAGATAGTACTAACAAACACCACAACATATTTCTTGAATAGTCTCTTTCTTCAATAACACAAGCATCAAGAAACCTCATGATCTATTCAATCCAACAATAATAAAGAACAAACTCATGATGAAGATCCTTCCAATCTATTATCCATAGAGTCACACATGGCACCCACACTGTCACCGAGATACCGTGATCACAACGGTGACTCCGGAAATTGTACTAAATAACACCACTTGAGCAACATCATATCCATTACACATAGAGAAACATCATGTATTCAACTACACTAACAAAGCTCCTGATCACAACGAAGATCACATCATGGGAGAGAGATATAACCACATAGCTACTTGTATAAGCCTCAGCCCCGGTGAAGACTACTCACGCATGGCCATGGTGAGTGGGAGCTTGATGGAGAGGTGCAGCCCGGAGGAGAGATGTCGACGGCGGCGACCCTTGGGGGCAGCAGCCCGGCGAGGCGGTGGTGGCTCGGAGAGGGGCGGCGGCTGCCCTTGTGGGCAGCATCTCGGTGAGGCGGTGGCTGCTCGGAGAGGGGTGGCGGCTGCCCTTGCAGAGGCGGCGGCGGCTGCCCTTGGACGCGGCGGCGGCTGCCCTTGGGGGCGGCAGCCCTTGGCCCTCCCTTCAAGCTTGGAGATAGTGCTGGTATGGAGGAGGTTCTCCACCTCACGGTGGCTGCCTTGGAGGAGAAAAATTCTTGGGGGCTTGATGACCTAGGTTTCCTCTCTTTATATACTTTCCCGAATTTCCGTCATCAGATTTTTGGGATTCAGTAAAACGGAGATATCTCGGCCGTACCGACTGGGATTGTGCTGTTCTTGGGCTTAAATGAAAGCTATGGAAATTTCCCACAACTATGTCCGATGTGAGAACTTCAGTTGACGTCGTCTTCAGGTCGCAAACTGATGATCTCTGAAATCTGTTAGAAGGGACAGATTTCAGGAAAGTCCAATTCGACTCTAACAAGGTTTCCTTTTACGTTTTTGCCAATTTCCAAGCGAATCTTACACATCAAAGTGTAAAACAAGAACATTGTGCACTTTTACAACTATTAATAGGTTAGCCCAAATAAATCATAAAATTGATATAAAATGATAGTAGAAACATGTGACAATGTCACAAAACTAGCATGGATCACTCAAAAAATATAGATACGTTTGACATGTATCAGCATCCCCAAACTTAACTCCTACTCGTCCTCGAGTAGGTAAGTGATAACAAAATAATTTTTGATTATATATGCAACCAACACAATCGTGATCAAGATAGTAATGTAAAGCATAAGATGTGAATGAAGTGATACAAAACAATTGTCTATAGTTGATAGCAAGAAAGCAATGAATAACCAAGTTGAATCATTCAAGCAAAACCTTTCATAAATAGTACGTTAATGATAAGGGGGCCCGATCTTCTCGTGAGCTTGATGGTGGACGATCGATAACTTGTGGAACACTGTGATCTCTCCTTGGCTAGTCCCCGTTGCCAATGCAACAAATTCGAACCCTATGGATATTCGTAGCCTTACACACTTGCGCAACGCAGCCGTCGACTACAAAACGGTCCTGTACCTCCTTATTCCCAATGGAACAGCAGATAACACGCAAACTTTGTAGTAGATGAACCACCAGATCGATACGAATTGGTGGGGATAAATTCAGAGGAATGCTTAAAGCAATTCGATCTAGAATTCTAGGATTTTAGTTTTAACGTAGTCTAACCTCAACAACTCGCAGCCCTCAACTATTTAAGGAGAGGAGGGGGTGCGGCACAACCAGCAGCAAACAAGGTTCGACTCGGACTCCTACGATACAAACCGACCCAATAGGATTCGGTCCAACTATGTGGCACGCAGGCCCAACATGGGTTGCACCCAAATACTTGTGAAGTCTTGGTGCAACACTTGATGTACTTGCGTGGCCTTGGTAATTCCCTCCAATGAGTTGTGCGCCTGCCTCCCTCTCCTCCCTCGCGCACTGATATTGGAATCAGTTCTTGGTGCAATGCTTTTCTCCTCCAATGCTTGTGTTATCAACAAACCTGATCATACATAAATGCATAGACTTAGATAGTATAAAGTTCTCATCAACACAAACATCCGATTCAATTAAGAGTGAGTTCACCTGTTGCTCAAGAAGCTTGGCTCGAGCTCTTGTTATTGTTCCAATCCTCACTTCATTAGATTTATCTTGTGCAGCAACATCGTCATCAGGAAAAGATGGTAAAGGACTAGGGATGTCCTCATTATCCTCCCCCCTTGAAAAGGCGTCGCCCTCGACGCGTCAAGATCATCTCCGGTATATGGTGTCAAATCAGCAACATTGAAGGAATTGCTAACACCGAACTCATCAGCAAGAAGATCAATCTTGTATGCATTATCATTGATTTTTGCTAGCACTTTATAAGGTCCAGCTCCTCGCGGCATCAGTTTAGACTTGCGCAGATTTGGGAACCTATCCTTGCGTAAGTGCACCCACACCATGTCACCCGGCTGGAACAACACCTCCTTGCGCTTCTTGTTGACACGCTGAGCTGTTTGCTTGCCCTTCTTCTCAATTGCTTCTCTGGTTTTGCCATGGATCTTCTTCACAAAATCAGCACGTTTTGAAGCCTCCATATTGACCCTCTCTTGTGATGGAAGCGGCAGCAAATCAAGTGGCATAATTGGTTTGAAACCATACACCACCTCAAATGGGCATAGCTGCGTGGTTGAGTGTACAGCCATGTTATATGCAAACTCCACATGTGGTAGACACTCTTCCCACTCCTTCAAATTTTTCTTGATCATGGTTCGCAGCAATGTGGAGAGCGTGCGATTAACCACCTCCGTTTTCCCATCTGTTTGGGGGTGAGTTGTACTGAATAGCAGCTTCGTTCCTAGCTTCCCCCACAATGTCTTCCAAAAATAGCTCATAAACTTGATGTCCTGATCAGAAGCAATAGTCCTTGGTACTCCATGCAAGCGCACAATGTCCCTGAAAAACAGATTAGCAATATGCGACGCATCGTCGCTTTTGTGGCAGGCAATAAAATGTGACATTTTAGAAAACCTGTCAACTACCACAAAAATAGAATCATGTCCTCTCCTGGTTCTAGGCAATCCTAACACAAAATCCATGCTAATGTCTTCCCATGGAGAAGTAGGTGCAGGAAGAGGAGTATACAAACCATGAGGCTTCAGCTTGGACTTTGCCTTATTACAAGTGATGCAACATTTTACAAACCTGTCCACATCTCGCCTCATGCGTGGCCAATAGAAGTGATCAGCCAAAATCAACAACGTCTTCTAACATCCAAAGTGTCCCATCAAACCGCCACTATGTGATTCCTGCAATAATAGCAAACGTATAGACGATTCTGGCACACACAACTTGTTAGGTCGAAACAAATATCCATCATGTATATGGTATTTTTCCCACGCTTTGACAGCAGAACACTTAGCAAAAGGCGTGGCAAAATCAGCATCATTAGCATATAAATCACGCAAACTCTCTAAACCAGGAACTTTTACATCCAAATGTGTCAGTAACATATTTTTCCTAGAGAGAGCATCAGCAACAACATTGTCTTTTCCTTTCTTGTACTTAATAATGTATGGGAAAGATTCAATGAATTCAACCCACTTAGCATGACGTTTATTCAGATGTGATTGGCTCTTTAAAAATTTCAAAGCCTCATGATTAGAATGTATGATAAATTCTTTTGGCCACAAATAATGTTGCCAAACCTCAAGAACTCTAACAAGCGCATACAATTCTTTGTCATAACAGGATAGTTCAATTGTGCACCATTTAATTTTTCAGAGAAAAATGCAACCAGTTTACCCTCTTGCATCAACACACCTACTATTCCAATGCCACTAGCATCACATTCAATATCAAATTGCTTATGGAAATCAGGAAGTACAAGCAAAGGTGCAGAAATCAAACGATGTTTAAGTTCATCAAAAGCAGCATCTTGGGCTGCGCCCCAAGTAAACTCAACACCTTTTTTAGTTAGATCATTCAAAGGTGGAGCAATAGAGCTGAAGTCTTTCACAAAACGTCGATAAAAACCAGCTAGACCAAGAAAGCTTCGGATCTGACTAATATTCATGGGAGTAGTCCAATTTTTAATAGCTTCAATTTTGGATTCATCAACTTCTACTCCATGCTTAGAAACAACAAAACCCAGAAATATGACCTTGTCTTTGCAAAAAGTGCGCTTAGCAAGATTACCATACAATTTATTATCACGTAGCACTTGCAAAACTTGTCTAATATGATCGCTATGCTCAGATTCATTGCGGCTGTAAACTAATATATCATCAAAGTACACAACCACTAACTTGCTAATAAATTGCCTTAAAACATGATTCATTAATCTCATGAATGTACTAGGTGCATTAGTTAACCCAAAAGGCATGACTAACCACTCATATAAACCAAATTTCGTTTTAAAGGCAGTTTTCCACTCATCCCCTTCTTTCATCCTAATTTGATGATATCCACTACGCAAGTCAATTTTAGAGAACAAAGCAGCACCACTTAATTCATCAAGCATGTCATCTAAACGTGGAATTGGATGATGATATCTTATAGTGATGTTGTTAATTGCTCTACAATCTACACACATGCGCCAAGTACCATCTTTCTTAGGAACCAAAATAACAGGAAAAGCACAAGGACTTAGGCTTACTCTCACATAACCTTTATCAAGAAGTTCTTGTACTTGTCGCTGTATCTCCTTTGTTTCATCGGGGTTGGTGCGGTAGGTGGCTCGGTTTGGCAAAGATGCTCCTGGAATCAAGTCAATTTGATGCTCAATACCCCTCAATGGTGGCAAACCAGCGGGTACCTCCTCCGGAAACACATCACCAAATTCCTATAACACATGAGAAACATCAAGAGGAAGAGGGGTCATGTTGTTAGAAACTAGAATTTTTCCCTTGCACATAAGCACGATAGGGACTTGAGTGGGATCCTCACGAAACTCTCTCAAATCTGATTTGGTGGCTAACATGACTAGAAGACTCTTCCCCTCATTTTTCTGTTCACTCATATGTGGCTTGTGGCTCTCACTCACCGAAGTAGTATGCTCTCGTCTATCTACTCTCTCACTTTCTTTTTCTAAATTCACTTCTGTTTTTTGACAAGATTCATTTACAATTTGCTGCGGTGTCATAGGCCTCATAGTAATATCTCTCCCATGCCAATTCAAGTGATATGTGTTGGCCCTCCCATTGTGCTGAACATTCCTATCAAACTGCCATGGGCGACCCAACAAAAGATGACATACGGACATGGGCACCACATCACACTCAACGGTGTCTTTATATTGCCCAATTTGAAACTCCACACGCACCATATAGCTGACCTTCATCTCCCCTTTGTCGCTCAGCCACTGAATATAATATGGATTGGGGTGCGGTATATATTTGAGTTTCAGTTTAGCGCAAAGATCCTTGCTTGCCAAATTTCTACAGCTGCCACCATCCACTATAACCTTGCAAGCCATCTGAGGACCAACTACAGCCTTGGTTTGAAACAGATTACAATGTTGATCTTCAGAAATTTGCTTCACATGTAGAGTGTTTTGAGAACAAACTATAGTGGGCAAATGTGTGGCATAAGCATCAAGGGCACCATCACTTGAGTACCCATCATCATCCAAATCCGCAGAATCTGGATCAGCATCATCACCGGTTTCATACTCATTGTCCTCATTGATGATCATAACTTTCTTGTTCGGACACTCTTTCTTGAAGTGCCCTTTGCCTCCACAAGTGTGACACTTCATGTCCCTGTTTCGGCCTGTAGAAATTGAGGAACCAGCAGCAGGTTGTGCAGCTGTCTTTGCTCTTGAAACACCGGAATCTTGCTTGCTTGAAGAATTGCCACGAAAATTGGAATTATTGGATTGTTGTGGCATGCTTGCAGCAGGTTGAGTAAACCTACTATGAGCTGTAGCACATGCTGAAAATTGTGCTTCTTCGGCTAGCTGTGCCTCGGCAGGAAAAACGCAGAAAAACCGTGTCGCGGCAGGAAAAACGCAGAAAAACCGTGTCGCGGCAGAGTCCGAGGTGGACTCGAACTAGGGTTTGTGCCGTGGCAGAGAAAAGAAGGAAAAATCGTGTCACGGCAGAGTCCGAGGTCGACTCGAACTAGAGTTTGTGCCACGCCAGAGAAAAGAAGGAAAAATCGTGTCGCGGCAGAAACCGATCTACACTCCAACTTGAATTCGAATTGACTAACTTTTTTGATTTTTGATAGTTGGACTCCGACTCGAACTAGATGATGAACACTGAAGCAAAAACCTGGACTCCTAAACACGAGAGAAAAGGCAACACAAAGAGAAAACGATCAGCAACTAGAAAAAGAAATTCGGTTCTATCTAGGCTATGGCGAAAATTCTAACCCTAATCTTTTTGTGAGGCTTTTTCTGGATAGGATGAAAAACAGTATAACTAAACTATGGGATGGATTGCTCACCGAGGAAACCCGAAAATCTGATACCAAGATGATAAGGGGGGGCCCGATCTTCTTGTGAGCTTGATGGTGGATGATCGATAACTTGTGGAACACTGTGATCTCTCCTTGGCTAGTCCCCGTTGCCAATGCAACAGATTCGAACCCTATGGATATTCGCAGCCTTACACACTTGCGCAACGCAGCCGTTGACTACGAAACGGTCCTATACCTCCTTATTCCCAATGGAACAGCAGATAACACGCAAACTTTGCAGTAGATGAACCACCAGATCGATACGAATTGGTGGGGATAAATTCAGAGGAATGCTTAAAGCAATTCGATCTAGAATTCTAGGGTTTTAGTTTTAACGTAGTCTAACCTCAACAACTCGCAGCCCTCAACTATTTAACGAGAGGAGGGGGTTCGACACAACCAGGAGCAAACAAAGTTCGACTCGGACTCCTACGATACAAACCGACCCATTAGGATTCGGTCCAACTATGTGGCACGCATCAACATGGGTTGCACCCAAATACTTGTGAAGTCTTGCTGCAGCACTTCATGTACTTGCTTGGCCTTGGTAATTCCCTCCAATGACTTGTGCGCCTGCCTCCCTCTCCTCCCTCGTGCACTAATATTGGAATCAGTTCTTGGTGCAATGCTTTTCTCCTCCAATGCTTGTGTTATCAACAAACCTGATCATACATAAATGCATAGACTTAGGTAGTTTAAAGTTCTCATCAACACAAACATTAGATTCAATTAAGAGTGAGTTCACCTGTTGCTCAAGAAGCTTGGCTCAAGCTCTTGTTATTGGTCCAATCCTCACTTCATTAGATTTATCTTGTGCAGCACACATCATCATCAGGAAAAGATGGTAAAGGACTAGGGATGTCCTCATCAGTTAAAGACATGAAAGCAATGTGATCCACATATTTGATTAATCCACAAAGGTAATAGTTCCATGAAAAAAAAAGTGTTTGAGAACCAAAACAAAGAAGATGTAAGTTTTAGCAAAAAGCTTCAACTTCCAACAGTAAAGTCAATATAAAGATTCATGTTGAATCTGACAATGCAATATGATCAATGATACCCAGGGTCAATGCTAGATGTTTGCTTTGGTGGAGATAGAAGGAAGAGGAAAACTGACTCAACATTAAAAGTAAAAGAAAGGCCCTTCGCAGAGGGAAGCAGGGATTAGTCATTGCTAGAGCTTTTTATTTTTATGAAACAAAAGTAAAACAATTTTGAGACATGCATGCTTTCGTCAATGACTTCACACCAGAGAAGCTATCTAGTCCCCCATAAGAAGCAAGGCTTTTAACTTGTGAGAGCAGCTGGTTTTTAGAGGAGCGAGTACGCTCTTCTTTCTCCTTGGTTTCACCACTATCCAATATTTGAGCTGATTTCTCAGATTTGCATTGCGCGGTGGACAATGGTGAGTTATATTTATATTTGCTTAAGCTGCTCTTGGGTTGATTCAAGTGAATACGTAATCCATCGACACCGTGTAAAGGGGGGAAATGACCTCATGAGCTTAAAAACAGAGGCACAAAAAGGAGTATTTTGAATTTCTAAAGATAGCACATGACAAATTTACTTGGAATGGCAGGAAATACCATGCATAGGTAGATATGGTGGACTCAGCTGGCAAGATAGTTTGGCTTTGAGATTTGGATGCACGAGTGAACCATACACTCAGTACGAATTTTTGGGCTTAGCAAAGAAGGTATTTGAAGCAAACATCTAAAATTAACCGGTAACATAGTAGCATAAGACATTTATCAATCATAACCATAAAAGCTCCACACCGTCTCCAATGTTGACCAAACAATTCTTTTGATAGAAAGATTATCTTAAAGAATTGACAACTACGAAACACCACACAGTTTCAAGTTTTCAACAGTATTTCTTTACTAATCAATTCCACTCAAATAACCAGCAAGTTTAAGCATTCATTTTAATATCTCAAAACAATTGAGAAGCATCAAGTATCCACACTATGATCTACAAGATTATGCAAGATTTCATTTCATACCACTACCACATGCATAGCATTTTACTGTTCTAACAAATTAACCAAGCAACCATAGCGACTCTCTAACAAATATAAGCGAAGAACATGAGAGTTTAACAACAACTACTAGCAGCTCTAAACAAGATAAAAGCCAAAAGCGAGAGCTTACTAGCAAACAAACAGTAGCTAAGAATACTCAACAAGATATAAGCGAAGCAAAGGAGTATTCAAATGAAAAAGTGGAGCATGTCTCTATCCCACACAAACAAAGCAAGGATCCAACAAGCATATGACCAGCAAACCAACAAAACAGAAAGTAAAAAGATGCTCCAAGCATAGCACATAATATGTAAAGTGATAAAAACGAAGTTCAACGAAGACGGCCTTATGATAGTCGATGAAGATGAGGGGATGCCTTGGGCATCCCCAAGCTTTGACTCTTGATGGTTCTTGATATTCAGAGGGGATTCCATGGGGGCATACCCAAGCTTGAGCTCTGACCCATCCTCAATTTCTTCATATTCCTCTCCTTTGGAACTTAAAAACTCACTTCACACAAAACTTCTCATAAACTGATTAGAGGGTTAGTGCTTATAAATTAAAAATACACATGTGTTCAACTCAAGAAATTGCAAACAACTTTATTGGGTATTAGCTACTGTTTACTAAGCCTCAATGTGGCACTCCTTTTCTAGAGTATCACATTTGACGATAGTAAAAGAGACGAATACAAATAAAAGCAGAATCTGTCAAAACTGAACAGCCTGTAAATATTGAATTTTTCGAGGCACTTATTTAACTCAAATCAGAAAAGTCAAAACTAGCGAAAGATAGATAAAAGTATCAGGCTTGCTGTCTAAAAATTTCAGAAGAAAATAAAATTCAGAGCATTTTTAGATTTTTGAACAGTGAAGGATAGAAATCTGTTTCTGGACAGCAAAACAATACCTCGCACTTTCAATGCATTAGAGGCTAAACTTGGCACAAAAAACCAAAAGAAAAAGATACAATGAAGTTGCTACAGAGGCAACAACTCCATGACTCAAGAAAAACAAAAAGCAAACTGAAAGTAAAAGACGGGTTGCCTCCCAACAAGCACTTTTCTTTAACGCCTTTTAGCTAGGCATGATAATTTTAATGATGCTCTCATAAGAATAAGAGTTGGAACGCAAAAGAGAGCATCATGAAGAAAATATCAAACACATTGAAGTCTAACTCTCTTCCTATGCATAGGCATCTTGTAAGAAAATAAATCATTGGAGCATAAAGCATTAAGCATAGGAAGGCAAAGCAAGTGCAACATTAAAACCTTCAACATAAAGAGGGGAAACTTCATAAGATGAAAATTTATATAACCACGCTTCCCTCTCTCATAATAACTTTCAGTAGAATCATAAGAAAAATCAATAACATAACCATCACATAAAGCATTTTTCTCATGATTCACATGCATAAAAGTATTATTATTACTCTCCACATAACTAAAATCCTTCTCATTAGTAATAGTGGGAGTAAAACTATCATAACCATCATTGTAATCATCATAAATAGGAGGCATATCATAATCATAATAAACTTTCTCCTCAATAGTAGGTGGGCTGAAAATATCACATTCATCATAATAATCATCATATATAGGAGGCATAGTATAATCAAAGCAAATTTCCTCCTCAAAGCTTGGGGGACTAAAACGATCATATTCATCAAAACCAGCTTCCCCAAGCTTACAATTTTCCATAGCATTAGCAATAATGGTGTCCAAAGAATTCATGCTAATAACATTGCTACTATAATGATTATTATGCAAATAAAGTTCCATAGGTTTTTTAATTTTCTTTTCAACAGCATCATGACCAATTTCAAGATAAATTTTATAAAGCTCTCAAAATTTTTTGTTGTTTTCCATTAAACCGAACTAGTGAAATGAAAACAAGAAACAAAAAGATTTAATTGCAAGATCTAAAGAAGATACCTTCAAACACTCACCTCCCCAACAACAATGCTAGAAATTAGCTTCGTCGTCGGACAACGGCGCCAAAAAAGAGCTTGATGTCTACTACACGCTTCTATTCTTGTAGACTTGTTGGGCCTCCAAGCGCAGAGGTTTGTAGGACAGCGGCAATTTTCCCTTAAGTGAGTAACCCAAGGTTTATCGAATCCACGGGAGGTAGAGGTCAAAGATATCCCTCTCAAGCAACCTTGCAATTAAGATACAAGAAGTCTCTTGTGTCCCCAACACACCTAATACAATTATCAGTTGTATAGGTGCACTAGTTCGGCGAAGAGATGGTAAAATGCTAGTGATATGGATGGTAAAAGGTGATTTTGTAATTCTGTAATAAAAATGGCAGCAAGCAAACAAGTGACAAAAGTGACTAAAAATGGTGTATCAATGCTTGGAAACAAGGCCTAGGCTTCATATTTTCACTAGTGACTACTCTCAACATCATTAACATAATTATTAATTAAACACATGATAGTTCCCACAAAAATACATACATGGTAGACGTTACTCGGAGATCATTCTTTTGTGGATCAAATAGGATGAGAATTGCGTAGGGCTACGAAAAGCACACCTTAAAGTTCGTATTCCGCATCTATGGACACTTCATGCTGTCACTATCCTCATCCAAAGATAGTACTAATAAACACGACAACATATTTCTGGAATAGTCTCTTTCTTCAATAACATAAGCATCAAGAAACCTCATGATTTATTCAATCCAACAATAATAAAGAACAAACTCATGATGAAGATCCTTCCAATCTATTATTCATAGAGTCACACACGGCACCCACACTGTCACCGAGATACCGCGATCACAACGGTGACTCCGGAAATTGTACTAAATAGCACCACTTGAGCAACATCATATCCATTACACATAGGGAAACATCATGTATCACATCATGGGAGAGAGATAACCACATAGCTACTTGTATAAGCCTCAGCCCCGGTGAAGACTACTCACGCTTGGCCATGATGAGTGGGAGCTTGATGGAGAGGTGCAGATCGGAGGAGAGACGGCGACGGCGGCGGCCCTTGGGGGTAGCAGCCCGGCGAGGCGGTGGTGGCTCAGAGAGGGGCAGCGGCTGCCCTTTTGGGCAGCAGCTCGGCGAGGCGATGGCAGCTCGGAGAGGGGGCGGCGGCTGCCCTTGGAGAGGCGGCGGTGGCTGCCCTTGGAGAGGCGGTGGCGGCTGCCCCTTGGAGGCGGCGGCGGCTGCCCTTGGGGGCGGCTGCCCTTGGGGGCGGCGGCCCTTGGCCCTCCCTTCAAGCTTGGAGATGGTACTGGTATGGAGGAGGTTCTCCACCTCACAGAGGCTGCCTTGGAGGAGAAAAATTCGTCGGGGCTTGATGACCTAGGTTTCCTCTCTTTATATAATTTCCCGAATTTCCGTTATCAGATTTTTGGGCTTCAGTAAAACGGGGATATCTCGGCCGTACGGACACGGATTGGGCTGTTCTTGGGATTAAATGAAAGCTATGAAAATTTCCCACAACAATGTCCGATGTGAGAACTTCAGTTGACGTCGTCTTCAGGTCTGAAACTGACGATCTTTGAAATCTGTTAGAACGGACAGATTTCAGGAAAGTCCAATTTGACTCCAAAAAGGTTTCCTTTTGCGTTTTTGCCAATTTCCAAGCGGTTTCTACACATCAAAGTGTAAAACAAGAACATTGTGCACTTTTGCAACTATTAATAGGTTAGCCCAAATAAATCATAAAATTGATATAAAATGATAGTAAAAACATGTGACAATGTCACAAAATTAGCATGGATCACTCAAAAATTATAGATACGTTTGACACGTATCAAGGTTTACCTTTCATGTCACCGTAGAGATGGATAGCTCCTGAACGGTACACTTCCTGTATGACTAATGGTTCCTGCCACTTTGAAACTAACTTTCCTGCAGAAAACTTGAAACGAGAGTTGTATAATAAAACTTGATCCCCTACTTTGAATTCTTTCCTCTTAATTCTCTTGTCATGCCAAATCTTAACTTTTTCTTTAAACATTTTAGCATTTTCATAAGCTTCGTTCCTCCATTCATCTAGTAGGTTTACATCAAGAATTCTCTTCTCTCCCGCAGTTTTAAAATCAAAGTTCAATTGTTTAATAGCCCATCTAGCTTTATGCCCTAATTCAACAGGTAAATGACAAGTTTTTCCGTAAACCATTTTATAAGGAGACATTCCCATAGGATTTTTAAAAGCGGTTCTATAAGCCCATATTGCATCATTAATTTTAAGTGGCCAATCAGACCTAGACTTATTCACTGTCTTTTACAAAATGAGTTTAATTTCCCTGTTACTTAATTCAACTTGTCCACTTCTTTGAGGATGATAAGGAGATGCAACTCTATGATTAACATCATATTTTGGTAATGTTTTCCTAAGAATACCATGTATGAAATGAGAACCACCATCAGTAATTAAAAACCTGGGAACACGAAACCTGGGGAAGATGATGTCCTTTAGCATCTTCATTGCTGTGGCATGATCTGCACTTTTGGTTGGAATTGCTTCCACCCACTTTGTAACATAATCCACTACAACCAAAATATGAGTATGCTTTGTCTTTGAAGCTGGGAAAGGTCCCATAAAGTCAAAACCCCACACATCAAATGGCTCAAGTGGTAAAGAGTAATTCATAGGTATTTCATTTCTCCTACAAATATTTCCTACTCTTTGACATTTATCACAAGATTTAACATATTCAGTGCAATCTTTAAATAGAGTAGGCCAATAAAAACCAGATTGTAATACCTTTGCACCTGTACGATCTCCTGCATGATGCCCTCCATAAGGACTGTCATGACAATCTCTTATAATAGCCTGTTGTTCATGCTCAGGTACACAACGTCTAATAATACCATCCACACTTTTCTTACAGAGGAAAGGATCATCCAAAAAATAATGTCTAAGATCATAAAAGAATTTCTTTCTTTGTTGATAAGTGAAGTGTGGAGGTAAAACTTTACCAACAATAAAATTTGCATAGTTGGCAAACCATGGAGATGCAGCTTTAGCACTAGAGACATTAACATTTGCAAGTTGTTCATTAACAAAGCTATCATTAATAGGAATAGGATCATCATGTGTATTTTCCATTCTAGAAAGATGATCAGCTACTTGATTATCTTCCCCTTTTCTATCAACAATGTGTAAATCAAATTCTTGCAATAAAAGTACCCATCTTATTAGTCTAGGCTTAGCATCTTTCTTATTCATTAAATATTTAATAGCAGAATGATCAGTATGTATTGTGACTTTGGAATTAGTAATATAAGGTCTAAATTTGTCACAAGCAAATAGCACTGCTAAAATTTCCTTTTCAGTTGTAGCATAATTCCTTTGAGCAGCATCAAGTGTTCTACTAGCATAATAAATAACATTAAGTTTCTTATGAACACGTTGGCCCAAAACAGCCCCAACTGCATAATCACTAACATCACACATAATTTCAAAAGGCAATTTCCAATCAGGAGGTTGAATAATAGGAGCACTTATTAAAGCATTCTTCAAAACATTAAAAGATTCGATACAATCATCATTAAAAGAGAAAGGAACGTCCTTTTGCAAAATATTGGTTAGAGGTTTGGATATTTTGGATAAATCTTTAATAAACCTCCGGTAAACTCCTTCATGTCCAAGAAAACTTCTTATACCTTTGATGTCCCTTGGGTATGGCAGCTTTTCAATAGCTTCTATCTTTGCTGGGTCAACTTCTATTCCTTTTCCAGAAATCCGATGCCCAAGGACAATACCTTCAGTTACCATGAAGTGACACTTCTCCCAATTAAGAACTAAGTGTTGGTCTTCACAACGCTGCAAAACTTTGTTAAGGTTGAACAAGCAATTATCAAAGGAAGTACCATACACAGAGAAATCATCCATAAAAAGTTCCATTATCTTTTCAATATAATCAGCAAATATAGCATTCATGCATCTTTGAAAAGTAGCAGGAGCATTACACAAACCAAACGGCATTCTCCTATAAGCAAATGTACCATATGGGCAAGTAAAAGTGGTCTTTTCTTGATCATCTTTATGAACAGGAATTTGTGAGAAACCTGAATAACCATCTAAATTGCAAAAGTGAGAGTGTTTAGATAACCTTTCTAGCATTTGATCAATAAATGGCAATGAGTAATGATCTTTACGAGTTGCTTTATTTAACTTCTTGTAAGCAATACACATCCTATAACCAACAACAGTACGCTAAGCCAAAAGTGAGAGTGTTTAGATAACCTTCTTAACTCTTTATTCTACAAGACTGCATCTCAACCTTAAACTATTAATTTTCAAGTCATGTTGACTCATTCTCTTTACTTATTCTATAATGGAATAATTCTACAATTGTCCAACACACATCAAGTTAATTAAATTCAAGGCAAGATGTGACTAAAATTTCTAAACATGCCACGCTCATTTGCATGAGTGTTACCCATAAATCTCCAAAACAAGAGACCCATGAATGACACCATACTTTAATATTCATTGATAAACCATAAGAGGATACATGATAATGCTCTATGAGCTCACACAAGCCTAAAAGAGATTGATACTAAACGATAAAAGCAAAACACACCATGACTAACCAGATAGATAAACTAATAAAGATAAAGACTAGATTGAACTCCCCCAATCTTGACGTTTTGCTTCTGCTTCCTCTCCCTCAACTTGCTCCTTCTCATAATCCGCCTTCCACTCTTCTAATTTCCATGGGAAAGGCCTCCCATTGTAGAAGGATGTAGGTGGATCATTGTACCTGAGCGTGGCAGCTTCTGCAATCTTCTTGAAGCGCTCTTCGTACTCACAGTTCTGGTTTTCTACATCCCACATCAGAGATTGATACCTGTCCAATTCTGATATGACATGTAGATACCTATCCTCCAAGTCCTTGAGCCTCTCCTTATATTTTTCAACCTTCTTCTCCAGCTCCAGGTTCATGAAGTGATGAGCATCAAGGCTGCGTTCAACAACAGTGTTATACCTGAAAATCTTCTGTTCCAGATCACCCAGCCTCTCTTCCACCGTGTCGATGGTCTTGGGAGCCTTCATCTCCTCCACGAGCAGCACACCCTCCTTGACGGACAAGGTCTTCATTGGTGCCATCACGGAGTTGAGGTTGTGGTTCACAGTGCCATCCTTGGTGGAGTCTTCTCCCTCATGGTTGGATCCGGAGCTTGACATGGCTAAACCCTGACAGGCAGAAACAGCAAACAGAAAGATCGCTCGAAAACGCTCGATGCGAGATTAGATCGACGGAAGGGGTATATATTGAAGGTTTTTAGGTCAAGACGAAGCGTCGGAGCGGAAAACGAGACGAAACGGGACTCCGAGGGGCAAAAGCAGTGGGCCCACGCGGCCAAAGAATCTTGCCGCGTAGGACCCCCTCTTTCCTTCCTCTGGTATCCATTCCTTCCAATTTTCTTGTCCCACACGTTAATTTCCATAAAAAATGAATTCCGTAAAATTTCACGCAATTCCGAGAAACTTCCCAATACAAAAGTTACCAATTATTGATTTTGGGTTGCTGAAACTGCAAGACCTCTCTCAATTACCTCCTCCGGTGTTTGCAAATTAAACTTTTCCACCATTCCGACGAAGCTCTTTCCTGCAATATAATGTTTAAGACGTTGTCCATTGACTACATGAGGTTTACCTTTCATGTCACCGTAGAGACGGATAGCTCCTGAACGGTACACTTCCTGTATGACTAATGGTCCCTGCCACTTTGAAACTAACTTTCCTGCAGAAAACTTGAAACGAGAGTTGTATAATAAAACTTGATCCCCTACTTTGAATTCTTTCCTTTTAATTCTCTTGTCATGCCAAATCTTAACTTTTTCTTTTAACATTTTAGCATTTCCATAAGCTTCGTTACTCCATTCATCTAGTAAGTTTAAATCAAGAATTCTCTTCTCTCCCGCAGTTTTAAAATCAAAGTTCAATTGTTTAATAGCCCATCTAGCTTTATGCTCTAATTCAATAGGTAAATGACAAGCTTTTCCATAAACCATTTTATAAGGAGACATTCCCATAGGATTTTTAAAAGCGGTTCTATAAGCCCATAATGCATCATTAATTTTAAGTGGCCAATCAGACCTACACTTATTCACTGTCTTTTCCAAAATGAGTTTAATTTCCCTGTTACTTAATTCAACTTATCCACTTGTTTGAGGATGATAAGGAGATGCAACTCTATGATTAACATCATATTTTGGTAATGTTTTCCTAAGAATACCATGTATGAAATGAGAACCACCATCAGTAATTAAAAACCTGGGAACACCAAACCTGGGGAAGATGATGTCCTTCAACATCTTCATTGCTGTGGCATGATCTGCACTTTTGGTTGGAATTGCTTCCACCCACTTTGTAACATAATCCACTACAACCAAAATATGAGTATGCTTTGTCTTTGAAGCTGGGAAAGGTCCCATAAAGTCAAAACCCCACACATCAAATGGCTCAAGTGGTAAAGAGTAATTCATAGGCATTTCATTTCTCCTACCAATATTTCCTACTCTTTGACATTTATCACAAGATTTAACATATTCAGCGCAATCTTTAAATAGAGTAGGCCAATAGAAACCAGATTGTAATACCTTTGCACCTGTACGATCTCCTGTATGATGCCCTCCATAAGGACTGTCATGACAATCTCTTATAATAGCCTACTGTTCATGCTCAGGTACACAACGTCTAATAAAACCATCCACACTTTTCTTATAGAGGAAAGGATCATCCCAAAAATAATGTCTAAGATCATAAAAGAATTTCTTTCTTTGTTGATAAGTGAAGTGTGGAGGTAAAACTTTACCAACAATAAAATTTGTATAGTTGGCAAACCAAGGAGATGCAGCTTTAGCACTAGAGACATTAACATTTGCAAGTTGTTCATTAACAAAGTTATCATTAATAGGAATAGGATCATCAGGTGTATTTTCCATTCTAGAAAGATGATCAGCTACTTGATTATCTTCCCCTTTTCTATCAACAATGTGTAAATCAAATTCTTGCAATAAAGGTACCCATCTTATTAGTCTAGGCTTAGCATCTTTCTTATTCATTAAATATTTAATAGCAGAATGATCAGTATGTATTGTGACTTCGGAATCAGTAATATAAGGTCTAGATTTGTCACAAGCAAATAGCACTGCTAAAAATTTCTTTTCAGTTGTAGCATAATTCCATTCAGCAGCATCAAGTGTTCTACTAGCACAATAAATAACATTAAGTTTCTTATCAACACGTTGGCCCAAAACAGCCCCAACTGCATAATCACTAGCATCACACATAATTTCAAAAGGCAATTTCCAATCAGGAGGTTGAATAATAGGAGCACTTATTAAAGCATTCTTCAAAACATTAAAAGATTCAATACAATCATCATTAAAAGAGAAAGGAACGTCCTTTTGCAAAAGATTGGTTAGAGGTTTGGATATTTTGGAGAAATCTTTAATAAACCTCCGGCAAAAACCTGCATGTCCAAGAAAACTTCTTATACCTTTGATGTCCCTTGGGTATGGCAGCTTTTCAATAGCTTCTATCTTTGCTGGGTCAACTTCTATTCCTTTTCCAGAAATCCGGTGCCCAAGGACAATACCTTCAGTTACCATGAAGTGACACTTCTCCCAATTAAGAACTAAGTGTTGGTCTTCACAACGCTGCAAAACTTTGTTAAGGTTGAACAAGCAATTATCGAAGGAAGTACCATACAAAGAGAAACCATCCATAAAAACTTCCATTATCTTTTCAATATAATCAGCAAATATAGCATTCATGCATCTTTGAAAAGTAGCAGGAGCATTACACAAACCAAACGGCATTCTCCTATAAGCAAATGTACCATATGGGCAAGTAAAAGTGGTCTTTTCTTGATCATCTTTTTGAACAGGAATTTGTGAGAAACCTGAATAACCATCTAAATAGCAAAAGTGAGAGTATTTAGATAACCTTTCTAGCATTTGATCAATAAATGGCAATGGGTAATGATCTTTACGAGATGCTTTATTTAACTTCCTGTAATCAATACACATTCTATAATCAACAATAGTACGCTGAGCCACAAGTTCATCCTCAATATTTGGAACGATAGTCATTCCACCCTTTTTAGGAACACAATGAACATGACTAACCCACTTACTATCAGCTATGGGATAGATGATGCCAGATTCAGTAAGTCTTATTACCTCTTTTCTTACCACTTCTTTCATTTTTGGATGGAGACGGCGTTGATATTCAACAACAGGTTTTGCATCCTCTTCTAAATTAATTTTATGCATACATAGAGCTGGGCTTATACCTTTAAGATCATCAAGAGAGTATCCAATGGCTGGTCGGTGAGCTTTAAGCACATCAAGTAGTTTCTCTTCTTCTTCAGCTGAAAGGTTAGCACTAATAATAACAGGATGTATGTTCTTTTCATCCAAGTATGCATATTTAAGATTTTTAGGCAAAGGTTTTAATTCAAAACTAGGATCTCCTTTAGGTGGTGGTAGCACTCCTAAATTATCAGGTGGGATATGCAATTGTAATTGTGGTGGTTGTTGTGAAAGTATTTGTTCTAAAACATCTTTTTCTTCATCGTTAAATGGTTCATCTTGATTAAGCATATAACGTTCTACCACGTCTGATCAAGCTACAGCTATATGAGCAAGAGTTTCAATTATATCTCCAGAGATTGGCTCTTTCTTTGAATGTTTATCAGCAAATTTAGAAAAGTTGAATGCAAGTTTTTCTCCTGCACACTTAATAAACACTTTCTCTTTAGGCAAATTAATTTCAGCACCAACAGTGTGTAAGAAAGGTCTACCAAAAATGATAGGACAGAACGTGTCTTGAGGGCAACCAAGCACAATAAAATCAGCAGGATATTTTATTTTGCCAACCAATACTTCAACATCTCTAACAATTCCAAATGGACTAATATAATCTTTATTAGCAAGTTGAATTGTCATACCTGTCTCTTCCATAGTGATAGGATCAATATCAGGTTTGATTTCAAGATAAAGAGAATATGGAATGACACTAATACTTGCTCCAATATCACACAAGCCATGATAACTTGAAGTCCCAATAGAGCATGATATAACAGGCTTACCAACCTTGGCCGAATTGCCTTTAATAACTTTAGTAGCATCTTCACATAAAGCGACATCAATAGGATCTTCTTCATTTAGTTGTTTGATAACTGAAATTTGACTGTTGACTTCCACCTATTCATAAGGCTGAGAACATCTTCTGTTACTCTTGTTAGTAACAACAATAAGTAAATTCTCCTTAACTTGGTTTGGATATGGAGGTGCTTCGACATACTCCTCGATTGTCACAGATGACACCTGTTCTACCTGTTTAATAACTTTAGGAACAACAATAGATTGTTTAACAGGTTCAACATAAACTTCAAACCCACTTTTAGGAACACCAATATGACTAGCAAAAGATTTAGCTATCTCAATTAAAACATAAGTATGAGGTCCAAAATTATCACTCAGATTCTTAAACAAAATAGAAGTAGAGAAATTCTCTACACATGAATATTGAAAATCTAAATAAGGCTCATTACCTTTATCAAGATCCCAGTGACCAGTATTTTCAGCGATAGTCTCCAACAAATTCCATGCTTCTTCTTTAGTATTATTTGTAAAACTTCCACCAGATGAATTATCCAAAAATTCCTTGTTTTTCTTTGATAGCCTCGCATAAAAATTTATCAATATAATTTTCCTTGTGAAGGAGTTCCTTTAACCTCCCCCAAGCTTGAGTGATGCTCTCTCCCAGATGTGGCCAGAAATTAAATATATAGCATCGGTTCTCATAAGCTTCTTTAGGAGTAAAATATTTAAGAAAGAAAACCTTCCTCAAAATACGCCATTCAATAGTGACTTCTTCATCCAAAGACCTGAACCAAATACGAGCATCACTAGATAAAGACAAATATAATAGCATCCTTTTTACCTGATCTTCAGGAATACCAGGAAGCCTAAATAAACCACATATGTCTTCAATTGTCTGCACATGTTCACGTGCAGACTTAGTTCCATCCCCTGTAAATGGATTTTTCATAACTCTTTTAACATGACCAATGGGAATTTTGTATCCCACTTTAGGCACTTCAGACATAGTAGTTTCAACCACTTTAGGAGCAGTGGCATAAGCACTTTCATATAAAGCAAGGTGCAGCGAGGCACGATTCATAAAAGCCATAGTAACAATGAGATAAAACAGTAAATAAAATGCAGCTTTCAAGTTTCCTTACCAAACTTCTTACCAATAGCGCTACGCTCCCTAGCAACGGCGCCAGAAAAGTGTCTTGATGACTCCCAAGTGCAGGAGATCAATTGTAGTAGTTTTCGATTAGAAAAGGTTGTCGAACCCACGAGGAGCTGAAGGTATTGGTAAGCAAGAATGATAAATAAAACAATAAAAGATGCAAGTGTTTTGGAGATTTTTTGTTGTATAAATGCAAAAGAATAAAAATGCTTAAGATAGATGGTAGCAAGTAGAAAGCTCTCAAAGAGAGAAAGCCCAATCCTCTATGTGGCAAGAGGACAAGCTCAAGTGATGTGTGTCTTATATGTGGAAAACGTTCCCGAGGGCGACATGGATGTTCCTAGGCATAGAGATTTATTAAACAACACGTTGAATATATTGTCAAGTTTTAATCTTCTTTGGACGGAGCCATTGTTAGGCATAGCTAAATGAATAAACTAAACCCCTTATGATGGATCATGTGGCCAAGTAAATGACTGCACAAGAATTATTAAGACATAAAGTCCCACCATAGCACACTCTAAGGTCCCCGATACTAATTCCCCATAAAGTAACTTCATGACTCAGTCTTAGGTTTACTTGTCCTTCTAAGTCTCCCTCAATTCATTACACTACGGTGTTCTCCTATGAGCCCATATAGGTGAAGTGTTGTGCAGTCGACGTTCGCACAACGCCATCATAGAATTACATAAAAAGATAAACACTAGACAAAATACCAACACATGTCATATATAAATCATTGCCAATTCATCCTAGACCCTCAGGAACATACGGGAACTACTCACAACGTGCAAACATGATAATATTCAGTGGCATAAGTGGTACAACACAATCTGAAAATATAACTTCACCTCCAAATAATGATAAGTACTCAATCACAAACATGAATAGGAGCACAAGACAAGTATCTAGGGTATAGCAACTCTCAAACTACGAGGGGGACGGAGTGGATCACGGAGATGATGATGGAGATGGTGCTGATCTTGGTGATGGTGATGATGTAGAGGCCTCCTCCCACGCCAAGGAGGAGGAGTGATGATGATGACGATGATTTCCCCCTCCTCCGGAGCTCCGGAGTAGCAAGATCTGATCCCCCTCGGAGGGAATCAGGAGTTTCGCCGCCGCCTCCTCGGATGGACATGGAAAAATTAGGGCGTCCCTTTTTTGGCGAGACGATGACGTTCTAAAAAGCCCCGACCGAGGAGGTGCCCGAGGCTCCAGATGGTGGGCCCCACGCAGCCAAAGAATCTGGCCGCGTGGGCCCCCTTCTTTTGGGCCTCGTGGCTCTTCTCTCTTAGTTCTTCTTCCCTCTGCTGTTCTCCCGATGAAAAACCAGCTATGCAATTTTCCTTTTTCCATTTGGGTCCCTGTAGCTCCTGAAACATTAAAAACAAGAAAAAGGAGGTTTTCTGCCTCCCAGAAATTAAATACCAAAAATAGGGACTTTGTATGAAAGTCCCATAAATCTTCTAAAACATGCAAAAAAATGATATAACAATGCCAATAACATTCTAATATGATGATATAAGATGGATAAATGATGATATAAAATGCATGTATCAGGGACCTGTATGTTGGCAAGACAGCTTCGGCTCCGTAGACGAGAAAAAATGGTGTTTCTCCGGTTGCTCTGTTGGGTGTTGTGCTGAGGGACTAGAGTACGCTTGGTAGGTGATCGATCCAATTTTTCCCTTTATCCTCCAACTTGTTGAAAGCCTTGTCTTCAAACCCTTCAGGACTTCCGCATTTGCTCTTTCCACTTGTCCGTTGCTCCTTGGATATGACACTGAGGCAAAACACACCTTGATGCCCAATTCTTCGTAGAAGTTGAGGAAGGCTCAACTTGTGAACTAGGTGTCGTTATCCGTGATGATTCTGTTTGGTACTCCAAAGCGATTGACGATTCCTTCGATGAATTTGATGGCGGCCTGGGCCGTTTGACGCGATGCTGGCATTATCTCCACCCACTTCGTGAATTTGTCGACTGCCACGAAGAGGTATTCATGTCCTCTGACAGACTTTGGGACCTTGCCGACGATGTCCAGCCCCCAGACCGTGAACGGCCAGGAGATTGGTATTGGTTGCAGTGCTTGTGCTGGTTGATGTATGTTCTTCGCGTATTACTGGCAGGCTTCGCAGGTCCTGACTAGCTGCTCCACATTGTGAAGTACTGTTGGCCAGTAGAACCCTTGACGGAAAGCCTTCCCCGCCAGTGATCTTGATGCTACGTGGCTTGAGCATGTGCCTTCGTGGATGTCCTTCAGCAGTGCTCGTCCTTGTTCTTGTGGTATGCAGCGGAGCTTGACTCCGTTGTCGCGCTGTCGATAGAGCTCGCCGTCGATTAAGACATAGAGCTTTGCTTGACGAGCCACCCGCTCGGCTTCGTGGTCGTCCTCCGGAAGGCGTGCTCCAATATGTAGTTGACAATGTTCTGGGCCCAGGGCGGGTGGGCTTCTTCCACCGGTAGTACCGCCTGGGCAGGAGGAAGCAGAGCCTTTCCTGCCGCGGGCACTGCCGGGTTTTGAACTTCCGGGTTGGCTACCCATGTTGCCGATGTAGAAGGGTCGCCAGCCCCCGACGTTGATGCAGACCTTGTCTTGATCCTCTCGGGTGCCGGAGCACCACGATGTAGACCTCGGGAGACACCGGCTCCCGCTTGGAGGCCAGCTGCGACAGCTCGTCTGCGGCCGTGTTCTCTTCCCGGGGGACGTACCTGGCCCTGAAGCTGCTGAAGCGCCACTGGAGCTTCCATACATCCTCAACGTACGGAGCCATTTGAGGGCAGGCGTACTCCTTGTTGACTTGCTTGACGACTAGCTAGGAGTCTCCCTTGATGATGAGCTTGTTGATGCCGGGGCCGATGGCAGCACAAAGTCCCGCGAGCAGGCCCTCGCACACCATCGTGTTGTTCGAGATGTTCCCTTGGTAGTGCATCTGGACGACGTACTTCAGGCGGTCGCCGGTCGGCGAGGTTAAGACGACGCCAGCGCCCCCTTGCCCCTTTGTGTAGGAGCCGTCGAAGTGCATGGTCCAGGTGTCCGAGTCCTCCTTCCCGGGGAGACATGTCTCCTCTTATGGGTCGTCGAACGCAGTTTCAATCCATTCGGCGGTGAAGTCCACCAGTGCCTGGCTCTTGATGTTGTCCGTGTGCTCGAACTTGATGCCGAAGCCTTGAAGCTCCATAGCCTAGCATGATATGCGTCCAGTGGCCAATGGGTTCTCCAAAGGGCTTCTCAGGTTGTATTTTGATATGACCGTGATCGGATGGCTTTCGAAGTACGGCCTCATCTTGCGGGAAGCAATGAGGACCGCTAACAGGAACTTCTACATCATGGGGTATCGCTCCCGGGCATCGCGTAGCACCGAACTGACGAAGTAGACCGGATGCTGCACCTTGCGGGTAGCCGGGCCTTTGTCAGGCTCGGCCTCCTCCATGTCTTCGGCGTCCCGGGGTGTTGGTGAAGAAGCTCCTGGCAGAACCCCCTCGGAGGGAGGCTCTCCCTCTTCCGTGAAGGAAGGCTCGATGCTGGTGGGTGTTACTGGAACGCTGAGGTTGTCCTTCCGCTTTTTCTTGCCTGGATGCCCCGGGAAGGAGTCCCCGGGGCGCTAGCCTTTGATCTTGCCTGATTCCTTCGGCGGAGCGTCCCGTTCGGCTAACAGTACGGCGCTGATCACCTGGTTGGTGGTTGCGATGTAGAGCAGCAAGGGATCCTTCTCAACTGGCGCCACGAGGATCGGGGGCGAGGCGAGGTAGCACTTGAGGGACTGAAGAGCTTCTTCGGCCTCAGGGGTCCACTCCACGGGGCCCGTCTTCTTGAGAAACTTGAAGAACGGTAGGGCCCGCTCCCTAAGTCTTGAGATGAAGCGCCCGAGTGCGGTGATGCACCCATTGAGGCGCCGTATGTCTTTAATCCGCTGGGGCGCCTCCATGCGCTCGATGGCCCTGATCTTGTTGGGGTTCGCCTCGATCCCCCGGTGGGAGACCAAGAAACCCAGCAGCTTGCCGGAGGGGACTCCGAACACGCATTTGTCAGGGTTGATCTTGAAGTTGACCTGACGGAGGTTGCCGAAGTTCTCGTGAAGGTCTTGGATGAGGGAGTCCTTGCACCGCGTCTTGACCACAATGTCGTCGATGTAGGCTTCAACGTTGCGACCCAGCTGAGGCCCGAGGCATGCCTGCATTACGCGCTGGAAAGTAGCGTCGGCGTTTCGGAGCCCAAATGGCATCCTAGTGTAGCAGTAGCAGCCCTTGGGGGTGATGAATGTCGTCTTCTCCTGGTCTTCCACCGCCATCATGATCTGGTGATACCCAGAGCAGGCATCCAATAAACACAACAACTCGTACCCGGCTGTGGAGTCCATGATCGAGTCGATGCGCGAGAAAGGGTAAGGGTCCTTGGGGTAGGCCTTATTCAGGTCTGTGAAGTCGATGCAGAGCCGCAGCTTGGAGGTCATGGGCTTAGGCACCACGACGGGGTTGGCCACCCAAGTCGGATGAGGAACCGACGTGATGACGCCGGCTTCTATCATCTTGTCAACCTCGGTGACAATGAAACCCAGCTTCTCCTTGCTTTGCTTCCATAGAACTTGCTTCATGGGGCGGGCATCCGTGTTTACCGCCAACTTGTTCTCAATCACCTCCCTTGGTACCCCGGGCAAACCTGATGCTTCCCATGCGAAGACGTCCGAATTTTCCCAAAGGAAGGCGATGAGCGTGCTTTCCTATTTGTCAGTGAGGTGGGCGCCGATGGTGACGGTGCGGACGCCATCTCTCGCCAGCGGCACCTTCTTGGTCATCTTTGGGTCGCCGTGGAATGGCACCTTCTTGGAGGAGGCGGGCGCCGAGCCCCCAGGGCACCCTTCATATCTTGAGAACTCTCCGACATCAGCTTCCAGCGCGCCCTGACAGACACTTGTCGTCACCGCCACCATCTGGTTCAGCTTCTGGATGCAGTAGATGGCGTCGCTGACATCGGCCTTGACCGTGACTATGCCCCATGCTGCCGGGATTTTCATCATGTTGTAGGCGAAGTGGGAGCCAGCCATGAACTTGGCCAGGGCAGGTCGACCGAGGATGCCGTTGTAGGGGAGCGGTGTGTCGGTGATGTTGAAGACGACCTCCTCGGTGCGGAAGTTGTTGGGATCATCGAAGGTCACCGGGAGAGTGATCTTTCCCAGAGGTTGAGTCACACTTCTGTTCACGCCTTGGAACACGCCGGTATCTTGCAGGTGGGAGACCGGGATTCGCAGACTAGTTAAGACCTTGGCCGTCAGCAGGTTGAGCCTGGATCCTCCGTCCACTAGCATCTTGGTAACCTTGTAGTTGTGGATGATGGGTGACAAAATTATATACATCACACATGTGTCTCCATTGGAATCGAGTAGCAAGTTAGATCATCACATTACAAACACAAATTATATACATCACACATGTGTCTCCGTCTTTCGTCGTGAAGGGCCGGATGTCGCCTTGTGCCTTTATGTGCCATTCCACCTCCGCATTATCGAGTGGAGCGCCGTCGTAGTAGAACATGCCTGGGTCAAAAACGCCTAAGTCAAAATTTCGTTACAAAAGTAATATTAAAATTTACGAAATGCGAGAAGTTAACGATGGAAAGCCTCATATATCATTGGCGTGCAAAACAAGGCAAAAAGAGTGTGTACAAGACCATGTATTAATACAAACACTCCAATTGTATATACTACAAGGCATTGTACACACTCTCCTTGCCTTTATCGTGCCATTGTTTAAATCATCGGCTTTGTCAATTCTTAGAGAAGAAACAAAATGTTTCGAGTTTATGCCTCATACATAGATTGGACACACATTGATCAGGAACGGGGCAAGCAGACCAAGTAAGAGTATGCACAAGATGTTTATTTGTGCATATCACAAGGTCCGCTAGCACCTCCCTGAATCACATAGTGTGCCACAACATTTTAATCATCGGCATTCGGAAAGAGAGAGAAAAAACAAAATGATTTCGGATTTGTGCCTCATACATATTTAAATTGGACACACATTTCAGAGACGGAGCAAGTGAACCAAGTAGGATGCACAAAATGTTTATTTGTGCATATCACAAGGTTCACTATCTCCTCCCTGAATCATACAGTGCCACAATATTTTAATCATCGGCTTTCGAAGAAACAGACAAAACAAAATAAAAATGACTTAGATTTTGCGCCTCATACTTAGGTCGGACACACAAGTAGACCTGCAGGATCTGGTGAGCCAAGTATGATGCACAAGACTTGGTACTTGTGTATATCACAAGGCTCACAAGACCTCCAGGCCTACAACCTAGTGCCACAACATTTTAATCATCGGCTTTCGAATAAACAGACAAAACAAAATAAAAATGACTTAGATTTTGCGCCTCATACTTAGGTCGGACACACAATTATTAGTAGCCCTGAAGGATCGGTGGAGCCAAGTAGGATGCACAGGACTTGTACTTGTGCATATCACAAGGCTCCACGGACCTTCAGGGTTACCACATAGTGCCACAACATTTTTAATCATCGGCTTTCAAAGAAACAAACAAAACAAAATAAAAATGACTTAGATTTTGCGCCTCATACTTAGGTCGGACACACAAGTAGACCTGCAGGATCTTGTGAGCCAAGTATGATGCACAACACTTGGTACTTGTGCATATCACAAGGCTCACAAGACCTGCAGGCCTACAACCTAGTGCCACAACATTTTAATCATCGGCTTTCGAATAAACAGACAAAACAAAATAAAAATGACTTAGATTTTATACCTCAGACTTAGGTCATCGATCATAGTAAAGCAATGTAATAAAACTATAATATGAAACAAGGTTAGAATCATATACAAGAGGATATCTATAAACTGTGATATGGGGCAATCAAAAGACTGTCATTTCCTCATGGGGTAAATACAGGATAACAACAATGTATTGCATACCAAAGCAAATGAAATAATCTGAACTCCCGAGCAATTAAGCACTGCACATACAAATGCAAACTTCTAGCTAAAGTGCAGTCCACGAGCTTACAATCATTAACGAGTTCATTTTTCTTTGCTACACCTCCTATGATGAATATAAAAGCACAAAAGTTTATCATCACAAGAAAACACGTTCCTAAGATGGAGGGAATGTTTAAGGACATTGCTTCTGCCACGGTGTATCATACAACAATAAGTGACAGATGTTGTTTTAGGGGGGAGTGCAGCGGCTTTGAGGATGCAGAGCCTGACGAACCTGTTCGGAACAAGAATGGTGTTTGCCGGCTTGCGGCAGGCGATGACGGGGAACGCGGCATTGATGACCTCCGCTCGGCCTCACCCGACTCCGCTCGCACCTCGACTTGCGAGAACTGCTTGTGGAAGGCACGACAGTCTCGTAGAGGAGTTTGATTTCCCAACAATCCCATTAGCTCATCTTCATCATCATCTCGGTTCAGGCAATCCCACACGAACTTAGCAACATCTGTGAAAACAATGATGAAATGGTAAGTCCACTCCAGAACTAGATTATCTGAAAGCAATCTGACACACAGACTGTACACACGCCTTTGCCTCCGCCTAGCATCACAATGGCATCAAAAGCAACAGCAGGAGCATGCATCAGGGCAAAGAGGAGGACACCCCCAATCAATCAATTAAACAAAACGAAATCGAGTTTCAACATTTTCGAAGGCATTGACGGGGGGCACCTAAGAATCATCAAAAATCCCACCAAATCGGCGCACGGGAACCACCGCCGCGGCAAGATCTCCCCGTTCTGGGATCGACAGAAGACGCCGCCACAGACGGAAGCACCGCAAAATCCCCATCCATCTCAGCGGATTCTAAGTCCGAAGAGCCGACCAAACCGCCTCTGTCACAAACAGAGACAGTTGGGGTGCGGTGGTCTGACGCGGCGGTGTCGGCTCGGCCTCTCGACAGCAGGAGGGCGGGTTACCCGGCGACGAGGACGACGGGGCCGAGGCCGGCCGCGGGGCGGAGGCGGCGGGCGCGGGGAGGGACGCATACGCCCGTCGATCTAAGGTTAGGTGCGGGGATCTGTGGGGGAGCAGGAGGGCAGAGAGGAGGCGGAGGAGGGTCAGGGGATAGGGGGGCGGGGAGGTGAATTACCAGCGCCGCGCGCCGTCGCCGTGGAGCAGCGGAAGGTCGAGATCGAGAATCTTGGGGGTCCTCCTGCTCCTTGCGGGATTCCTGGTGGCGGAGGCGGAGGCGGCCGGGGAGGAGGCGGAGGCGGCGCGGGGAGGAGGCGGAGGCGGCCGGGGAGGAGGCGGAGTCGGCGCGGGGAGAGAGGAGGAGAAAGGGGATCGAGCGGCACCACTAGTACTGGGGATCGAGCGGCGCGGCGCGCGATGCACTCTTAATTCCCCTCTGTGGGTGCACCGGGTCCTACACTTACCCGTGGCGCAGGGTATTACTGTGCGCCACGGCTACGCGGCTACCCGTGGCGCACATGTTTGTGCCGCGCCACGCCTGAGTGTGCACAGGCCGGCCGGCCAGGGCCCATCTTAGCCGTGGCGCACTTCTTAGAAACCTGCGCCACGGCTAAGTTGGTGTCAGTGGCGCAGCACCAAGCGGTGCGCCACACATACTTAGCCATGGCGCACCACGCTGATAGTGCGCCACGGCTATGTGGCTTACCTATAAGCCTTTTCCTAGTAGTGTTGGCAACCCGTGGGGCAGTCTCGAGCGATGTGCCCGTAAAGGCCACAGTTGTAGCACCCACCAGGGCCGACCCCGTCAGCCCGGTGCTGCTCTCGTATGGCGAGGTTCTTCATTTGGCGGCAGTCCTTGAGCAGATGATTACCATCAGAGTGAAGGTGACACCATGGATCTTCTTTCCCCTCTGGAGAGGAGGCTGGTTTGGCCTTCTTAGGGAGTGGCTCGGTGACGAAGACGCGCTTGTCAGGTCTAGGGTCTCGCTTGTTGCCCTTGGCGGGCGTGGCCTTGTCCTCGGGCTCTTCCTCCCCGGGGAACTTGACCCCTTCCTCTGCGCAGGCACAGCGGTCCGCAAGCTCCCAGAGCTCGCAGGCAGTTTTGACGTGATGGGTGCTCAGCTTCTCGCGCATCCGGGTGTTCTGGACGTTGGCGTGAAAGGACTGAATCACCAACTCCTCTTTGATGCAAGGTATCATGTTCATCTTCTGGGTGAAGCGCTGAATGAACTTGCGGAGAGTCTCGTCCGGAAGCTGCTTGAAGTCGTGGAGGTCACTAGGAACTCCTGGGCGCTGGTACCCGCCTTGGAAAGCCCCCAGGAATTGTTCCTTCAGCGCAAGCCAGGAATGGATGGAGCACTTGGGAATATTGAGAAGCCAAGCCCGGGCATCTCCCTTCAGGGCCAGCGGGAACCAGTTGGCCATCATGACCTTGTCGGCCTCGGCGACCACCGCAGCGAGGGAGTAGAGCTGCAGAAAATCCCGGGGTTGGTGGTGCCATCGTAGCGAAGAACGTCGATCTTGAACTTCTTAGGCCAGGTGGCTTGGCGGAACTTAGGAGAGAGGGCGAGGCAGCCTTCAGCGATGTCGTCATCTCGATCTACCCGGCTTTGGCCGCACTAGGGAACACCATGTTCCACTGTTGCGACACTCATCAACCTTTTTCATCCCGGATTCGCGCCGTCGAGACTCGCCTTCCTCCCTGTTGTCATCGTCCGCAACAGCGTACTTATTTCCGCAGGCCAGCAAGCCGCCCAAAGTTTCCGACTCGTCGTTGTAGATCATGAAATGGAAAGTCGTCCCCTTCCTCAGAGACTGCTTGAAGGCATGAATTTCCTGTGTTTCTGAGACGCCCTCGCAGGCGTTTTTGATTTCGCTCCAAAATGAAATGAATTCTCGGCTGGACTTGTTCTTTTGTTGCACACACCATTGTAAGTCGAATGTCGACTTAGGGCATTTATACGTACCCTGGAAGTGCTGGATAAATACGCGCTTCATGTCACTCCAGTTATGAACTGTCCTTTCCGGCAAGCCTTCGATCCACATGCGTGCCATCCCGGTTAACATCAGGGGCAAAAAGCGTACTGCGGAGTCGGCATTGCCTTCATAGATATCACAAGCACTTACATAATTTGAGAGCCATGTCTCGGGATTTGTTGCGCCGCTGTACTTCTCCACCATCTTTGTGACGTTAGACAAAGTCGGCGGTAGAACTTGTTCTCTGATTGCTCTGCCAAAGCACTTGGGACCAAGGTACTAGGCATCTCTTGCCGACTTCCTCTCCTCAATTAGGCTTTGAACATCATGAACTGAGGGCGGCTTGTCATTCATTGACTTACTTCACCTTGGATCGTCCCCATGACGGCTTTGGCTCACCCGACTCGCGTTACGCGGTGGGCTTGGAGACCTTGGCGTCGTGGAGGGAGTACGTATTTGGAGGGGTTATCTCACTCTTTGCGCGGTAGAGCCGGCGGTGGTGGTGGGAGATTATTTCTGTTGCCTCCCCTTGGAGGCGGCTTCTCTCGTTCCCGGCGTCGTTCTTGACGAGGTGGTGCCGCCTTTTCCTTGCGAGGGTCCTCCTTGTCTTCCCGGCCCCGATGTGCTGGATCATTGTCTGGGTCCGGGGGTGAAGCAACCATTGTCTTCTTCGCCGTCGAGTTGCACAAACGGGAGTCGTCGAATAGATTTCCTGACTTAACTTGTGAGTCATTTTGCTGCTGCTGCGCCACCTCCAATAGGTACGCTGAGTACTTGAGGCGGGCGTCGCGGTCCAACGATTTGTCGAACATGACCTCCTGGTCTACCTCCATGTTCTTGGCTGGGGTGTTAAAGTAACACAGCTTGGTCACCGGGTCACGTACGTGGTGGTACCTTCTCCAGACTGAATCCTCATGGTTGGCTTCCCACTTGCTACGGAAATCCAGCTTTTTGTGCAGATTTTTATCACGAGGTGGATGGAAAACGTCGTCAACCCCTTTTTGCCTTTGCTTCCAGATAAACTCCGTTTCCTTAATGGTGAGGTCCCGTTCGCACTCCACAGCTTTGATCATATGCTCCTCTAGCAAAACGCGACGTTTCTCCATGTCGGCCAGCGATGCGTCGGGCGGAAGTGGAGCTAGCAGTTCCTGCATGCACTACCAGGAAAACAGCTATCCGTGGCGCACCAATTTAGACTACCCATGGCGCAGGCCCATGCGCCACCAACTACCACGCCACGAGTAATGTATTGTCCGTGACGCACTGCGTTTGATGCGCCACGCGTAGGTCATCGTACCCGTGACGCAACGAAGCACATGCGACACGGCTAAGCATTTCGGGAACTAAAAAAAAACCACCCGCGACGCGCGCGGGGGGCTTCGTCCTCATCGTGGGGCCCTTCGTCCCGACGATGCGCGGCAGGGGGGGTTCGTCGTTGCGCGTGGCAGCCATGGCCGACGCGCCACCCGGGGGGCTTCGTTCGTCGACGACCGCAGGCACGGGCGGCTTCCATTTTGGGTCGGATCGATTTGGTCCTCTACGGCACCGGGAGGGCTTCGGAGTTGGATGGACGACGCTGACGCGGCGGCGTTCCGGCTCCGGCGCACCGACCTGGACGAGGATGAAGACGCGTGGGGGCCTCCCGAGTCCGGCGTCGGAGGTCTCGTCCGTCGCGGCCTCGAATCTGGAGGAGGACACCGGCCGCGGTGGCACACCGCGAACGAGGGTGCGCGCGGGGCCATCCGCCTCCCACGACGACGACCCGGCCAGGCTACCGGTCTCGTCCGCCACGCCATGCTGAGGTCGCCTGCTTCGTGCTCTGGTCGTCGTCGTCGTTGCTCCGTGCTTTGGTCGTCGTCGTTCGTTGCTCCGCATCGCGCACCAGCCACACAGCTCCCTCGCGTCCTTACCGGATTGGGGGCTCCCACGGATCGTGTGTTTCATTACGGGTCCAACAAACCGTTGGATCCAGCTGCGGAGGCACGCGTGGCCGTTAGATACAGAGCACATGGATCGGTAGGGTGGCCTAGTGAGCAACCGAGGCACATGCAGGCACATGTGTTGCGCAGAACGAGGGCCCCACCAGTGAAAGTCGCGCATGCATATGGGTCGGCCTGCCAACCCCATGGCGCATTAAATTTAGGTACGTCACGGCTATCTCTGGATCTGGAAAAGAGAAAAGCTGGACATATGCTAATGGCGTATAGAAAAATGGATGCGCCACAACTACATAATTACTCGTAACGCATATAATTTTGGTGCGCCACGGATAAGGTGGGGGGCACCCAGCTAGCCCAGCCTGCACTTAGCCGTGGCGCACCACCATTTCGGTGCGCCACGGGTAATGGCCCACCCGTGGCGCGCCTTCTTTTCGTGCGCCACGGCTATATACCCGTGGGGCATCAAAATAGTGGTGCGCCACAGCTATTTAATCCATCTATAAGCCTTTTCCTAGTAGTGATGGTTGCCATCCTGTCCTTGTGCTCCTTCTCTATTTCCGCCTTGAGTGTGGCGTTAATGTTGTCACCGTCAGCCGGCAAATCATCGGAGCATAGTGGCTTTTCCCTTATCGTACCCTTCTCCGGAGCTGGTGGTGGGATAACATCCGCCTTTTGCTTTCCAGCAGCCAGCGTTCCGAGTATTTCTTCGCTGTGTAACATCCCAAGATTTTCAAAATTTTGAAAATTCAGAAAGATCAAAAACTTTTTGAAAATTATATATATTTTCATTTAAAAATCCAAAATCATGCATGCATTCATCATTGTCGGATTTAGGGATCCGGCTATCCCTTAGTTCGTCCACGGGGCTAGTACAGTCTCTACGACACTTCGATGACCGGCGAAAAGAGCAAGGACACGGCAGTTTACCCAGGTTAAGGCCACCGTGACGGTGTAAAACCCTACTCCTACTTTGGTGGTTGTATTGCTTGGGGAGGTTACAATGGTGTAACAGCCCCAGTTTGATACTGAAAAATACGAATAATTTTTCCACTTTTTCATTCATGTTTGCATCATGGCATGCATTTGAAATTTCTACTTCTAACAAGCCACATCTTAAACCAATTAAAAAGGGGGAAGTAAAACCCTCCCAATCTTCCAAACCAAATGCTTTTGCTCAACTTGGCAAACAAATAATTATGAACTTCCAATTTATCCAGGAAGTTCCAATGATCCAATTATAAATTTTGTCAAAAGAAATAAAAATTGGAGAATTCAAAATTGGTTCAAAACAACTTTAAATTTTGAATCCAACTTCAACTTGTCAAAAATTCAAAATAAAATTATGGAGAGTTTCATTATTATATTGGGAGCCTCCATGAATATTTTCATTAGTTTTGAAGATGCTTAATTGCTCCAAGTAAATGCATTTTGGAAATTATCAAAAATGTCCATAATTAAACCCTGTGAACAAATGTTGCTCAAAACATTTCATTTTGGATCACCAATTTTAGTGGAGCTTCTAAATGATATGGGAAGCCTATTTGAATTTTTGCAGAATTTATAAAAATGTTTAAGTGCCTCAATTAAATCACTAAACGTGCTGCTGGACCTGCTTGCAAAGATTTTTAAATGAAGACAGGGGGGTTTCGCAATATTTCTTTTCTCTTCTTCTTCCTGTGGCGACAGGGCGCGCTGGCGCCATGCCGCCTGCCCATGCCGCCGCGCCCACTCACTGTCGCCGTGCCCTCGTGGCCAAGGACGCGCACGACGCGCTCACCTGCTCCCCCGCGTTCCATTCCTCCCCGTTTTCTCCCCTCACCTGCTCCCGTTCCTCTCCCTCCGCTCGCGCGACCTAGCCGTGGTCGAGCTCGCGCCCGCCATCGAATAGCCATCGTCTGGAGCCGCCCCACGTAGATCGAAGTCGTTAGGAGCCTCCGCCGCATCCTCCTCTCCCTCACCACCGGCGGAATCGAGCCGGGAAGCCCTCTACCACGGGCACGCCGTCGCCCCCTTCCACGCCGGCCGAGCTCCGTCGAGCACGCGCGTGTCGCTGTCAGGCCACCCCGACCCTCGCCGTCCGCTCCAACACCACACGGGTGAGCTCCGCATCCGATTTGACCTCCTCCCGCTCCCCCTCTCCCTCTTGTCGCCGCGCACTGTCGCCGTCGGTCAGCGCATGCCGCACGTCGCTGTGCGCCCGGCCTGGTGATGCTCTGGGCCGGCCAAAAGGCCGACAGCCTCGGGTACCAACCCGGCCTGGACGCTCGGTCTGGGCCGGCTGTAGGCCGGTTGCTTCGGGCCTGTGCCCGGCCTGTGGGCCGGCCTGGCCGACCTGAGGCCGGCCTGTATGTGTTTTGGTTTTTCTTTTTGGAAATAAAATAAAATAAAAGAAATGTTAACTAATTAATTATGCTCCAATTTTGGCAAATAAAATATCAAATTGTTCAGAAAAACAATACCTACCTGTTGGTAACATTGCCATGCTCTTTTGAGTAAAATATTTTGCCTTTATTTAGGAAATACAAAAATGGCAAAACTAATAAAAAAATTGGGAAAAATCATAACTTGATAAATAATTAACCAAAAATTGTGAATAAAATATCAAAGTGATCAGCATTTCAAATGCTATCAAACCATGCTAATATCACATCATGATCACAAATTTTCCTTTGTTGTTATTTCTTTAATTGGTTAAAAGAATTAAATCCCAAATAATTATTTAATTCGCTATTTATTCTTCGATAATTGGAAAATTTCAAATAAAGTACCAAAACGATCAGAAGAACAATCCCTATCTATTCATGTCATGTTCATGCATACTTCAGTCACTTCTTTAGTAATATAATGATTTATAAACAATGTGGACATTAAGTTAAATATGGGGTTGCTTCCAAATAATTGCACTAATTATTTGGCACCTTATTTAAATTGTTAGCTAAGTTAAATGAGGATATCATTGCATGAACTTGACATGCCATCATGTTTGTGCATTGCACTTTGTCTTCGTGTTATTTATTTGTTCTTCTATGATTGTTGGGTATCGATAGATTCCGGAGTCGAGGGTTCCCCTACCTATCTCGACGAGCAGTACTACATGCCCCGTCAACAAGGCAAGAGATAACCTAACTTTCTTGCCATATAGCATCCTATTGTTTATACAAGTATTTTCTCCACCATAATATTGCATTCGATTCCAATGTCATCTTTGATCAAAATATAGAGTATCCTATGATATGCATGGTCCCCTAAACCAACACATGTTTCCCCTCGTATGAACCATAGGTTTGATGTGTTGGCCTGGAATAAAGATATAATTGTTGTATATATATGCTTAGCCATGCTTAGTCGAATGCTATATTTGTCTGGTGATTTAAATTCCATAATGATGATGTTGATGGAATGTTCGGACATGGTCGTTACCTGTGGTATTTAATTAAATTGCTTAAAAGGCTTGGATGAGTTGCCATCGAGGTTATGGTGTTTTGCCTCATCCTTGTTGCCTAGGTGCGAGTTCTTTACCTCTTGAACCAAGACTGAGCGTGCTTCCAACGGTGGGGACATATGGAATCCCCTCTGACCGAATAATTTGTGAGGGGCTTGTCAAGGGTCCTCTAGTTTGCTATTTCCATTTGCGTGTGAGTGTGTGGGTGGAAAATGAAACGATGAGGATGGTGGTATTAAGGATGTGGCTGCGGGGCAGGGCGTTGGAGGCGCTGAACCTGTCCTTCCGCACATTGATGATCCTTGAGTAAGCCTCATGCAAGGTAAAAGTCAAACCGCGCCCACTCGCCGGCTTTCCCCGGAAGAGAGCCAATCAGGTGAGCCGGACGGTACCAATGGGTAAATTAGTACACCCCTGCAGGGTTAACTCTTTTCAAAAAGTCGTGTCCGCGGTTATGGACGACTTGGGAACGGACGATAAGACCATAGAGAACATTAACCTAATAAAATTTGGCAACTAGAGGTTGCAACTCAACGTGTGTTAAAAGGTTCATTTCCTCGAGGGTGATTCGAGGGGGTGCCTTGGTGAAGATGAGTGGGTTCTGGCTACAAGTTAGTTCAAGGTGAACCGAAGATAAAAGTTTACTATCTTACCCATTTATGAAAAACCTTCTGAGTAGTCGATGCCATGAGTCGTTTATATCTTTATATAAGAAAACTAGCTTTATGCAAAACAACCATTATACAACTTTAGAGCCTTGACATCATTGGGCCTATATCGCCCTACTAAACTTGCGAGTACGTCGTACTTAGTCTCTCCTTGTTGATTATTAATTGTTTCAGAGGAGGACGACACCGAGCAGACAGGTGGGTTCTTCGTTGATGTCGACAAGTAGTCTGGGGTTCCCAGGTGGTAGCTTGGGACGTCTCGGAACAAGCTGGCTGGGTTTATGTTTATCTGTAGGCCTCTTAGGCCATATTTTGGATTTTGTTGTATTAGACAACTACCTCGCTTCCGCATGATCTACTGTTGGGTCGGTGACTTCTGTGTGTAATTTGTATCTTTCTCATATATGAGCTGCTATATGATCTTTGTGTCGTAGAGTCTGTGATGTGCCAGTTGTTCCACAAGTCTTGATCTCTTTATTATACATTGAAAGCTATGCCAGTGTTTATGGCATGATCGAGGTGTTGCATGGGAGCGGTAACCCCATGCCCTTCGGTTGTGTAGCATAGCATGTGGGTTACATAGCATCTCTGTATAATTCCGGGGTCGGGGCGCTACAAATGGCGGAGCTAGAGCTCGCGTGAGTTGTGTGTATGGTGGAGTTTCTTCCGAGATCCCTTCTACAACAGTGGCGACACCACTTATATATTGGCCTAGGCCTCTCCCCGTTGGCAGGAAGGGCTACCACAATTTCGCGTAAAGGTGAGTACAAGGCAAAACGGTCCCGGCGCGTCCTGCAGGTGGGTCCCGTGATTGTCGCTCCCGAAGTGTGCAAGACGCGGGACAAAGGGAACCGTCCTGGGCACGCCCGTGGTGGTCGATGACGTCCCCCGTCCGGTCTTGTCTCCCTGCATCGGTTTAATCACCAGATGGGGTGGTCTTTCTGCGGCCGCTCTGGCGGGCAGCATAGTTTCCTCTTTTATCATAAGAGGGCACAGGGTCTTCGACGTCACCCTGCGCCAGCCATGCTGCGCGCGTGACTAGAACGGCATCCGAGGAGCGGGAAACTTTCGCGCAGCTTCCTGGCACGGCAGGCGCTCACGAGGCGTCCTCGCGAAGAGAGCTCGTCGAAGGATGCTTGACGAGGTAAGGCCCTCGCGAGGCGTGGACCCTCGCGAGGTAAGCTTCGTGCAGACGATGACGTGGCGTGCGTGACCGAAGGGTCGTTCCGCGTGGCGTGGGCCAGGGCCAAAGACAGCTAGGTCTGGGCACCCCAATATCCATGGACCCGACAATCATCTTCTTGACTGGCTTGCTTTTGAACTTTCAAAAGTTGGAATATTATTTCCAGTTAAAACCATAATTTAGAAAATGTCATAAAGGGGCCCTATTATGCACTATTTATTATTTGGATTTTCATGAGTTTATTGGTTGGCCAAAATAGTACCTAAGTGTTCTATTTTAAATAATCTTTCCAAAAAGTATTTTATCAAATTATTTGGAAGAGATTTAATTCTATTTTGAATTTGGAAAATATCACTAAATAGCATTTAAATGCCCAAGGGTATTTTGGTAATTTATTTTGTGTAAAAATAATAAAAATGAGTGTATCATGGTTTATAATAAATGATATTACTCCAAATATTGTTCTGGTTTTATTTAATTTAAAAATGGAATATAAAATCCTATTTATTAAAAAGACATAAAGATGTCAATTGTGCATTTATGCAATATTTGATTTTATGTTAAAATAAAATATTATGGAAAAGGTTCCAAAGTATTTAAAAGGATTATTTTGAATTTTTACAAAATTATCCAAATTTGAATCTATTTGGATTCATAGTTCAAAAGTTATTTGTTTTCCTGAAAACAGAAAAATGAAAGAGCTTTCAAAAAAATAGGAAAAGCCAAACGGCCGAGCCAGCCCGAGCAAGCCCACCCACGGACCATCTTCTCCCCCGCGCAGCAGCCCACACAACGCCCCGCTCCTTTTCTTTTTCCTTTCATTCACTCACATGCAGACCCCACCGGTCAGGCCAACGTCTTCGTCCCCAATTTTCGCCCGTGACAGCTCCGGCGATCCCCGTCTTCAATTCGTGCCATTAAGGCCGAAATCGACGCCCCAACCCCATCCTTTTAAGCAACTGCTCCTCCTCCCCGAATGCCCTCTCCCTCCTCTCCCAATAGGACACCAGGTCGTCGAAATCAAAGCTCGCTGTCTATCGCTAGCCAATTTCTTGGATTCCAGTACAACGAGAAGACCCCGAGCCTCCTCTTTGTTCCTTTCCTTCCTATTTTCTTATTGCGCACCTTCCTGACATGTGTTTCTATCTCTTTGCGCACGGGTTCAAGCAGGACGTGATCGATGACAACACTACTAGGAAACTAGCTATAGGTGGAAACTGATTTTGTGGCGCACCAAATAGCCCATGCGCCACAGAAATATTTTCTATGGCGCACCAAATAGCCATGCGCCACAGAAATATGGTGGCCCCACCACCAATGATTGGGTGGGTGCCCTTTCTGTGGCACATGAGCCTAGATGCGCCACAGAAATGTGGCTTTCTGTGGCGCATCTAGACCCATGCGCCACAGAAAGTCACATTTTTGTGGCGCATGTGGCTCCATGCGCCACAGAAATGTTAAAATGATAAAAATTTCAAAAAATAAAATCCTTTTAGATATAGGGAAGGTTTAGGGTCTAGTTGTTAGGAAAAATTAAAAATACACATTTTGACTTTTTTTCCAAAAGTAGGTGAGAAAATATTAAAACAACCATAACTTTTGCATACGACGTCGAAAAAATGCGTTCAATATATCAAAAAAAAACTAGAGAAAATTTCGGAACTGCCCTCACCAGGATTTACCCGGTTGGGCTTTTCTCAGATTCTCAAAATTCCAAAAGAAAAAAAAAGTTATGGCCGTTTGAAGAAATTTTCCTTCAAAATCAAAAAAAAATCAAAAAATAGAAAAGACAATTCTGTGGCGCATGGGGCCACATGCGCCATAGAAATGTTGGGCAGGATTCAAATTTTTGAATCCCTCCGGCACACCCTTCTCTCTCTCTTTTTCCCTTCTCTCCTCCACTTCTCCCTCCACTTCTCCTCTCCCCTTCTGCTCTCCTCCAGTTCTCCTCTCCCCTTCTCCTCCACTTCTCCTCTCCCCTTCTCCTCCCTCCTCCTTCTCTTCTCTCTCCTCTCCTCTCCTCCACATCTTCTCTCCTCCTCCTCCTCCTCCACCTCTAGGCGACCTCCTCCACAACCCCGGCGACCTCCACCTCCGGCGACCTCCTCCACCACCCCGGCGACCTCCACCTCTGGCGACCTCCTCCTCCACCTCCACCTCCACCTCCGGTGACCTCCACCTCCGGCGACCTCCTCCACCACCCCACCGACCTCCTCCTCCACCTCCACCTCCGGCGACCCCCTCCTCCACCCACGGCAACACGGCCTCCGACGAGCTCCGACGAAATTCCGGCGAAATTTCGGCGGCTAGATCTAGATCTAGATCTGGCCGCCCTTTTTTTTGAAATTCAAAAAAAAAAATCTGTGGCGCATGGCACATTGGGTGCGCCACTGAAATATTTTTGTGGTGTACGGTTATGGGTGCGCCACAGAATCTGGGTATTTTTGTGGCGCACCATCGGCGTGCGCCACAAAAATATATTTTAGTGGCGAGATTTTTGTGGCGCATCCCACTTTTTCCAGGGTGCGCCACAGAAATCCAAAAAGGTGCGCCACAGATAGGCCTTTTCCTAGTAGTGCAACCACCGCCCGCTGGAGCCAACTCCGGCGAGCTATTCAGGATGTTCAATTGCAGACCAGCGTCTCCCGCCACGCCAACAAGATCGCCTCGACCTCCAGCATACAAAGGTATAACGTGCGCGTCCAGTTGCTCCGTAGATCGACCGAAACACGTGATGTCCATGGTGTCGGTGCCACTCTTTGGCTCACCGGAGAACCGCCGGCCACCACACCGAAAACACTAGATCGTGGACCGTCAGATCCAGATCTGACGGCCCCATTTTAATTTCAATCCCGAATCGGTATCTGTTGATCTGAGTCGTCCATTTAAGTTAGATCCTACGGCCCACTGCATCGATCCATCCCGAAATGGTATCGTCCAATCACCGCACGCCACATAGCCAGAGGAATTTCGGTGGATTTTCCTTAATTAGATTAAATTGTCTGTTTTGCAGAAAAGCCCCTATATACTAGAATTATCATATCTTTTTATTTGTTTGGCCAAATTGAAATATTTTTATATATTTGAAATCCTTAGAACCAGTAGAATCTTTCCAGTGTTTTAGTTTTCTATTTTGCCATGTTTAAATTTATTCAAACTTCAAATGTGTTGTTTGAGTAAATTTGGCACAACTTTAGTTTAAAAATAGCTTTTTGAGTGATTATATTGCTTGTTAGATTTATTCTTGCCTTGTGTGAATTATTTAGATTATTCGGAGAGTTCGGAGAACGTTTGCAATTGTTGCACCTGCAACTCCTGCCAAGGCAAGTGATGATCACTGCATAAATTTCCTAAGTATTTTGATATGCATTGTAGTTTACTTTTTCTAAGTAGAATTGCATGTCAGGTTTTATTACCATGCTATGCTAGACCTGTTTAGTATTACTCCAAATATTCCTAAGTGTCTAGCACCTATTTGTTAACTTAGTAGATATTAATATTGCTATGCTGAAAAAAAAATTATAAAAGTTGGTAATGAAAATTCTACTAAGTTAACGAACCACCTGGGTGGATGTCGTATGTGGACGGAGGTTTATAGTTGAGTGGCTACTCGGGGCCATTTCTATGGTGGTTTTCACCCGAGATGCTCACTTGTGGACGGCCACCCAGGGACAAAAAGATGGAAGTTGCTCCAAGTGAAGATTACTTACCGTGCAGCCACAAGTCATATGGGCTCTGTCTGGATTGAGTACGTTGAGTAGAACTGACCGGTCGAACAATAAGATGTAGTGGATGTAGGAGGTATTGTTCGGCCATCGGTATGGGAAAGCTCCTCTGAAATATCCCGTCTCAATCTTCTCCTTTCCTTTTCACTTCAAGAAGGTCAAGGTCAGAATGGGTTGATTGAGTCTTGTGGTGAAAGTGCACAACCTCTGCAGAGTGTCAAACTAAGTACTTAGTCGTGTCGCCGGTTATGGACAATTTTGAGTATCGGAGCAAGGATGTCAACAAGAGATCTCATCACTCCAATTTCTTAAGTAAAAATTTGATGAGCTTGTGTGTGGAGATATTCCTGGATATGTTCCATGGAATGATTTCATAACTTAAAAAAACAAAGTGTTGGAAAAGATAGGATAAAGTTGGCTTTACGTAAAAACTGCCTTGAACTACACAAACCATATATGCATATAGTTAATAGAAGTTTTTTCCCTATGAGTCCACAAGTATCACTTGCCAGATCCATACAAATGGTTCTGACTAATTTTTGGCTGCAACGCTTTACTGTTGCAGGTTGCTCCGACGATGAGTGTGGTTTCGTTTAAGGGTTTCGCGTCTGCAACCAACATGTTTCGCCTATGGCTACATGAAGATGATGGAGACTGTATGAACAATAATGTTTTCTACTGCTTTACTCTTTCAAAGCTAGCTTCGTGCTATGCAAGTTGTAAAGAATATTTTGTTTCAGCACTGGATCAAGCTTGTAATAATTGATACAATGTTGTGGTATTTCATCGTAAACTGTATATGCAAATGATTCGATCCAGAGGTTTGCACTATACACAGGTACTTGCCTATTTTTAAGTGCAGGTCCGCTAACCCATTGGCGGGTTTCGAGGTGGTGGGATCTCCTTTGGGATCAGAGATGACATCACCCATTAAGACCTCAACAGTGCGTCCCAGACAAGACGCAACTTTCCGACTAAAGTCGTCAGATTCTCCTTCAGATTCGAGGTGTTGCTCCATAGGAGCGGTGTCCCCTGATCCGACTTCTGAATCAAGCCCAGCCTGTAAAGCAGGGAGGATAGACTCAGGATCAATCGTCGACTCAGTTGAGTCGGATTCTCCTAGGATGCCGACGAAGTGGAATTCCGGCGCCGCCATGGTAGAGCTTGCGTCGTTTTTAGAGTCTTCATTGTCAGTGTCGAAAGCCAGATCGAGATCGGCAATCTCGTCAGAGTCCAGATCCGATCTGTCTTCAAAGTTGCTGGGGTGGGTGGCGGTTGCGCTCGAGGTGAAGACGAGATCATCCAAAACCTTGGCGGTGAAGCCAACGAAGATGTCGAAGCCGCCAATGGAGACCGTGGACCAGCCGGCGGGATGCTCCTTTGCCGGCGTCCAGAAGCCGCCGTTGAGAACGTGCCCGGCTCCAGTCTCGTCGAAGTATCTGACCAAGCTGACCGCGATGGTGTCGCCGATGCCGCTAGTAGATCCCGCCAGGAACGTAACCTCGGATATCTCTTGCCCCATGGTGGGCGCCAACTATCGTATATTGTCGAATCTAGCCTAGACAGGTGTGCCATCCGGCTAGGTAGAGGTGTGGGTATTGGAGAGGTAGGCGATTTCGGTGACGGGATGAGCACGAGTTTACCCAGCTTCCGATCTCGCAACGGTGGCGAAACCCTACGTGCTGCTATAATTCACTATAAGGCGATATGTGCCAATTACAATGAAAGTTAGAGCGTGCCCTGAGGCATCCCTTAGGCCGGCTTATAAAGGAGTCCGGACCTAGTGCTTACAGGAGGAAACCTAACCGACTAAGTTACAGAGTTCTATTCAAATCCGGCTTGGGCCTTGCCTTGGGAGCTAAGTCGACTACAATGTAGGCCGCCTTCTGGAACCTTCCGTTAGCTGGACGGGCCTCCTGCGCTTCATCATACTGGGCCGCCCGATAAGCCGGATTCGTCTTACCACCACTATGGGCCACCCTGGTATGCTGCCTTTTAGTCTTCTCTGTGAAGGTACCTGTTCGGCATATCCCCAACACCATCACTGGGAGGAGAGCGATGATGAAATGGTGCCGCTTCCGGCTCAGGCTTAGAGTAGGGCTTGTAGTGTAGCCGGCTTCGTCCGTGTGCAGGAGGGTTCGCCTGTGGATTGCTCCTTGTTTGTTTCCAGGTTCAATGTACCTTGGTATCTTTCGGTACTTGTAGTTTATTTGAGTCTGCTGATATGCTGTTCTTGATGACTTTGGTGTGTCTGCTGTACTTGTGCAGTTGCTTGTTGTTGAGCGGTTTTGTCATTTCCGACTACTTGCGGCCGGCTGTTCGGGTTGTGGCTTGGAGCCGGATGCAGAGTAATGTTGCCCAGCCCCCGAGTCCGTAGATTGAAGGCCGACTACAGATACTAGTAAATGGCACGTGCCATGCATGTGTAGAGTAATATTCATTAAATTATTTTCTCAAGTAAAATCCATACACTGCATCATGAAACAGTTGAGCTTGTTCCAAAAATGAAACAGTTGAGCGAGATGTGAGTGCGTTCTCTTAACACACATCTAGGCTCTCTCTCAAAAAAAAGCACCTACAGGCATGGAACACATATAATTGTGATAATCTCACCAAGTTTACAGGTAACTAGCTGAATGTCCGTGCTTTGCTACGGTGGCTAGTTTTTTTTTTACCATCACACATTCTATAAAATGCACACACACATATATAGAGAGAAATAAATTTTAATATATTTGCCACAAATACATTTTAAATAGGCCACCAATAGCCTCACAGGGCTACCGCCAGATACTACAATTAATATATACTCGTATAGACATCAATGGAAGAAAAGAAAAACTACCATAAGCTTCATGTGGGAAAACATTAGCATATCTGAGCTTCCCATGAGAGTACTCAACATAGTTACACAATTCGACAGTACAGAACATCTAACAATCCTACTTCAGAGAGAAAATGGAAAAAGAAAATTAAGGAGTCTTGCCACATGAAGATATCATGATTAAGCTATATTCAATAATAATAAATTTTGGATGCACTTAGTTTTTCCAAATGCACTTATTACTAAGGTTACTAAGGGAACGGGTAGCACCTCCAAGGACCAGGGCGCTGAAATTGCACTCGAAACTGGAAGCAACAAAATACAATCAATGTGTCACTAACATGTGGTCGTGAAGCCACTTGTAATCCATAAGTTGGATGATGTTTCCACGTATATCTCTGTGGTGTTATTGGGCTTATTTGATCTAGCTTATTCCAGGTGCTCTGGTCAGTGTAATTACGTTCAGTGCTGTGGTCAGTGTAATTACATTAGCTAACCAACGGAACTCAGCGCTTTGCCAGTAGAACTGCTCCAGCGTTGGTTCCTACAATTACACGACATTAAGACTAAAGCTCGTTAGTAATTGGTTCCGTCAAGGGTCCTGAAATACAAAATGTCATATAGTCAGAAGAACACAAAACAGCCATGAAACACCTACGGAAGTAGAGGCATTGCATACGCTACATCTACAGACTACACAATCATAAAAATATCCAAGCTCACCGTGTGATGTTGCTTGTCGATGCAGTTGGTCCGATGATAATACTGTATCTCCATGTACTCTTCCCCGTTCGAATCCCCTCCGTCCAACACAAACTTGTACACATGGCACCTATTACAGGTTCACCTGACAGTATAACTTGATGCATCAGTAAACAACCATTGATTTTGCACCGCAATAGTTATGCAACCCTATGGATTGTGCATCTTTTTCTTGGTATGCATTGTTGTTCCTGAAGATTCAGCTAAGGTGTGCATTTAATATTTAGGCATTCAAGGGAAAAAACTGATTCAGAAATCCAGACGCATCTACGAGGCAGGGAAGGAATCAGACCTTCGAGCTAGCACCTACCACGTAGGAGTACCTGTAGCGGTCGCAAAGGAGGATTCCGGCGACCTTGGGGCTGGGTAGCCGTTGCGCTAGGTCCGGCCACCGGTCAATCCCCGTGCTCCTCTGCTTGGCTCGTCCAAGTCCTTCTCGCTTCGGCTCTCTGTAGCACACTTCCCTTTCCCATGGCGAAGAATAGGCAGTGGCCACTGGTCACTGATACGTCCATTTTGCATCACTATTTTATATCATAATTTACTAATATTCATTGATATATTTTGTGTTTAGAAGTGATACTTATGTTATTTTACCTATTTTGCATGTTTCATGATCATTGGGGAATTATTCACCGGAGGCTGAATTCTACTGGAAAAAGGACCGTCAAGATACCATATTTCTGAAGATCAACGGAGTCCGGAGCAAATACAGAAGACCTTATATTTGCAAATAAGGGCGTGAGCCAAAAGGGGAGCCGGAGGAGGGCTGCCAGTGGCCCTCACCATGTGGTGGCGCGGCACCCCCCTGGCCCGCGCCACCAGGTGGTGTGGAGGCCCTGGCCCACCAACATGATGGGGTCGCAGCATAGAAAACAAAAATTTTCCTACGCAACAAGCGGAATAAACCCCAAGGATCTAGATCTACTAGATGGAGGTAGCGAAGATGAGATCCAATCTCTTACCCTTGAAGATCAACAAACGTGTTTTGTCGGTGCAGGGGTTGGCTAGTCGATCCCCGCAACTAGACTCATCTAGTCGCGAGGAGATGTATTTCCTCGAAGTCCAATCCGACGAAGTGCCACAAGGGGTAGCACCTCCGCGGTATCCACACGTACGGCTCGATGTAGATCTCCGCCTTCTTGATCCCGCAAGCAAGGTGGAGATGGCTAGATGGATCTCGGCACCACGACGGTTGTGGTGGCGTTGATGATGATGATCTCCACGAGCATGGCTTCGCCAAGCCAAGCAAGAGGAGAGGGAGAGGAGGAGGTGCAGCAGCAGCCCTACATCTAGGGGTGGTGCGGCAAGGCCATGGAGGTGGTGGTGGCGGCAGCCCTCCGGGGAGAGAGGTGGCGCCATGGGAGAGGTGAAGGAGGCGGCGGCTAGGGCACCAAGGGGGGGGGGTGCGGCTAAGGCAGCCAAGGGTGTGCCGCACCCCCTCCCCTCTCCTCCTTATATAGTGGGGCGGCTAGGGTTTGGGGAGGGCTGGCCGGCCCCCCCTTTCCTTGGCCCCCAAGTTGGGGCGCCCCCCACTTGGGCCCCTTGGCCTTTGCTTGGCCGGCTAGGCCCATGTGGGCTTTAGGGTGGTGCGCACCCCACATGGTTGCTGCACCCCCTTTGGCCCATGTGGGTCCATACGATATGGGCTCCACTTCTAGACTCTTCTAGAACCTTCCGGAACCTTCCGGTACCCCGCTGAAATATTCCGGAACTTTTCCGATACCTCCGGAAACCACTTTCCTTATATGAATCTTATTCTCCGGACCACTCCGGAACTCCTCGTGACGTCCGGGATCCTATCCGAGACTCCGAATCACCATTCGTTCATTCCATCAAAATATCTCATCACTAACCCTAGCTACATCGGAGCGTTAAGTGTGTGACCCTACGGGTTCGAGAACATGCAGACATGATCATATCAATAATCAACAGCGGGACCGGGATGCCCATATTGACTCCTACATATTCAACGAAGTTCTTTATCGATTGAACCACGATGCCGGAGATTCTTAATCTCGTATACGATTCCCTTTGTCTCACCGATATTTAATTTGCCCGAGATTCGATCGTCGATATCTCCATATCTAGTTCAATCTCGTTACCTGGCAAATTCTCTTTACTCGTCCATAATATAGGATCTCCGTGATTAACACTTAATCACATGGTTGCAACCTTTCTGATGCTATATTACCGAGAGGGCCCAGAGATATCTTTTCCGTCACAAGGAAGGACAAATCCCAGTCTTGATTCATGTCACCCAACAAATACCATCGGAGATACCTGAAAGCCACCTTTATAATCACCCAGTTACGAAGTGACGTTTGATGTCCACAAAGCATTCCTCCGGTAAACGGGAGTGACATAATCTCATGGTCTAAGGAAACTATACTTGGCATACTAAAAGCGTTGGCAATGAAACTTGTGTGACACGATCAATTGCAACTCTTTATTATCGGGTCTTGTCCATCACATCATTACTCCTAATGATATGACTCCGTTATCAAGTGACTGTAACAAGTCCATGGTTAGGAAACTCTAACCATCTCTTGACTAACGAACTAGTCCAGGTAGAGGCTTACTAGGGACACCTGGTGTTTATATTCCACACATGTATTATGTTTCCATTTAATACAATTATAGCATGGATAATAAACTATTATCATAAACATGAATATGCTAATAAATCATTTTATTATTGCCTCTAGGGCATATTCCCAAGAGTCTCCCACTTGCACTAGAGTCAATAATCTAGTTTACATTTTCTCGATCCAACACTCATGGTGTCTAACACTCATGGAGTCTCTGTGCTAATCATGTTTGCTCGTGGAAGAGGTTCTGCCCGTGTTCTGTACTATACAGTTCTTTATGTTCGTTGCAAAACGTTAATGTCACCTAATTTGACATTACTTTATCATCTCATGATAAACCTATCATCACATGATAATTCACATCATCACATGATGAATATAATATATTTGGTTAGAGAGTGAGATTTTCGTTTCCCATTTATGCCTACATGACGTATGATCAGTCAAGAGAACTTTCACATAGCATGTGCACCTGGAACTCACTCAGTCTTGAAACAAAATTTCTCAAACCATAATATTATATCTTTTAATCCTTGAATTAATCATATACTCCTATATGTTGTAGACTCACAAATCGACAGTGCAATCATGTCACTTCGATATTTTCGATCATGCTTTCGCTGCGCTTCTGCTATTATGAGATCCCCAATCTAGTTTGGTTTTATGACTTCAACCAAGTCTACCAATCTCTAGATTCCTTTATCTCATCTTTATGTTAAAATGACTCCTCATTCTAACACGTTCTTCTAACCAAGAACTTGGGTCACATATCGTCAAATACAAACACATGGTTCTTATATGTTTAGTCCTATGAACGATTCATAGCGAATTCTAACATATCCTCCAACCATCATTTTGTACTGAGTTATCAACTCAATGTTTCACCTATTTTTCACAAGCAGATGAACCTTTCTTCTCTTGTTTTATTTTGAACTCCTTCAAAATCTTACTTAGGTTAAACATCATGACATAATGCTTATCAAACATATCTATCCTCCATAGATACATCCATCTCCATGGATATTTGACGTTTCAAACTAACTTCACAAGTTATACGTTGGTTCCTGACTTATTTACAACATTTATGAAATCTCCATTTCACTCAAACAAGATGTTGTAAACTCCCACTCAAATATACACCATACACATATTAAATTGTGAAACCACTTTGGCTCCCACTCAGAAATATGTTATCATTATATTTGACCATGATTAACTAGCTCCCACTCAAACATATGTCACCACATATTTTGATCTTGGAAAATAGTTTCTGCTCTAACTTAATATATGTCACCACATATTTTAATTAGATCACACTCGTGTATTTTCTCGATATTTTGGACACCTCCAAAATTCTTAATTAACTATTAATATCGAGAACTCTTTATACGAAACGCTAGTACTTTACTAGCTTTAAGTTTTATTTATTCCCTACAAAACCCCTTTTGAGGAATAAATATGTGAAACATCACTTTCACAAAATCAAGCAACAATTACTTTGTGATTTAAACTTAACATAGGATGACTCTTAGTCACTTTCGTATTTAAGGTTTCTATTTCTTCTTTGTAGTTTCGTAGGTATGTCTTGTTTCTCAAACATGACAAGTAAATCATGAATATTATTTTGTAACCTGACAAAATTTATATTCTTGAATCCTACTTTTCTTTAGACAAGCTAAACCGAAATTCAATGATCACCATCATCAATTCCTTTATGTGTCAAGTTTTAACCAACATAGCACTTTACATATGTGCCACTTGATACATAAACAAGCAAGGTTTTAGCTTTTCCATTCCATCAATTCTTTTATCAATGAAACCTTTTCACGATAAATCCACTAAAACATTTAACACAATCAACAATTGATTTGTCCCTTTTAGTCTCTCATTGTGGAATCTCTATTCATAGTCACATATGAATATACTACAAACTTTATTTGCAATAGTTTCTAATTATCTCATAATTAATGAAACCACTGTTTCACATAACTCATATGCGAAATGCAAATCATTAAATAGATCCTTATTTCTAAACAGAGTGTTTATCAAATAAATCTAAATGCTATTATCAAACCCCCGAAATAAAACCCTTCTTTGAGACCACACAATATCAAATAGTGTGTGATTACAATATCTTAGGACATATCAAACTCCTTTGAAATATTCTAAATATTGTAATTTGTGATAACACTTCTCACAAGTCCGCATACTAACATATAACTCAAATATTTTGTCTCTTTTGATCAAATCATAAAGACTCAATTTTCTTGTTAACTTAATATCCTAAACTCCAGAAATTTATTTGATCTCATCAAATATCATAACTCGAATAAATACACCTATTTAATCATTTATGATGGAGTACACAAAATAATGACATCTAACATTTGCTGAAAATACAACCAACACTTGTGTTTATTTCCGGCAACTCCTGTCACTCTTCCAAAGGGTGGCATTTTAGTCATACTCCTTCAATAAGGCGCATTGATAAAACATCAAAATGTTTATTCAATCTTTAGCACGACTAAAACAATTGTCATTATTAAGTTTTGGATATATTTAGTATGTCACATATTTTATAAATGTTTAACCAATTTATCATCTAGATTATAATAAGAATAACACACTTATAATCGAAACTTGTGATTTCCAAAAAGGATCACTCATGAAAATAGAACAACCATTGTCTTTAACATGAATAACCGTCTCACATAAGCAAGACACACTAATTAAAATCACACTTAGTTCGATTACAAAACTTATTCAAATCCTCTAATCCAAATGATAAATGTAAAGACAGATCGTTGCCAGCATCAACTCCTTGATTGCCACCATTCCGCAACGTCTTCCCATATCCTTATGCAAATCTCAAGCAGCAGGTTCTGTTTTCATAAAACAGAATGAGTATCAAATACTTATCGGAACCGCCACAATTGCAATTTGGACTTAAACACTTATAACTTGTATATCACTATATACTTTCTGCATTGTCAACTTCTCTTGCTATGGGTTCCACTTTGACATGACGTAGCCGAGACACAAACTCATAGAAAGTGATCAAATCCCTTCCCATGACATAGTCTCCGACATAATTCTTGAAGCTGGGGAGAAGCTAGCGTATCACCCCATCTATCGCGAAACCGTCATTCATCTCGTGGTTCCAAACAAGCACTAGACGATGATGTATCTCATGCATTATCCTCAGGTGTTGTTCCAAGCAAGTGTTCTCTTCCATCTTGAGTGAAAGAAAACCGTTCAGACATTCAAACCTTACAATTCTAACTTGCGCTGAAAAACTATTTTTCAGCTCATCAACAATCTCCATTGCAATCAAGTTCTTGAATTGTCTACTTAGGTCAGAATTCATGAAGGTGCACATCATCCACTTGACTTTCAAGTAGGTGGTTCAAAACCACTCCATGTACTCTTCATCGCTTGCAGAAAAGTTTGGGTTTATCTCCTATTGGTTCTTCTAACATGTAGAGCTCATCATTGGTGTGTAGGACTTCTTTCAGGACGCAGATACTACTCAACAACTTTGACCCATCGAGACGCAGTATTCAGCAACGAACAGACTACCGTAGTCAACCATGATCTACAAGGATTTTTGCAAAGACATCTGGACTTTTGTTTATGATAATTTTAGTTCATCTTAATGAACTCCCACTAAACTCAACATCTCTCTGGTTGTTTAGTGACACACGATCCAAATCCACTACACCACAACCGATCATCACGTGAGATGATGTAGCTTCAATGGTGAACATCACCATGTTGATCATATCATCCATATGACTCGTGTTTAACCTTTCGGTTCTTGTGTTCCGAGGCCATGTCTGTACATGCTAGGCTCGTCAAGGAAACCGTAGTATTTCCGCATGTGTAAATCTGGCTTACACCCGTTGTATGTGAACGTTGAATCTATCACACCCGATCATCACGTGGTGCTTCGAAACGAAGAACTTTGGCAACGGTGCATACTAGGGAAGAACACATCTTGATATTAACATGAGAGATCACCTTATCATGCTACCGTCGCGATCACATCTAAGCATAACAATAAGGTGCATAAAAGGATTAACATCACATGCAATTCATAATTGTGATATGATATGGCCTTTCTTCTTGTGCTTTTGATCTCCATCTCCAAAGCACCGGCATGATCTCCATCACCGGCATGATCTCCATCATCGTGACGCCATCATCATGGTTGTCCACCAACTATTGCAACTACAACTAATGCTACTCTTAGCAATAAAGTAAAGCAATTACATGGTGATTCAATGACACGCAGGTCACATAAAATAAAAGACAACCATATGGCTCCAGCCGGTTGCCGTACTCGACGACATGCAAGTCGCGAAAGATTACAAACATGATCATTGCATACATTATCACAAATCACATATTGGCCATACCACATCACATGACCCCCTCTGCAAAAACAAGTTAGACGTCCTCTACTTTGTTTATGCAATTTTACGTGGCTTGGGTCAACGAGATAGAACCGTTCTAATCTACGCAAAACCACAACGGTGATATAGTAGTTGCTTATTTACTCATCCTTTTGAAAGGCCTTCCATTGAAAATTGCATCTTCACTAAAGCAAGAGAAACAGACACCCGCCAGCCACTTATGCAAAACAAGTTGCATGTCAGTCGTGGAACCGGTCTCTCGTGCGTGGACGAGTAAGGTTGGTCCGGGCCGCTTCATCTCACAATACCGCAAAGACGCAAAGTGCACGCGAGAAGGTAGCAACATAAAATATCAACGCCCACAACACTTGTGTTCTAATCGCACCAACATCTACGAATAGATCTAGGCTCTGATACCACTGATGGGGTCGCAGCATAGAAAACAAAAATTTTCCTACGCAACAAGCGGAATAAACCCCAAGGATCTAGATCTACTAGATGGAGGTAGCGAAGATGAGATCCAATCTCTTACCCTTGAAGATCAACAAACGCGTTTTGTCGGTGCAGGGGTTGGCTAGTCGATCCCCGCAACTAGACTCATCTAGTCGCGAGGAGATGTATTTCCTCGAAGTCCAATCCGACGAAGTGCCACAAGGGGTAGCACCTCCGCGGTATCCACACGTACGGCTCGATGTAGATCTCCGCCTTCTTGATCCCGCAAGCAAGGTGGAGATGGCTAGATGGATCTCGGCACCACGACGGTTGTGGTGGCGTTGATGATGATGATCTCCACGAGCATGGCTTCGCCAAGCCAAGCAAGAGGAGAGGGAGAGGAGGAGGTGCAGCAGCAGCCCTACATCTAGGGGTGGTGCGGCAAGGCCATGGAGGTGGTGGTGGCGGCAGCCCTCCGGGGAGAGAGGTGGCGCCATGGGAGAGGTGAAGGAGGCGGCGGCTAGGGCACCAAGGGGGGGGGGTGCGGCTAAGGCAGCCAAGGGTGTGCCGCACCCCCTCCCCTCTCCTCCTTATATAGTGGGGCGGCTAGGGTTTGGGGAGGGCTGGCCGGCCCCCCCTTTCCTTGGCCCCCAAGTTGGGGCGCCCCCCACTTGGGCCCCTTGGCCTTTGCTTGGCCGGCTAGGCCCATGTGGGCTTTAGGGTGGTGCGCACCCCACATGGTTGCTGCACCCCCTTTGGCCCATGTGGGTCCATACGATATGGGCTCCACTTCTAGACTCTTCTAGAACCTTCCGGAACCTTCCGGTACCCCGCTGAAATATTCCGGAACTTTTCCGATACCTCCGGAAACCACTTTCCTTATATGAATCTTATTCTCCGGACCACTCCGGAACTCCTCGTGACGTCCGGGATCCTATCCGAGACTCCGAATCACCATTCGTTCATTCCATCAAAATATCTCATCACTAACCCTAGCTACATCGGAGCGTTAAGTGTGTGACCCTACGGGTTCGAGAACATGCAGACATGATCATATCAATAATCAACAGCGGGACCGGGATGCCCATATTGACTCCTACATATTCAACGAAGTTCTTTATCGATTGAACCACGATGCCGGAGATTCTTAATCTCGTATACGATTCCCTTTGTCTCACCGATATTTAATTTGCCCGAGACTTGATCGCCGATATCTCCATATCTAGTTCAATCTCGTTACCTGGCAAATTCTCTTTACTCGTCCATAATATAGGATCTCCGTGATTAACACTTAATCACATGGTTGCAACCTTTTGATGCTATATTACCGAGAGGGCCCAGAGATATCTTTTCCGTCACAAGGAAGGACAAATCCCAATCTTGATTCATGGCACCCAACAAATACCATCGGAGATACCTGAAAGCCACCTTTATAATCACCCAGTTACGAAGTGACGTTTGATGTCCACAAAGCATTCCTCCGGTAAACGGGGGTGACATAATCTCATGGTCTAAGGAAACTATACTTGGCATACTAAAAGCGTTGGCAATGAAACTTGTGTGACACGATCAATTGCAACTCTTTATTATCGGGTCTTGTCCATCACATCATTACTCCTAATGATATGACTCCGTTATCAAGTGACTGTAACAAGTCCATGGTTAGGAAACTCTAACCATCTCTTGACTAACGAACTAGTCCAGTAGAGGCTTACTAGGGACACCTGGTGTTTATATTCCACACATGTATTATGTTTCCATTTAATACAATTATAGCATGGATAATAAACTATTATCATAAACATGAATATGCTAATAAATCATTTTATTATTGCCTCTAGGGCATATTCCCAACACAACAGGCCTCCCCCCTTCGCATACTTGTTCACCCCGAAAACCTAAGAGGGGGAGGAGTCATAGAGAGGTATTCCGCCGCCGCCACGAGGCGGAAACCAGAGAGAGAGAAAAAGCTCTCCGGCAGGGAGAAATCTGCTGGGGGAATTCCCTCCCGGAGGGGGAAGATCGTCGCCATCGTCATCGTCATCGAGCTAGGCTTCATCGGGATCATCATCATCATCATCTCCACCACTGAGCACCATCATCCCCATCACGCCACTCCGTTCCGCTGTAACATCTTGGGTAGAATCTTGTCTAGTTCATAGGGGAAGCTTTCCCGGTGTTGATTACCCCTTGTGATTGATGCTATTGAGTGAAACCATTAAATTAAGGTTTATGTCCAGATTGTTATTCATCATTATATCACCTCTGATCATGATCCATATGATGTCTTGTGAGTAGTTCGTTTAGTTCTTGAGGACATGGGAGAAGTCTAGATGTTAGTAGTGAACTATGTTGAGTAATATTCATTGGTTTGATACTTAAGTTGTGGTGTTATTCTTCTAGTGGTGTCATGTGAACGTCGACTACATGACACTTCACCTTTTAAGGGCCTAGGGGAATGCATTGTGTATTTGGTTTACTAATTGCGGGGTTGCCGGAGTGACAGCAACCTGAACCCCCTTTGGTACATCATTGCATAAGGGATAGCAGGATCTCAGAGTGTAAGGCTGTGGTTAGATTTATCTTAATTACTTTCTTGTATTTGCGGTATGCTTATGAGAGGTATAATCACAAGTATGTATTAGTCCTAGGAAGGGCGGTGCATTAGCATAGGTTTACCCACACAACACTTATCGAAACAATGAAGATTAATCAGCTATAGGAAGCGAAAGCACTTGACTAAATTCCCGTGTGTCCTCAAGAACGTTTGGTCATCATAAGTAGAACCACCGGCTTGTCCTTTGCTCTAAAAAGGATTGGGCCACTTGCTGCAATTATTATTACCGCATTTTATTTACTCGTATTTTATTATTCTGCATTATCAAAAACCACTAAAAATCTGTCTGTGAGCATTTACAGTGAATCCTTGATTGAAACCACTTGTAAACACCTTCTTCTCCTCGTTGGGTTCGACACTCTTATTTATCGAAAATACTACGATACACCCCCTATACTTGTGGGTCATCAGCCACCGACGGCACCCCGGGGAGGCGGCGCTCCGCTGTGGCGGAGGAGCCCGCCTGGCCAGCCTCCACCAGGCGGGCTCCTCCGCCACAGCGGAGCGCCGCCTCCCCGGGGTGCCGTCGGTGGCCAGTGGCCACTGCCTATTCTTCGCCATGGGAAAGGGAAGTGTGCTACAGAGAGCCGAAGCGAGAAGGACTTGGACGAGCCAAGCAGAGGAGCACGGGGATTGACCGGTGGCCGGACCTAGCGCAACGGCTACCCAGCCCCAAGGTCGTCGGAATCCTCCTTTGCGACCGCTACTGGTACTCCTACGTGGTAGGTGCTAGCTCGAAGGTCTGATTCCTTCCCTGCCTCGTAGATGCGTCTGGATTTCTGAATCAGTTTTTTCCCTTGCACACCTTAGCTGAATCTTCAGGAACAACAATGCAGACCAAGAAAAAGATGCACAATCCATAGGGTTGCATAACTATTGTGGTGCAAAATCAATGGTTGTTTACTGATGCATCAAGTTATACTGTCAGGTGAACCTGTAATAGGTGCCATGTGTACAAGTTTGTGTTGGACGGAGGGGATTCGAACGGGGAAGAGTACATGGAGATACAGTATTATCATCGGACCAACTGCATCGACAAGTAACATCACACGGTGAGCTTGGATATTTTTATGATTGTGTAGTCTGTAGATGTAGCGTATGCAATGCCTCTACTTCCGTAGGTGTTTCATGGCTGTTTTGTGTTCTTCTGACTATATGACATTTTGTATTTCAGGACCCTTGACGGAACCAATTACTAACGAGCTTTAGTCTTAATGTCGTGTAATTGTAGGAACCAACGCTGGAGCAGTTCTACTGGCAAAGCGCTGAGTTCCGTTGGTTGGCTAATGTAATTACACTGACCACGGCACTGAACGTAATTACACTGACCAGAGCACCTGGAATAAGCTAGATCAAATAAGCCCAATAACACCACAGAGATATACGTGGAAACATCATCCAACTTATGGATTACAAGTGGCTTCACGACCACATGTTAGTGACACATTGATTGTATTTTGTTGCTTCCAGTTTCGAGTGCAATTTCAGCGCCCTGGTCCTTGGAGGTGCTACCAGTTCCCTTAGTAACCTTAGTAATAAGTGCATTTGGAAAAACTAAGTGCATCCAAAATTTATTATTATTGAATATAGCTTAATCATGATATCTTCATGTGGCAAGACTCCTTAATTTTCTTTTTCCATTTTCTCTCTGAAGTAGGATTTTTAGATGTTCTGTACTGTCGAATTGTGTAACTATGTTGAGTACTCTCATGGGAAGCTCAGATATGCTAATGTTTTCCCACATGAAGCTTATGGTAGTTTTTCTTTTCTTCCATTGATGTCTATATGAGTATACATTAATTGTAGTATCTGGCGGTAGCCCTGTGAGGCTATTAGTGGCCTATTTAAAATGTATTTGTGGCAAATATATTAAAATTTATTTCTCTCTAGATTTGTGACATTGCCCATCTCACACACGCGGTATTTTGGATGTGTGCGGGGCCCTCATATCTCTATTATTGATTTGCAATCGGAGGTACGTCGCACATGTTTTCGTTTTAGCCAAAAAGTAGTAAACCAAACCCGCAGTCCCTTCCTCTTTCCCATCTCCTTCCTCGCCGTCCGTGTCTCGCGTGCCTCTCGTCCGCCGTCGAGCAGGGAGCAGGAGGTCCTCTGCGCCGCCCCTGTGCCCTGGGTCCGACGACGACCAGGAGGACCTCTGCGCTGCCCCTGTGCCCCGCGTCCGCGGACGAGCAGGAGGTCTTCCATGCGGCCCATGTATCCGCCTACGACCAGGAGATCCTCGGCGCCACCTTGTGCCCTGTCCGCCACCGCAGACCTCCTCCGCGCCAACCTTCTCCTTCAACAGGCCTACTGCATCCTGCGCGCCCTTGCCCCGTCGTCGGCTGGAAACCACCCCGTCGCTGACTAACTCCCCAGCGTGCCCCTGTCGATGGCGCGCCGCGCCCACACCTCCGAACGCCTCTCCATGTGCGCTCGACACCCTGGCCCAAGCCTAGCCGATCTCCTTCAACTATGCCGGGCATCTCTCTTCTTCAACTAAAATATGTCATCTCCATGCACAAGATCGAAGATGTTCTACTTCTGCCGCATATAGCGGCAAGGAGTTGGCTCTCTGAAGGCAAGACTAACGGTGCTTCTGTCGCCGGTCTTGTAATGTCGCCGGCGCCAGCGCCCGTCCCTGCTGACTGCTGTCATGGGTCTGCACCTTCAGCGACCCCGACTAAGCAGAAGGTACCAGAGACTAATCTGATCTTGAATTATATTACTGAACTCTGGATGTGTATGTGTAACTGTGTATGAGTGTAAAAGATGTCCAACCTATTTGGTGTGTGAAAAAATATAAAAGTTCTGACCAGTACTGAATTGGTGTCTTTTTTCACACTGAATCAAAGTACTCCACAGTTGCATAGCTGTATTTCTCATTTTAATTACACAAGCTGGATATTCCCCTTTTGGTAATTATATGTATCCCTTTTCTATTTGTTCATCGTGGTGATTGGCTTGGTACAATAAAGGCGCAAGGAGCATGGCCGAATCACGCCTGCCATGCGATCACATGTCCTCTCAATCATTTTCACTCTTCTTTCTCCTTGTATAGTTGTATATCGAGGTTTGAAAGAAAAGAGAGGAGTTGACTGGAGGTGCACGAGCTCCGGTGCTCGAGTGAGCAGGCTATGCAGTTGTTCTGCAGCAGACGAGAGGTCCAAATAATCTATCAATGGCAAATTATGTTTACTACTAAATTAAAATCGGTTGTTGTGGTATGGCAACATACGTTCCGCATTTTTTATGAAATTGATGGCATGTGATCTTTAAGCTTCTAACTCTTACAGTTGTATGGTTAATCTCAACGGATTTACAATTGTATGACCGTTACTGGTCTGATTTATTATTGCAGTGTATTATATTTTATCCAGCCTTTGTTACAGTATGTCATGTGTTGAAGTTCAATGGAAAGATCAACCTAAATGGTTGATTGCAAGATGCAGTGCTCTGTATTTGTAGCATTCCTCTCTATTTTAGGAAATAGGGATCATTAGATTTGAAATCTAATTCTGAATACACTTTTGGCGATGTGAAGCTCGAGCGGGAGATCACTCGATCACTTGATGGGAAAATAGACTTTTCTATACATTTCATATTTGAATAATATGTTTAGTTGTTCAATATGGTAAGACATTTCAACGTATTTCTATCCTCTCTCTAGACATTTATTACACATCAGCAGTCGTTTTAACCGAATTACATTTTCAGCAAAGTAGAATCTTATTGTTTTCAAAAGATTATGTCACTTTAGAGCATTTTTTATGTATAGTATATATAGGTGGCAACCATAAATTTGTGGGGTCCGACAACCCGTGGCAACGCACGACCATTCAGCTAGTCATAATTTAAACTATAATGAATTAAGTTACCCAACTAATTAATTAATCAACGATTAATTGTAAAAATAACTAAACGATTTCATATTTGTAGCCATGTAGTAGAGGATTTGCACAATTATAGCGCCCCGACCCCATAACTATACAATGACGCTATGTGCAACCGGTCATGCTATACAATCGAAGGTTACTGGGGTTACCAATCCCAGGCCAAAACCTTTGGCAGGCGTGCTCGGAATGGATCATCGGCAACGCAACACTTCGATCATGCCATAAGCTCAGACATAGCTATCATGCATAATAGAGAGATCAAGACTGCGGAACAACTGGCTCATCACAGGCTCTACGACACAAAGAGATCATATAGCAACTCATATAACGAGAAAGATACAAATCACACACAGAGGTCACAGCCCCATCAGTACATCATACGGAAAGCAAAGTAGTGTTGTCTAACAACAAGATCCAAAATATGGCCTAAGAAGCCTACAATAACATAAACCCAGCCAGCTTGTTCCGAGACGTCCCAAGCTGCCACCTGGGAACCCCAGACTACTCGTCGATGTCCACGAAGAACCCACCTGTCTGCTCGGTGTCGTCCTCCTCTGAAACAATTAATAATCAACAAGGAGAGACTGAGTACGACGTACTCGCAAGTTTAGTAGGGCGATATAGGCCCAATGATGACGGAGGCTCTAAAGCTGTATAGTAGTTAATTTGCATAAAGCTAGTTTTCCTTTTTGAAAGACATAAATGACTCCTGGCATCGACTACTCAGAAGGTTTCCGTAAAAGGGATAAGATAGTAAACTTTCATCTTTGGTTCTCATCGAACCATTAGTACCAGAAACATCACTCGTCACCTCCAAGGCACTCCCTCGAATCACCCTCGAGGAAATGAACCTTTTAACACACGTTGAGTTGCAACCTCTAGCTGCGAAATTAATTAAGTATGTTCAGGTTCTCTATGATCTTATCGTCTATTCCCAAGTCGTCCATAACCGCGGACACGGCTTTTCGAAAAGATTAAACCCTGGAAGGGTGTACTAATTTACCCATACCGTCCGGCTCACCTGATTAGCTCTCTTCCGGAGAAAACTGGCAAGTGGGCGCGGTTAAACCTTTACCTCGCATGAGACTATCCAAGGATCATCTGTGGCGACAGGACAAGTTTACCCAGCCTATTTTAGCCCCTGCCCCCATCGCCACGTCCTAAACACCATCAACCTCATCGTTTCTTTTTCCACTCACACACCCACACGCAGATGGAAATAGCAAACTAGAGGACCCTTGGATACGCCCGCACAAGTTATTTAGTTAGTAAGGAGCCCATACTCCCACCAATGGAAGCACGCTCGTCTTGGTTCAAGAGGTAAAGAACTCGCACCTAGGCGATAAGGATGAGGCAAAACACCATAACCCCGATGGCAACTCATCCAAGCCTTTTAAGCAATTTAATTAAGTATCACAAGTAACCACCATGTCCGAAACATTCCATCAACATCATAAATACGGAATTTAATCAACGGACAATATAGCATTCGACTAAGCATAGCTAAGCATATATATACAACAATTATATCTTGATCTCCGGCCAACACATCAAACCTATGGTTCATAGGAGGGGAAACATGTGATGGGTTAGGGGACAATGCATAGCATAGGATAATCTATATCTTGATCAAAAGTTGACATTTCGAATCGAATGCAATATTATGGTGGGTAAAATACTTGTAAACAATAGGATGCTATATGCCAAGAAGGTTAGGTTATCTCTTGCCTTGTTGACGGGGCGTGTAGTACGGCTCGTCGGGGTAGGTAGGGGAACCCTCAACTCCTGAATCTATCAATACCCAAACAATCACAGGAGAACAAATAAATAACCCGAAGACAAGTGCAATGCCCAATCATGATGGTATGTCAATTTCATGCAATGATAACATCATATAATTTAACTAACAATATTAAATGGAGTGCCAAATAAATAGGGCAATTATTTGGAAACAACCCAATATTTAACTTAGTGACCACATTGCTTTAATTTATTATAATACTAAACAGTGGCTTAATTATGCATGAACATAACATGAATGGATAGTTATTGTTCTTCTGATCGTTTTGGTACCTTATTTGTAATTTTCCAAATATCGATGAATAAATAGTGAATTAAATGATTGTTTGAATTTAATTCTTTTAATCAATTAAAGAATAACTTCAAAGGAAACTTTGTGATCATGGTATGATATTAGCATGATTTGATAGCATTGGTCATGCTGATCACTTTGATATTTTATTCACAAATTTTGGTTAATTATTTATCGAGTTATGATTTTTCCCAAATTAGGTATTATTTACGCCATTATATTACTTCCTAAATAAAGGCAAAATAGTTTTCTCAAAAGAGCATGGCAATGTTACCAACAGGTAGGTATTATTTTTCTAAACAAATTGGTATTTTATTTGCTAAATTTGGAGCAATATTTAAATAGTTATTAATTTATTTTATTTTATTTTAATTTGTTTTTACTGTTGGGACGGCATCCAGATCTGCCCAGGCCGGTTTCCAGGCCGGGCGTGTGTCTGAGGCGGCCGGCCTCCTGGCCGGCCCAGACCGGTAACTAGGCCGGGCCTGTGCCTGAGGCTGCCAGCCTCCCGGCCGGCCCAGACCGGTGCCCAGGCCGGGCACCTATCTGAGGCAACCGGCCGTCTGGCCGGCCCAGGCCGGTGCCCAAGCCGGGGCGGCGACGGTGGTGACCGCGGCATGGCACGGTGAGGACGAGCACGCGAGGCGGCGATACAAAGGGGGAAGGGAGAGAAAGAAGATGTCCCGGAGGACTAGAAGCTCACCAGGAGCGCAATGGAGGGGTCGAGGAGAAACGGGGAGGCCGGACGGTGGCGAGCACGTGCTCGACGTGCGGCGGCCGTTGGTCGGACGGGGGCGGGGAAGGACGAGCGGCACGGTCGATCTACGGCGTCCCTTGTTGATTCCTTGGACCAGCGGTTAGCGAACGGCGAGGCGGTGCTTTCTGCGGTCTTCGATTCGCCTGGGGCGGCTCTAGGCGACGGCGATGTGCTGCGACGAGCGGCGGACAGGGTGGAGCTCGGGAGAAGAAGAGGGGAACGGGGGAGCAGGTGAGGTGGCGAACGAGTGGGGGGGAGAGAGGGGAGCAGGGCGTCGGCGGCCTCCTTATCCACTGGTGGAGTGCGGCAGTGACGAGCTGGTGCGTCGGGGACACAGGGCTTGAGCTCGGTCGCTACAACGACGAGCTACAGGGAAGAAGAAGATGGCCATTTTGCAAAAACCCCCTCCTAGCATTTTTCTCTTTTCTGTTTTATTTCCATTTTTGGAAACAGCAGACTTTGACAATTTAAATGAGGCATTTAAACATTGTGAAAAATTCTGGAAAAAATCAAATAGGCTCCCCATGACATGAAGAAGCTCCACAAAATTTGGTGTCCCAAAATAAATTGTTTTGGACTACATTTGTTCACGGGGTTTAACTATGGTCATTTTTGATAATTTCCAAAATGTATTTATTTGGAGTACTTATGCATCTTCAAAAATAACGAAAATATTCGTGGAGGCTCCCAATATAATAATGAAGCTCCCCATAATTTTATTTTGAATTTTTGGAAAGTTTAACTTGGTTTCAAAAATAGAATTTGAATTGAACCAATTTTGCATTCTCAAATTTATTTCTTGCTTGGCAATAGTTGGATTTTGAGAATTGGTTATAAAATGTAAACCTGGAACTTCCTAAACAATTTGGAAGTCCAAGGATAATTTGTTTGCCAAGTTAAGCAATTGCATTGGGTTTGGAGGTTTTGGAAGGTTTTCTTCCCTCCTTTTAAAGGTTTCCAAATGTTGCTGATTAGAAATAGCAATTTCAAATGCATGCCATGATGCAAACATGAGATGAAAAAGTGGAAAAATTATTCGTATTTTTTAGTATCAAACTGGGGCTGTTACAACAATTTAAAATATCAAGAAAAAATATCCAACCAAATTCTCAGACGGTCAATCTTAGTTAAGCTTAAAACGGCTTGATTGAGCAATAGACAGTGTATTAACTTAAAAAGCATACTCACGGAAATTCACTTCCGAAACCGAGCTCACACTCCAGCGTCTCCCAACTCGAGCGCCCCCTCGTCCCCGCCACCTCGTCGCCGCCATCGGCAGAGGCCGCCGGGTTCGGCCCGGTCGGCGCCGGCGGCGGGGGCCTGGCTTTACCCGCGCAGTGAAGGTGGAGGCGGGGCTCCTCCGGCACGGCGGCGGCATGGTTCGGGCGGCGGCGGCTCGGCCTCGGCCGGGAGGCGACATGGCGGCGGTTAGGGATGTAAACGGATCGGACCGGATCAGATTTTGTCGTTACCATATCCTATACCATATTTTTTCATCGGATTCGGACCAGAGCGGATAATTACCGGTTGCGGATTCGGGGTCGGATATATCATATCACGGATTCGGGGGCGGAAACGAAGCGGATTCGGTATGGAAAAATTTTAATCGGATATGTACGCGTATAAGTATATCGACAAACCATACAACCAAAAAATAATAGTTCAATATGCTAATAGCCTAACAATGTTGTACTCCATAGTCATAACAATCACTATGTAAGTGAGTTTTTATTTAATGGACAGAATTTACAACTCACTAACCACTAACTATGTTCTATTAGGTTAGATGTTTCGGTAGAAAATTGGATTATTCAGATTAAAATCATCGGATAATCCTATTTAATTTTCGGATAATCCATATTTGGGGGCTATTTTCATACCATATCCTATACCGTATCCGGTGTCAAATTCGGAATCGGATATCCTTATCTGTCGGATTTCTTCAAACCGGATATGGATTGCTTAAAACGGTTTCGGAACAGGATTCAGTGCGGAAATTATCCTATCCGTTTACACCCCTAGCGGCGGTGTGCTTGTGGCGCGGTAGGGCGGCACGGCACCACAGCACGGCGGGCGGCTGAGGGCGGCGGCGGTGGCCCTGGCCCAGATCTAGGCCCTGCGGGCGGCCTGACCCTCCGAGGGGCCCGATCTACAAATGGCAGCAGGTATAGCCTGTGCAGGGTGCAGCGGCGACGGCGGCCGGCCTATTGCAGCGTGGCGGTAGGCTTTACAAACCTCCAGGCCCGACTGGACTTGATTGGGATTGGTGTGCCCCAGGCGGGGGCTTCACGGGCCTGCTGGGCCCGGCCGAACCTAATTGGGACTGGTGTGCCCTGCGGCCGCGTCCGGTCGACTACCGTCTTCGGCGGTGGAGGTAGTTCCCTCCCGCTCGGCCGCGGTAGTGCTAACCCCGAATCTGGCTACTCCTCGCAGTCGTCTTGCAGACCTCGTGATGACGCCTTCGGTGAGACGACGATGGCGACTTCATGATAGTGGCGGCGTATGTTGGTGGGCGGAGAGTCTGTTGGCACCGAGGCTTCGCCCTCGTGGTGCTCCTGTGCTACGGATCGTCCGGGGGTTGTGGACCGGGTTTTTCGGGAGAAATCCTTGTCGGCTCGCTCGACACCGGTGCGGTGCCGCCTTTGGGTGGCATCTCCCCTTCCTGAAGGGCGTCGTGGGTACCCGTCGTCCGCTTTCATCCGTGTGCCGGGGGAAATCCTAGGACCTATGGTCCGGGCAGCAGCACGCACTCTCCTTCTTGAAGTTGTTGCTTGGTACTCGACGGTCCTATGCTAGGAGTGTGGTGGTACTTATTCGGAGCGGGTCACCGTAGTTTAGTCAATCCGGCTATGTCTCCTTTTCTTTTTGTTTTTCTTTTCTTTGGGTTTGTGTGTGCTGCTGCCCCAGCTTCTGTGGTGTTGCGTTTGTATCGCTGGTATATGGTGGTTGTTGCTTTATTTATAAAGTTGAGCGAAAGCCTGTTTCATGGTTGTAAAATCTTATATTTACTAATTGGAGGCACCATACGAGCATCCACGTTAATCCTAGAGAACTTACTGTCGATGGTATAAACCGACAGTGAGAATACAGGACTACATATGCGCGGGGATCGTCGATGTGGGTTAGTAGATGAACGACACGGGAGACAGGATTTATACAGCTTCGGGACCCGGGAAACATCATCCGGTAATATCCCTACGTGCTGTTTGTGGCTAGATCTTATTCCTCTCATGGTGGAAGTCGCCGATGAGGCGGCTCCTCTATTGTATAGGTCGGGAGTTGAGGCTCTGAGTCCACTGTTCCCTCTATGTTGGACGTGCTCTCTTGGGGCGCCTTGCCCCTCCTTATAAAGGTGGAGGAGGTTGGCTTACATGTCGATGTAAACATTGCCGAGTTGTTGGCGTAGATGTTGCCGGCTTCTCCTGCCGGTTTTTTTTTGAAGCGAAAGTTTTCTCCGAGTTCTTTTGACGAGTTGTGTGTAGATGTTGCCGACTTCTCCTGCCGGCTCGTTTTAAAGCGAGTTGGAATTTTTCCGAGTCCTTTTGACGAGTTGTGTGACTTTGCTCGAGCTTGTTTACACCGGTATATGTATAGCCCCCAAGCGCCGAGTTGTTAACTTGTAACAGCTTGGAGCTTTTATTGATAACTCATAACTTTCAGATGATGTAGCCCTCGAGTGTCGGGTCGTTTGCCTGCGACGACTAGGGACTCCTTGATGTATAACTCATGTCCTTAAGCTTTGAACGGTGCGGCCCCTGAGTGCCGGGTTGTTGTAGCGAACAACTTGGGACTCATGTACTTTCTGGTGACAAGATAGAAAAACTGAACTCCTGCTGCTCCGGCTCCTGCAACTCAAGAAAACGTTGACAAGAGATATGTGCTCGATGATTATTGAGGTGTAATACTTAACTTGTGCCGCTTGTCCGGCTTCTTGCGTAAAAACTTATGCTTTTGATGTTGTGATGCTACAATCCTTGTATACAAGTCTTTTTTGGTTCTTATAACCCTTCTGAATTTATACTGATGAATAAGTAGGCCCCACATGGCTTTTCTAACAGCTTGTGCTGACAAGATCGCAATCTCCTAAGTCCTTTAGGCTTCATAGGAATTCGAAACAAGTCATGCCTATAGACTGTCCATATTATGCGGGTTGCATCTAACTTACCAGCTAAAATCAGGAACAAGTTAGCTTTTAAGCCGGGTCCAAGAGTATTAAGTTTGAATTTTTCCTGAAAGACAAGCCCCCAAGGACCTAATGATCAAAGTTGATAAAGGCGCACTTGCTGGGTGTCTCGACAAAACTCTTACTGTAGAGAAGCCGGCTTTATCCCCTTGATCATAATGAATATGTTATAATGTTGCAGAGCTCTCTGGGCTCGTTTGTATTGCAGAGCTCTCTGAGCTCGTTTGTATTGCAGAGCTCTCTGGGCTCGTTGTTAGATAAATCCGATGCAAGCTATAAAGAGCTCGACTTTGAAAAATCTGTTGCGAGCAATAGATAGCTCGACTTTGAAAAATCTGTTGCGAGCAATAGATAGCTCGACTTTGAAAAAATCCGGTGCAAGCAATAAATAGCTCGACTTTGAGAAATCCGTTACGAGTAAAGGATAGCCCGACTTTAAATAAATCTGGTGCGAGCTATTTGAGAGCTCAACTTTTTAGAAATCCATGGTGGGTTTTTGAAAGAACCCAACTTTGATATTTGGCTATAATTAAGCCTCCAAGTATCGAATTGATATGGCACCTAGATTTTTCTTAAAGAATAACGGTACTTCACTTACACTAGCCCCTTGCATTATTTAAAACTTACTTTGTAATCTTCTGGATTATCTCTGCAATTTCTTCGTAAACCGGATATGTAGCTTCCAGAATTAACTCGAAATTAACTTAAAGGGGACTGACTTTATATATTTTAACTGAATGAATAAAATATGAAATTTTAAATAAAAAAGCCGACTTAGCTGTTTATTTTCTGTAGCCGATGATGCTTGCGATTCGACGGATCGCAGATCGACTCGTTGAAGTTGGCATTGCTCGCGATATTCCGAGTACTACTTGTACCCGGCTCCTTTTTTCTTCCGTACGTGATCCTTCGTTCTGTTCCTTTCCTTCCTTTTTATTTCTTTATTACAAAGATGTGGTAGCTTGATTGACTCGTATGAGTACTAGTTGCATCCGACTTCCTCTTTTTTTTTCTTTTCTTCTTATGGTCCTTGATTCACGTGCAAGCCAAGCAAATAATGCTATATTTGGAGCTGCTCACGTGATGTATTTCCTCCTCTGATTGGCTTGCCCGAGTGCTACTCGCACTCGGTTCCTTCTTTCTTCCGTCAACTTGTAGCCACTATTTCTGCTGGTTGTTGCCGATCCAATATGAACGAACAGGGCTTTGGCAAGGAAAAGATCATCTTGAACTTTGACCGACTTGATTGGACTTGCGGCGAATGGAGCACCATGGTATATAATGATCTAGTTAGCTGCACACAGAACAATATTGATGTAGAGCCCCGCGGTGATGTGGACATGGCTACTTTGGACACAGTTGCTACTTCATCTGCATTGCTGCAATATCGACTTCGTCGACAACGTCACCACATTATCGAAGGACAGTCAGCTACAAACATTTGTTATTCCGTCGACGCACGAACCAGCGTCTATGTCTATGTATTTTCATACATATGGCAGCGGATCAATTCTTCTATCGCCGCTGCCATCGATCGTTTCCATCTGTAATAAATAGCTAGTTACGCATTAGGGTTTGGCCAGGTTTTGTTTAGAGAAAGTTTAGCTCCTTTGCTACTTTTATTTGTCTACGCTCGTAGCGGTTAGTGCGACCGGCAAGACATCCTATTGAAATCTCAACTTTTCATCTCTTTGAGATTACTGTTTATCTAGCATATCCGCAATTTCATATTGTTTACGCTATTGTTTTCTTACTTGTTCTTGATTTGCACGCAGGAAAAGTTCTTCGTGGACAGGTTGATCGTGTCGTTGGCTTGGTTGATAACATCGAGGAGTTGGTTAAACGATTGCCGTGGATATCAGTCGTGTACGGTTCTCCCTGTACGGTTGGTAGCCGAATCGTGAGAGTCAAATTCTACAAAAATCATAGTTATTCTCTCTCATCGAAAGAACGGGAACCCCAGTTTACATCAAGTGGTATCAGAGGTACAGTTGATCGGTGAGAGATTTACAGTTTTTACTAGATTAGATGTGTTTTCATTACCTATAGTCCACCAAAAAGCCAAAAAAAAAAGTAGATTAGTTCATCATTTTCGCCTATCTTTTTCAGCCGCAGCAATTTTTGCATCTAGTATTTGAATCGTTGAGTTTTTGGTTGCATTCATCCTAGACCTAGTGCTGGTTTAGATTAGTTTGGGGTAGAATTATCTGGCAGATCAATCTCGCCGCCGCCACACTTTTGTCTGTCGCAAGCGCGACTTCCGCCTACACCACTTCCGCCGCTGCCACCGCTCAGCCCTCGCGCTTTACGTTTCCCTGTTTCCTACCCATCTGTGCATGTCGCTAGTTTTCTGTCTTTGATCGATCTTATCTTGTGTACTAAGCCAGCAACACGCCAGCATCAAGTCAGCTCGTAACTTCAATCTAGCTAGCTTTGGGTAGCATATACGATCCAACAGCAGTCTTCTGTTTTTTCTTTCCATCCTATTGGAGCTTGTATACGAGTCCTTTGCTAGTAACCGGCTTGGAAAAAAAAAAGAGCAAGAAAAAGGAGTAAAAAAAAAGTGTGAAAAAAAAAGAGATTGTAAACAGGCCGGCTAGCATCCTGTTATTGCTTTGCTGCTCGTTTTACTGGACATAATTGTTTTCCACTGAGTTGCGACGTACTTGCTCGTCACACATATATTCGAGCATCTTGCCATCATATTTGTTCCTCGCTTATATCTAGCTGGTTAGAGCTATAATATTTTTTCCACTTTCCGACTCATTTGTTTCAGTATCTGGTTCAGATTGTTTCATCTCTTTCTAGTCGACTGCAAGCACTAGTTAGGAGTTTGAACAATCATTCAGCTTGCATTGCTTTTTGCTAAATTGTGCCACTATATTGTGAGTTGAGAAACCAACCCAAGCTACACTTTTTCTACCAATCAGTTTACAGGATCCGACATTACTGATTCCTGGTTATCGCTCCATCCAATCTCCATTGATAGTTTGAAGCCAACACCAGCGTGTCGATTGCCACCTGTATCATTGGTAAGAACAAGTAAGAATTTGATAGTAAGCCTGATTTTGTGAGTGATTTTTTTTCCTCACCACGTCCTAGTAGTTGAGAGGAATTGTACTATTGTTTTATTTTTCTCTTTGTGCTAACCATGTCAGGGGATGAGCTTACACTTGAGGGCCTCACCGAGGACGTGAAGGTCACCAACGAGCGTCTTGCTCAACTCGAGAGTGCCCAGATCGCGACTGAACAGAGACTCAAGGCCATCGAGGACGCCCAAGCTGCGTCCAACACACACCTCCAAGATATCTTGGCACGCCTTGACGAGTTGCGAGTTGCACCTCCCGTCGACAACACAGCTGCTACTCAGAACTCCACCGGTGGTTCCACTGCTTCACGAGCTCAGCGTGTGGCTTTTGGTGATCCACGACACCCTGGTACCGCCGCGGCCGGTGGTAACCATGATGAACAAGGAGATAACTACGAGGATTATGCCGGTGACACTGAGGATGACCATCACATTAACCATAACAACAACCGTGCTCATCGACAATTGCGCTTCAACCGCCAAGGTATGGGAAGAGATCGACATGAGGTTCGAGGCATTGACCACTCTAATGCTAAAATTAAATTAACAATCCCTGCTTTTAATGGTAAATATAATCCAGATGATTACCTTGATTGGGAACTTTCAGTTGAACAAAATTTGCATGTCATGATATTCCTGAAAATCAAAGAGTTAAAACTGCTACTAGTGAATTTACAAACTTTGCTTCTATTTGGTGGAGTGAGTATTGTCGTGCTAATGAGAATAACATACCTACTACTTGGGATACATTAAAACGGGCTATGCGACAACGTTTTGTTCCTTCATATTATGCTCGTGATAAACTGAATGAATTGGCATGTTTAAAANTGATCCACAACACCCTGCTACCGCCGCGGCCGGTGGTAACCATGATGAACAAGAAGACAACTATGAGGATTATGCCGGTGACACCGAGGATGACCATCACGTTCACCATAACAACGACCGTGCTCATCGACAATTGCGTTTCAACCGCCAAGGTATGGGAAGAGATCGACATGAGGTTCGAGGCATTGACCACTCTAATGCTAATATTAAATTAACAATCCCCGCTTTTAATGGTAAATATAATCCAGATGATTACCTTGATTGGGAACTTTCAGTTGACCAAAAGTTTGCATGTCATGATATTCCTGAAAATCAAAGAGTTAAAACTGCTACTAGTGAATTTACAAACTTTGCTTCTATTTGGTGGAGTGAGTATTGTCGTGTTAATGAGAATAACATACCTACTACTTGGGATACTTTAAAACGGGCTATGCGACAACGTTTTGTTCCTTCATATTATGCTCGTGATAAACTGAATGAATTGGCACGTTTAAAACAAGACACTAAGACTGTAGAGGAGTATTATCAAGAACTACAAACTGGTTTAATGCGTTGTGGATTAGTTGAAACTGAAGATGCTATGATGGCTAGATTTCTAGGTGGTTTGAATCATGAAATACAAGATATATTGGACTATAAAGATTACAATTCTATCACTCGTTTGTTCCATTTTGCTTGTAAAGCTGAAAGACAAGTGCAGGGACGACAAAACAAGGGACGAGGAAATTTTTCTGCAGGTCGTAGCACATCATGGACACACACTCCCGCTGTCCCATCAGCTCATGAGTCTACACCGGCCATCTCCAACAATGGTGCACGTTCAATCACAAAATCATTGGCACAAGTGTCAGAGGCTTCTCCAGAACCGGCAAAGAGTTCTTATTCGACCGCCTCCACGGGACGCACAAGGGACGTCTTATGCCATGGTTGCGGAGGACGTGGTCACATTAAAAAGGAATGCCCAAATAAGAGAGTTCTAATTGTGCGGGAAAATGGTGAGTACTCTTCGGCTAGTGATTTGGATGAAGAAACATGTGCTATGCTTTCCACTAATCCTGCAGGTGACGCTGATGATCCGGAGGAAATACATTGTGATGCTTATATGGCGGATAAATACCCAAGTCTTGTGACCATGCGTGTGCTAACTGCACAGGAGGGGCATACTGAAACGCATCAATGTCATAATATTTTTCGAACGAAATTTATCGTCAAAGAACATTTAGTTTGTGTAATCATTGATGGGGGAAGCTGCAATAACTTGGCAAGTATAGAGATGGTGGATAAGCTGTGTCTCACCACTACACGACACCCCCGTCCATATTACATCCAATGGTTCAACGAATGTGGTAAGCTGAAGGTAACACGTCGCGCCAGAGTGCATTTTACACTTGGTTCTTATCATGATTATGTTGACTGCGATGTCGTACCTATGCAAGCATGTTCTTTATTGTTGGGTCGACCTTGGCAGTATGACAATAATGTTGTACATCATGGTAGAACAAATTCGTATACTCTCACGTTTGAAGGAAACACTATTAATTTATAACCTATGACTCCAGCTGAAATAGTAAACAATGAGAAAGCTACAACTCCTGAAAGCGCTATATTGGATGTTGTGCATACGTTGCTTGCTTTCAATTCTCCAATTCATGATTTTGCTGTGACAAATGTTGAACCCATATCTCCTGATCAGAACGACCATGATGGCATGCATGCTAATATTATTTCCGTTATCGGTGTTGATGCACAACTGAACTACGATCACAGCTTAGTTTATCATGAGTTGTGCGTCACATATATTTGCAAAAATGGTTGCCCTTTTTGTTCCGCCTTGTTTTCTTGGTTTAATGAATTTCAGAATACGGAAAGCCGAGGACGGCTTTGTTTTCAAGAAGGGGAGGATGATGAGGGCATGACTATCTCGGATATGAACAAATATAGTATGCACGAACATATTTTTCAGGTGATTTCTAGTACTCATATTTTCATATATTACTTTACAAATAGAAACAACGGTACAACACCAACTTTTATGTTTCACAGATATTCTGAAGATATGTATAAGCCATGGGTTAAAATGCAAGATCGACACAGACACAAATCAGAAGGGAAACCGAGCACGTATATGTGTACGTGTAGCATTTCAGTGCATGTGGGCAAGCACATGCATGGCTCTTATTCCTGGCATCTCTACGTGACGTGCATGCCATGTCTCAAGTCGATGCATGTATTGGTCATGGGATCCAGCTCAACTGAAGATCAAGGAAAGCAAGGATGGGCCAGCTGCTGCCTACGACCAGCGATCAAGCACCTGCAGCCGACCAGTATTTGCGTGGAGAAAAAGGGCACGAGGCCCAAGGCCCTTATGTCGACCAGGGCACCAGTTCTACACGTGGCCCAAGAGATGGTGCAAGGCTTGACGGAGCATTGAGGCAGCGCGACGCAACTCTTCCTCGGCTGATATATAATTAGATCCCATCTAGGGTTTAGAGGAGGTTTTATTTAGAGAGAAGTTTAGCTATTGCTACTTTGATTTGTCTACGCTCGTAGCGGCTAGTGCGACCGTCCAGACATCCTATCGGAACCTCAACTTTCATCTCTTTGAGATTATTTTTCATCTAGCATATCCGCAATTTCAGATTGCTTACGCTATTGTTTTCTTGCTTGTTTTTCGATTTGCACGCAGGAAAAGTCCTTCGTGGACAGGTTGATCGCGCCGTTGGCTCGGTTGATAACATCTTGGAGTTGGTTCAGCGATTGCCGTGGATATCAGTCGTGTACGGTTTTCCCTGTATGGTTGGTAGCCGAATCGTGAGAGTCAAGTCCTCCAGAAATCGTAGTTATCCTCTCTCATCGAAAGATCAGGACCCCAGTTCACATTAGGAGCCGACCGAGCCCCTTCTTGACGAGGACGAGGAGGACCCAGAGGAGCGTGCCTTCGAGTCCGACACTGACGACATTGTGCCGAGTGTTCCACCCCAGTAGTTGGATCACTTAGTCGCTTTCGAGTTATCATAGGGTTAGGTCAACCCCGTTGTAGTCGCTTTTGAGTAGTATAATGGTTCCTATGAAACCATATGCTTGTAGCAACTATGTAATGATGTGTGGAACTTATGCACGTGATGCTTTTGCTTGATATTGTTGTGTGCTTGGGAAATTTCGAAAATTTGCAAATTCATTCCAAAAACTTCTATGTAGTAAAGACCCCTTACCCCAACAACTCGAAACCCTACCCTGTTAAAGTAAGGCACATCCCTAGTCTGTTTTGCCTCTTATACCCGTTTAATCTCAGGATGGTGGACACCCGAGGAGGAAGCCACAGTCGCAATGACCCGCCACCACCACCACCTGAGCCTACCCCTGCCGAACTCCTTAGGATCATTATGGAGGACCGCGAGGCCTCTCTCCGGGAGCGTCAGGCCCACCTTGCCGTTCTCCAGAAACTCGCCGCTAATGCCCAGAACAACAATCAGAACAACCACAATGGCAATGGCAATGGTAACGAAGATGGACACTTGCGATCCACTTTGAGCGATTTCCAGAAGACCAACCCACCCACCTATTCCAAGGGACTGCACCCCTTAGAAGCCGATGACTGGCTTCGCACCATCAACAACAATCTGGAAGTTGCCGCAATTGGAGAAAATGAGAAGGTTCTGTATGCAACCCACTATCTTGCTGGACCTGCACGAGCTTGGTGGGACACTATGAAGGCTCTCCAGCAGGCTGGTTATGTGATCAGCTGGGCTGAGTTCCAGGAGAAGTTCCGCAAGAAGCACATTCCTAGCGGACTTATTGAGAGGAAGAAGGATGAATTCCGCAAGCTGAGACAGGGAAGCAAGGACGTGGTTGGCTATCTTGATGAGTTTACCAATTTATCTCGGTATGCTCCTGATGATGTTGACTCCGAGAAGAGGAAGATTGAGCGCTTCATGAGTGGACTGCATGATGAGCTTCAGTGCGCCTTGGTTATCCATGACTTCATTGATCTGGAGTCACTTGTGGACAAGGCTATCCAGCTGGAGACCAAGCGCAAGTCTATGTTTGAAGGACGCAAGAGAAGGATGATTGCTTCAGAAGGTTCTAGCAACCAGAAGCTTCGTACCTTTCCACCAGCACCCAAGCCTTCTTATCGACCACCGCAAGCCCCACGCCCCACCTTTCCAAACCGCCCAAACAACCCCAACCGTCCCAATGACAACAACCGTCCAGGAGGAAACCCCAACAATTTCAATCCCAAGGCCAATGTTGTCTGCTTTGAATGCGGCACCAAAGGTCACTACTCCAGAGAATGCCCCAATCCCAAGAAGCCTGCACCGAATCAGGGTCAAGCCCGCAATGGAAATGGAAATGGAAATGGAAATGGCAAGAATGCCGCACCCCGTGGAAATGCTGCCGTTGTCAAGGGCCGTCTACACCACATCAACGCTGAAGAAGCTGAGGAAGCGCCAGATGTTGTGCTGGGTACGTTCCTTGTCAACTCCGTACCTGCAACTGTTCTGTTTGATTCTGGTGCCACCCATTCATTTGTTACCCAAGAGTTCGTTGCTAAGGGAGGTTTCGTCGAGAACCTCTTATCCAAATCCATGGTCATCCAAACCCCAAACTCCACCGTAGAGACCAAACTATTTTGCCCCGCCGTTTCCCTAGAGATCAAAGGGGAGAAATTTCCAGCTGACCTAATTGTTCTAGGAACCCAAGGCATAGATGTGATTCTTGGAATGAATTGGTTAGCCAAGTATCATGGCCGAATTGATTGCGCCAGAAGAGCCGTTACTCTCACTTCTGACAACGGAGTTGAAGTGAAGTACGTATCTAAGACCAGCCAGACCAGACCAGGATGCCATGAGGGCATAGCTTGACCCACCCTTGATGAGATCCGTGTTGTTCACCTATTCCGAGATGTTTTTCCGGAAGAATTGCCTGGTATGCCGCCAGACAGGGATATTGAGTTCGTGATTGAACTTATCCCTGGAACCTCTCCTATATCCCAGAGACCTTACCGGATGAATCCAGAAGAATTAGTGGAGTTGAAGAAGCAGTTGGCTGATATGCTCAGCAAAGGCCTTATTCGCCCAAGCGCTTCACCTTGGGGATCACCCATCATCTTTGTGGACAAACGAGACGGTACCACACGACTGTGTGTGGATTATCGTAAGCTCAATGACGTGACCATTAAAAACAAGTATCCTCTTCCCAAGATCGAGGATCTGTTCGATCAAATGAACGGAGCCCGAGTCTTTTCAAAGAACGATCTACGGACAGGGTACCACCTGTTGAAAATCCGAGAATCAGACATCCCCAAGACTGCCTTCACAACCCGCTACGGATTGTTTGAGTACACCGTAATGTCATTTGGTCTGACCAATGCCCCAGCCTATTTCATGAACCTGATGAACAAGATATTCATGGAGTACCTCGACAAGTTCGTGATAGTCTTCATTGACGATATTCTTGTTTATTCCAAGACCGAAGAGGAACATGCTGTTCACCTACGTGATGTAGGGGGTTGGCCCGATCTTCACGGATTTGAGGGGAAAAGAGGATGAACACGAAGAACACGGAGGTGGAAACGAAGAACATGAGGGGAAAAGGGCAAATTCGTGGGGGATAACTCGCGAAGCCTACGAGGGAGAATCACCCAGCAACAAACCCCCAACGGAGCAGCCTCCGGATCCCAAAACCCAAGTCAACAACACGCTTAATGAAACCGATTTCTCTTACCGGCCGGTCCACCGATCCAATAGAATCCACAAGGGAAAGATTGGTTTGCACTACTAGAGACACCTCAGTGAAAGAGTAGCTACAACAAGAGATTCATCATCCTCCTCGGAGGAACCCATCACGGGAAGGAGCAATGCTCAACTCTAGTTCATTCTTCTCTGCCCCAAATGGAAAAGGGGGAAAGCTATTTATAGTTTAGTACAAAAAGGGGCTGAAAGGTGGGGGTCCGGCCTGGGGGCCGGCCTGGGCCGGCTGGGAGGCCGGCCGGCTCTGGTTGGGTGCCGGCCTGGGGGCCGGCCGACTCTGGTGGGGTGTCGGCCTGGGGGCCGGCCTAGGCCGGGCTGGAGGCCGGCCTGCTTGTCTTCGCCTCCTTCTTCCTCTCCTTGTCCATGACGCTTCCTTCTCCTCATCCACGCGTATGCCTTAGTTGATTGGAGTCCATGGAGTTCCTTGTCACCCTTTGGAGTCCTTGGTGGCTTGTTGTACGTTGGAGTGCTTGACAAGGTGTTGTCGTTGGGTTGGCCAACATCATCTCCTCCTCCTTCGAAAAGCGTCGTCCACGACGCTAGCACGTCCTCATCGAGTGAAGGAGATAGATGTCTCGACGTTGAAGTGGAAGTCACCATGCCGCTATTGATACCTATACGCACCAAAGACCAAGCAAAATATGTGTGTGCATGATAGAGGAGCACATCATTGACGACATGTCCAAATTTGTTCATAACACCATTAGCACAACACAAATATATGGAATGGAATACAAATGCAAGGTCAATGTGCAAACAACTCGTCCAAACATCCTCAAAATGTGGGAACAAAAAATCTCCAAGAAAATTTGAGAAGGCTAAGATAGCTATCTCATTTTGAACCATATGATGTTCATTGCATTGAAAGCATCGGAAAGAGAGGTTTGTGAACCACACAAGGTGAGAGAGGCTCTTATCATCGCCATCATGGGTGCAACCAAAGCAAAGAGAAGAGCAAGTGTTCATCAATTTTGTTGCAACACCAAGAAGACAACATCCAAAGGTCTCATGACAAGACATGGTCAAAATACCATTATGGTTGCAAAGAAGCCAACGGAAAGAGCAATTGTGCATCATACTTGTTGCAACACATAAATCATCTACAAGGAAGATCAAGGGAGCATGAATGTCACAAAGGAAAACCAAAGCACTCACATGTTTGCACGCGAACCAAAAGAAAGAGCAATTGTTCAATTTGTTCGATGCAAAACATGGAAAAGGAAATAGAGGTTGGTCGGAGCCACAACTCTCATGGAAAATGCTCTCAAGAGCTCTTTTTGTCAACTCATGCTCAATTGAGGTTGACATTATGAAGCGTGAGCCATTACACACGAAATTCCATAAAAAGAAATTGTGTGCATGGTACATGAATGCATCATCCATTATGACGCATCTATCCATTTGCACATCACCAAACACACCAATATCAAAAGGAATGTATGACATATGTGAGTGGTCAATATGCAAAAGGAAGGGTAAATTCGCAACATGGCAAAAGGAAGAATCTCCAAATTTTGAGAAAGCTATGGGGGCAATCTCATAAGACATCATATCAACATTATTGCAAACCAAGCATTGGAAAGAGAAATTGTTCAACTTCTTGGATGCAACAATGGGAGAAAATTCGAAAGATTCATAGCAAGGCATGCATGTGGTAAGATCATCACACATAGGAAATTCCACATGAGCAACATTGGTTTGGAACAAGGTATAACATGGGAATATGAAAGAATCATAGGTGACATCAAAAGGATCATCCATAGCATGCAAGCACTCACAAGTCATCATGTCCACTAGTGGGATCATGGCATCATCAACACCCATATGCGTACCTTTGTAGTCCCGCTCATGTGAAGTAGGTGTTGTGGTAGAAGTGCCGGCGTCCATGTAGCCGACTTGTTCATCATGTAGACATGGGGTGGCATCGTCTTCATCCTCCATGTACATCTTCTCCATAGTAGGCACCATCATGTCGAGGCTTGGCGACTCATCATCCATGGAACCTAGTAGAACATGAGAGAACACACTAGAGGTAGAGGGTAAGTTGTTAGAAATCGAAATGGCCTCACTTGACCTATCAACTACCTCTCCCAACTCAAGTGGTGTATCACTCATTCCCTCAAAGTGGAAGCACTCAAACTCGCATATGGTGGAGGCACTCAACTCACTTGCACTCTCACTCAAGTGGGCTAGGTGGCTCTCATTCTCACATGGGATTGGTGTCATATCATCATTCGAGCACATAGGGATAGGCTCGGTAGACTCAACTCCATTCGCCGCCTTGGTTGAAGGGACACTCCCATGCTCAACCTCTTCACTTGGCTCGCCGTCACAAGTGGTAGCCTCTTCAATGCTCGCCTCCATGGTCGAAGGGAAAATCTCATGCTCGACCGTCTTCTCATCATCTTCATGGTCACCATGTTGTAGTGGTGTGGACAATAAGCTCGGTGAAGAGTCATGTGAGGGCTTGAAGAACTTGGATAAGCCGGCGATGAAGTCCTCACGGATGGTCTTGAGCTCGGCTTGCTCGATCTCGAAGTTGGCATTGTCGGCGTCGAGCTTGGTCTTCAACTTGACGAGGTCGGCTTTGAGTTTGAGAAGCATGCCCCGGTCCTTCTTGGAGTGTGATCTACTCTTGGACGCCCTTTTGGTTATGGCACGCGGAAGAGACTCCTCATGATGTGTACTTGCCGCCAACTTTCATGTGGGAGTAGTTTCTTGATGGCGTGGCCTTGAGTGGCTTGAGTCCTCATAGTGACGTCGATGATGATCATGAGTAGACGTACGCCGATGACGATTTTTGGTGTTCCTTGACGAAGAATCATGTGCATAGGCACTTTGCATTGGCCGCCGTCTCGAGGGTGAGATAGCTTGATGACGAGGAGGAGGGCGAGTCTCCTTGTCCTCTAGGCGAAGATGCCTTGAGCTCCGTCTTCTTGAGCTTGTAGGTGCTTCATGACGGTGGCGTTCTTGAGTTCGTGGCCTTGAGTATCGTCTAAGTGGGGGCTCATCGTCGGTGTCGTCGTCCACATGATGTGTAGCGCGTGGCAGATCCTTGACGTGCCTTGAGGAGTCGTAGTCCATGTAGGGTCCCGCCACATCATTGGAGTTGTAGTCGTTGTAGTGGTCCGCCATGACGTTGATGCTAGAGGGCTCGAAGTCGGTGTAGCTCGCCATGTCGTGGACGGTTGCGGCGTCATAGTCGTAGTAGTGGTGATGCTCCGCCACGTAGTCCATGCTCGTGGAGGTGTCGTCGATGTCGTGGTCCACCATATCATCCATGCTCGGGGCGCCGTAGTCGTTGTCGCTCATGATGTCATCCATGCTTGGCGCACCGTAGCCGTTGTCGCTCATCATGTTCTCATCATCATGGCCTCCATAGGATGCTCCGCTCTCACTAGACATGGTCAATCACAAGACAAGTGTATATATATATATGTGGAGTGGAAGGAACTAAGAAACCAAACTCACCTAGTAGATAGTATTGGAACTAGTGGACCATGCCAAGAGAAACCGATACACAAGAATGCGGGTGACTTGAATTTCAAAGATCCAAACGCAACTCCAAAACACACACGGCTTATGAGTGGATAGGTATGAATTGTGGAAAGCAAATGGAACAACCGGAAACCAAGATATTGTAAAGGAAAGTAGAGAACCACGATGACCACAAAGCAAATACAAGTCGATCTCAAAGGATATGAGTAAAGCTCATAGAAACACACGCTTTGATAAGTGGGACTTGTGCAACCAAAAATGAGCTAGTGATGAACCTAGCGAAGACTATAAGCTCAAGTTGCACAAGTACAAGAGAAGCCAACTCGATTGCAATTATTGGTGGGCTACAAGATTTGCACAAAGATACCACACCTATGAATTTTTCATCGAGCTTGCGCGACCTACAAGAGATATGGCATTGAGGCTCTTTCTTTTCTTTTTTCTTTTTGATTCTTTTCTATTTCTCTTTTGGCCTCTTATTCTCTTTTCTATTTTGCCTCTCACTTTGCTTGCCAACAACAACTATATCAACTAGCGCATACAAGGTTTGCTCGGAACACTATGAGGTATCAAGTGTGCAAAGCCCAAGCAATCATAGATGAGCTAGTCTCAATAGGTAAGATAGGCACAAAAGTCTTGGCTAACAAGTGATGCAAGGTGGGAGAAAATTTGGTGATGGTATACCTTTCGTCGACGATCTTCACCCATGGAGTGGAAAGCCTCTTCCTTGATCACGAAATATGGTGGCACTAGATGATGGATCAACTGCTATGGTGATGTAGAGCTTGTCGGTAGCTTCGATTAGAGACGAAAATCACCAAAAACGGAGTCCGGAGTGAAAAGTTATGGCCAAAACAAAATTTCTGCAGGAGTGTCGGCCTAGGGGCCGGCCTGGGCCGGGCTGGAGGCCGGCGGCTTCTGCCGGGGGTCCGGCCTAGAGGCCAGCCTAGGCCGGGCTGGAGGACGGCCGGGCTACCTTCCCGTGACGCGAAAAAGTGCGATTTCGGCGGAAAAACGGCCCGAAAAACACCAAATCGGAGGGGAAATCAAAGGAATTTGGCCATGGGAACGCAAAGGGAGGTAGATCAACAAGTATAGCAATGGATCCACGGATCAAAACCTACCAAAACTCACAAGAATCTCAGATCGATCCAAAAGCAATTTGGGGCTATTTTTTGTGGAAATTTTCGAAATTAGCAAAATCAAAGAAAAATTCTGTGGATTTGGGGGTGGAAACAAAGGCAAATCCGTGGCAACCCTTGCTCTGATACCATATGATGTAGGGGGTTGGCCCGATCTTCACGGATTTGAGGGGAAAATAGGATGAACACGAAGAACACGGAGGTGGAAACGAAGAACACGAGGGGAAAAGGGCAAATTCGTGGGGGATAACTCGCGAAGCCTACGAGGGAGAATCACCCGGCAACAAACCCCCAACGGAGCAGCCTCCGGATCCCAAAACCCAAGTCAACAACATGCTTAATGAAACCGATTTCTCTTACCGGCTGATGTAGCCCAACCCACGTCCATCACAAGGACAAACCATCCGACACATGCCAAGTCACCATGGGCGTCAAAGGTGAAATCTTTCCTCTTCGAGATCTCATTTCCTACCCTTTGGAATGGTATGCTACTTGAACATCCGCCCCTTTGCATTGCTAGGTTTGACACGATGGATACGAAGCCGATGGGAGGTGCCGAGGAAGCCCAAGAGTTGATTTCATCCAAGTCATACGCGTGGATGAGGAGGAGGAAGCGTCAAGGGAAAAGCACAAGGCAGACGACGCCGGCCTCCAGGCCGGCCTAGGCCGGCTCCTAGGCCGGGCCACCCTACAGACGACGCCGGCCTCCAGGCCGGCCTAGGCCGGCTCCCAGACCGGGCCCCCTCCAGATGCTGCCGGCCTCCAGGCCGGCCTAGGCCGGTACCCAGGCCGGTCCCCCACCAGACGATGCCGGCCTCCAGGCCGGCCCCCAGGCCGGACCCCCACCGTTTTGTACTAGACTATAAATAGCTTTCCCCCTTTTCCATTTGAGGTAGAGAAGAATGAACTAGAGTTGAGCGTTGCTCCTTCCCGTGATGGGTTCCTCCGAGGAGGATGATGAATCTCTTGTTGTAGCTACTCTTTCACTGAGGTGTCTCTAGTAGTGCAAACCAATCTTTCCCTTGTGGATTCTATTGGATCGGTGGACTGGCCGGTAAGAGAAATCGGTTTCATTAAGCATGTTGTTGACTTGGGTTTTGGGATCCGGAGGCTGCTCCGCTGGGGGTTTGTTGCCGGGTGATTCTCCCTTGTAGGCTTCGTGAGTTATCCCCACGATTTGCCCTTTTTCCCCTCGTGTTCTTCGTTTCCACCTCCGTGTTCTTCGTGTTCATCCTCTTCCCCGCCTCAAATCCGTGAAGATCGGGCAACACCCTACATCATATGGTATCAGAGCAAGGGTTGCCACGGATTTTCCTTTGTTTCCACCCCCATATCCACAAAAATTTTCTTTGATTTTGCTAATTTCGAAAATTTCCACCAAAAATAGCCTCAAATTGCTTTTGGTTCGATCTGAGATTCTTGTGAGTTTTGGTAGGTTTTGATCCGTGGATCCATTGCTATACTTGTTGATCTACCTTCCTTTGCGTTCCCATGGCCAAATTCCGTTGATTTCCCCTCCGATTTGGTGTTTTTCGGGCCGTTTTCCGCCCAAAATCGCCCATTTTCGCGTCCCGGACAGGTAGTGTCGGCCGGCCTCCAGCCCGGCCTAGGCTGGCCTCTAGGCTGGACCCCCGGCAGAAGCCGCCGGCCTCCAGCCCGGCCTAGGCCGGCCCCCAGGCCGGTTCCCCTACTGAAAATTTTCACTCCGGACTCCGTTTTTGGTGATTTTCGTCTCTAATCGAAGCTACGGACAAGCTCTACATCACCACGGCGGTTGATCCATCATCTATTGCCACCATATTTCGTGAGCAAGGAAGGGACATTCCACTCCACCGGGTGAAGATCGTCGACGAAAGGTATAACATCCCGAACCTTCTCCCACCTTGCATCACTTGTTAGCCAAGCCATTTGTGCTTATCTTACCTATTGAGACTAGCTCATCTATGATTGCTTGGACTTTGCACACTTGATACCTCGTAGTGTTCCGAGCAAACCTTGTATGCGCTAGTTGATATAGTTCTTGTTGGCAAGCAAGTAAGAGGCAAAACAGAAAAGAGAGTAAGAGGCCAAAAGAGAGCATATAAAAGAATCAAAAGAGAGAAAAGAAAAAGAATAAAAGAAAGAGCCTTATTGCCATATCTCTTGTAGGTCGCGCTAGCTCGATGAAAAATTCATAGGTGTGGTATCTTTGTGCAAATCTTGTAGCCCACCAATAATTGCCATCGAGTTGGTTTCTCTTGTACTTGTGCACCTTGAGCTTTAGTCTTCGCTAGGTCCATCACTAGCTCATTTTTGGTTGCACAAGTCCCACTTATCAAAGCGTGTGTTTCTATGTGCTTCACTCCTATCTTTTGAGATCGACTTGTATTTTCTTTGTGGTCATCGTGGTTCTCTACTTGCCCTTACAATATCTTGGTTTCCGGTTGTTCCATTTGCTTTCCACAATTCATACCTATCCACTCATAAGCCGTGTGTGTTTTGGAGTTGCGTTTGGATCTTTGAAATTCAAGTCACCCGCATTCTTGTGTATCGGTTTCTCTTGGCACTGTCCACTAGTTCCAATACTATCTACTAGATGAGGTTGGTTTCTTAGTTCCTTTCACCTCCACATATATATACACTTGTCTTGTGATTGACCATGTCTAGTGAGAGCGGAGCATCCTATGGAGGCCATGATGATGAGAACATGATGAGCGACAACGACTTCGGCGCGCCAAGCATGGATGACATCATGAGCGACAACGACTACGGCACCCCAAGCATGAATGACATGGTGGACCACGACATCGACGTCACCTCCACGAGCATGGACTACATGGCGGAGCACCACCACTACCACGACTATGATGCCGCAACCGCCCGCGACATGGAGACCTACAATGACTTCGAGCCCACAAGCGTCAACTCTATGGTGGACCACTACTTCGACTACAACTCTAATGAGGTGGTGGAACCCTACATCGACTATGGCTCCTCAAGGCACGTCAACGATCTTCCACGAGGCTCTACACACCTTGTTGATGACGACTCCGACGATGAGTACCCATCTCGGCGCTCCTCAAGGCCAAAAACTCAAGAGCGCCACCGCCGTCAAGCACCTACTTCAAGCTCAAGGAGACGGAGCTCAAGGCATCTTCGCCTAGAGGACAAGGAGACACGCCCTCCTCCTCGACGTCAAGCTACCTCACCCTCAAGACTGCGGCCAACGCAAAGTGCCTATGCACATGAGTCTTCGTCACGGAACACCAAGGATCTTCATCGGCGTACGTCCACTCATAATCACCATCGACGTCACTATGAGGACTCAAGCTACTCAAGGCCATGCCATCAAGAAACAACTTCCACATACAAGTTGGCAGCAAGTACACATCAAATGGAGCCTCCTCCGCGTGCCACCACCAAAAGGGCGTCCAAGCATTGTCGGCACAGTGGAAACCAGGGTACCACGGGCCGGCCTGCCAGGGCCCACAGGATTCTTTGGATAATTTCCGCTAAGGACCAGGCTCTCCAAGCTTGGCGAGTTTCGCGAGGATTTCTCTCCTCGCGAAGGGTTCTTCTCCTCGCCAAGGGTTCTTTCCCTTGGCGAGGGATCACTCTTCGACAAGGCGTCTCCGACGCCGCCCGCAATTCTACTAAGGACCAAGCCGAAAGGCTTGGCGAGGCCTTTCGCCTCGCGAAGCGCTTTCCTCGGGAAGCCATCTCTGCCCCGGCGGCAGAGCGCACATGGACTCTGCGCCATGTGCAGAGTGACGCGCGTGCCTACGCGCGGTGACGACGACACCGCAGTTGCCATTTCCATGTATAAAGCAGTCAACAAAGCGGAGCCAAGCAAAGCGGACAACGAGTATTGCCTCTTTGGTGACAAGGGAACACTCTGCAGCTACGCTCCAAGGACGACGTCACCGTGGGCCACCTCCCACCTCGGCAAGCGCCAGGTCCCTGTCCAGCTGGTCGGTGCCCCTTTTCAGCTTTGGTGACGCCGTTCTCCTGCCGTGGACCGCGTCCACGAGCTTCATCTTTATGGTAGACCTCACCTTTACGGTGCACCGCGCCTCCTCCTTCGTCGCCATGTGGTAGCCCTTCCCGCCCAAATGTTTGGGCGGAAGAGGTCCAGGACGCCTATAAAAGGAGGAGGAGCAAGCCCTAGCAAGGGGTTCGATTCCTGGTTCGGTTTTTGGAGTCTAGGAGCCTGCTCAAAAACCCTAGATCTAAAGACTAGCAAGTAGCCATTGTTAGCCACCTTGAGCTCGACAAGCTCTCTCCTTGTACTGTAATCTCTCCAAGCAGTGCAATACACCATAGCAGGACGTAGGGGTTTTACCTCCACAAGAGGGCCCTGAACCTGGGTAATACCTTGTGTCAATCTCTGCAGTGTCGTCCGCAGCGAGCCTGACGAGCACCGTCGCCGGAGCACGTTGTGGATTGTTTGACTCCGTGTTCAGCCCCTTACACGATACCTTGGAGACACCCCTAGTCCCTGGGGACAATCTCCGACATTTGGCGCGCCAGGTAGGGGGATGAGGCGCGTCTTCATCCTCGACACAGCCATGGCCGGTTCTCGTGCCGAACGTCTCGCTCGCCGGACGGCTAGCGCCGCCACCGCTCCCGCAGGCCGCCCGCGTGGCCGCCCGCGTGGGGGCTCTGCTCCGGAGCGCCGTGTCGACCCCGAGCCCCGCGTCGAGCACCCTGACGACGACGACATCGACCACGCTGAGGACGACCTTGGCGAAGAGGAGGCCTCCTCCCTGCCCCCGTCGCGGGACCGTGCTGCCTCCTCGCTGGGCCGCCCTGCGCCCAGCCCGGCGACTGCGCTCCTCATGGCGCAGGAGCTGCTGCAGTACCGCCCCACGCCGGCGGCTCAGGAGGCCTGGCTCAACCGCGTTGCCGAGCTCATCGGCGCCGCTCGCGCTGCGGCACCTGCGCCGTCTCGCTCCCTGGTTCCTTCTGCGCTCGTGGGGGACGTGGCGCACGGCGCACCTCCCGCGCCTCCTCTCCAACCCACACCCGCCCCGGCTCCACCGGTTGCACCGCAACCTGCTCCAGCGGGGGCTCCTCCTCGCGACGGCCGCGCTGCATTGCACGCGTCGTCGCCGCATGACTGCCAGATCGTGCAGCGAGCCCCTGAGGACGCACGCGTGAGCATCGAGCGCGGGCAAGAACGCCGCAACCGCGCCGTCCAGGACATCGCCACCGCCGGGCGCCACCTCCGCGCCACCCTTGCCAACGGCACGGTCACCTACGGCACGACGGCCGCGTTCACTCGCAGCCTTCGTCGCGTCGTCTGGCCGGTCAAGTTCAGGCCGGACCTCCCTCCGCGCTACGACGGCAAGAACAACCCCCTGGAGTTCCTGCAGCTCTACTCTTTGGCCATCCAGGCCGCCGGGGCGACGACAAGGTCATGGCGAACTGGTTCCCCATGGCCCTCAAGGACTCTGCGTCCTCATGGCTCACCAACCTTCCCGCCGAGTCCATCAACTCTTGGGAGGAGCTCTGCCGGTGCTTCGTCGCCAACTTCAAGGGCACGTACGAGCGCGGCCTCACCTACAACGACCTCCGCGCCGTGCGTCAGAAGCCCGGCGAGACCCTCCGCAAGTACATCCAGCGCTTTAGCCAAGTGCGCAACAAGATCCCCAACGCCACCGACGCACAGGTCATTTCGGCCTTCCAGGCTGGGGTTACGGACGTGCGGATGCTCGAGAAGCTCGGCATCCACGACAACATCACCACCGTCGTCAAGCTTTTCGACTTGGCGGACAAGTGCGCCAAGGCTGAAGAAGGCCGCTTGTTCGTCAAGAACGAGCCGGGGGACCCCGCCGAGGGGTCCAAAAAGAAGAAATCCTCTGAGAAGCGCAAGACTACTGCGGTCCTCGCGGCAGAGCCTGACGCCAAGCAGTCTCGCCAAGCTGCCACTCCAGCCGCAGGACCTGAGAAGAAGGATGATCGCCCTTTCTGCATCTACCACAACAGGCACTCTCACGCCACCGAGGACTGCTTCGACATCAAGTGGCTTCGCGAGGCTCGCGAGGCAAACGGAGGCCGCGGAGGCCGCGGCGGAGGCCGCAGCGGCCGCGGGGGGCGACGCTGGAACAACAACTACAACGACAACTACCAGCAGAACCCCCAGGCCAACGCTGCCCAGCCCGCAAACGACAACCTGCCTGCCGAGGCTGACGAAGGCTACCAGGTGCCTCGCGGGGCAGCTTGTATCCTTGGCGGGGCCAGGCCCCTCGCTCCAACCGCCACTTCAAGCAACTCGCTCGCGAGGTCGCGGCAGCCCTCCCTGGAGTCGAGGCCTCCAGGCCCCTCAAGTGGTCCCAGTGCCCCATTACTTTCGACTCCGGCGACCACCCCAAGTCCACGTCAACCGTTGGCACCATCCCGTTGGTCTGCACCCCCACCATCAACAACATCGCCGTCTCTAAGACGCTCATTGATGGGGGTGCTGGCCTCAACGTCATCTCCGTCGAGACATTCGAGAAGCTGCAGGTGCCCTACGAGCGGCTCATGCCTACCAGGCCCTTCTCGGGAGTGACAGAGGGTCTCACCACCCCTCTGGGGCAGGTGAGGCTCGCCGTCACTTTCGGCACCCAGGCCAACTACCGCACCGAGCTGATCGACTTCGACGTCGCGCACATCGGCCTACCCTACAACGCCATACTCGGCTACCCCGCCCTCGCCAAGTTCATGGCGGTGACCCACCACGCCTACAACCTCGTCAAGCTCCCTGGCTCGGGTGGCACCATTGTCATCCGCGGCGTGGTCTCGGACGCCCTGTACGCTGCGCAAGGCGGCCTACAAGGCTGCCGCGGTGGCGTCACCCGCCGACGAGGACGAGGAACCCCTCCCGAGGCCCCCCGCGAAGAAGAAGCAGCTGTTCTCCCAGGAGAAGGCTGCGACAAAACAAGTGTCTCTGGAGGCGAGTGGCTCGGGGGCTTGCGTCACCATCGGCGCCAACCTGCCTCCCAAATAGGAAAGCGCGCTCGTCGCCTTCCTCAGGGCAAACTCTGACATGTTCGCCTGGACACCGTCAGATATGTCCGGAGTACCGAGGGAGGTGATCGAGCACCACTTAGCCGTGTGCCCAAACGCACGCCCCGTCAAGCAAAAAGCGCGGCGCCAGGCGCCAGAGAAGCAAGACTTCATCGTCAAGGAAGTAGACAAGCTGAAGAAGGCCAGCATCATCAAGGAAGTGGTCCACCCCACTTGGCTCGCCAATGGTGTGGTCGTCCCCAAGCACACCGGAGGGAGTCGCCTTTGCATCGACTTCACCGACCTCAACAAGGCCTGCCCCAAGGACCCCTATCCCCTCCCGAGGATCGACCAGATCGTAGACTCCACCGCCGGCTGCGCACTCCTCTGTTTTCTGGATGCCTTCTCTGGTTATCACCAGATCAAGATGGCGAAGGAGGACGAGGAGAAGACAGCATTTCTCACCCCTTGCGGTGTGTTCTGCTACGTCTGTATGCCCTTCGGTCTGAAGAACGCTGGCGCCACTTTCCAGCGCCTCATGAGGATCGCCTTGGAGCTCAAATGGGAGGAATGCAGAGGCCTACGTCGACGACATCGTCGTCAAAACCCGCGAGAAGGACACGCTCATCCAGGACCTCGAGGAGACCTTTGCCAACCTGCGCAAGGTCAACATCAAGCTGAACCCCGCCAAGTGTGTCTTCGGGGTCCCTTCAGGCAAGCTCCTCGGTTTCCTGGTATCCCACCGTGGCATTGAGGCCAACCCAGACAAGATCAAGGCCATAGAGCAGATGCAGCCCCCTCGTCGCCTCAAGGACATGCAACGCTTAGCGGGATGTATGGCCAGCCTTGGCCGTTTCATCTCCAAGTTCGGTGAGAGGGCGCTGCCATTTTTCAAGATCATGAAGAGGTCCGGTCCTTTCAAGTGGACCCCCGAAGTAGCAAAGGCCTTTGAGGACTTGAAGAAATACCTGGCGAGCCCACCCATCATGGTCGCCCCACGCCCTCGCGAGCCTCTGAAGCTGTACCTTGCAGCCACTCCTCAGACGGCAAGCGCGGTCTTGGTGGCTGAAAGAGAAGAGCCAGTCCTCGACAAGCAGAACTCCACCTCGCCAAGCCCAGAACCCCCCGACAAGGAAGCAGCCTCGTCAGGCCCCCAGCCCCAAGAAAACCTCGCCAAGGACTCCACCGAGCCCGAGGAGGAGCCAGCCGCTGCCTCACCAACGACTACCCTCGTCGAGCACCCCGTGTACTTCGTCAGCACAGTGCTGCGGGATGCTCGCGAGCGCTACCCCATGCAGCAAAAGCTCCTCTTCTCGCTCCTCATCGCCTCCAGGAAGCTGCGCCACTACTTCCAGGGTCACCCCATCAAGGTGGTCACCTCATATCCCCTGGAGCAGGTCCTGCGCAACCCGAACGCGACAGATCGCGTCGCAGGCTGGGGCATTGAGCTACAACCCTTCGAGCTGGAGTTTGACACCACCAGGGTCATCAAGGGCAGAGTGCTGGCCGATTTCATGGCCGAGTGGACGGACACACGCAAAGACGAAGAGCTTCCAGAGGAGGAGGTTACAGCCTCAGGAGGAACGACGCCAAGCCACTGGACCATGCACTTCGACGGCGCCTTTGCGGCCAGGAGTGCAGGGGCTGGCGCCGTTCTCACCTCACCGACAGGCGACAAGCTCTACTATGCCGTCCAACTGTGCTTCAAGGACAGCGACAAGGTCTCCAACAACATCGCTAAGTATGAAGGCCTCCTCGCCGGGCTCAAAGCCGCCATCGCCCTCGGCATCAAGTACATCCTCATCAAGGGCGACTCCCAGCTCCTCGTCAACTTCTCCAACAAAAGCTACACGCCTAAGGACACCTACATGGTGGCCTACCTTGAAGAGGTACGCAGGCTGGAGAAACACTTCAGGGGCATGGAGCTCAAGCACATCCCACGGGCAGAGAACCAAGAGGCAGATGAAATTGCTCGGCGAGCAGCAAGAAGAGAAGCCCAGAAGCCTGGAGTGTTCGAGGAGAGGCTCACCAAGGCCTCAGTCAAGCAACCTGTGGCCAACATCCGACGAGGAGCTCCCACCTGCCCCACCAAGCGGAGCACCAAACTGTGGGTTGCCCTCGGGCGACCGCTTGCTGCTGACTCTGGTACGACAAGACACTGGTTGGATCGACGAGATCAAGAACTACCTGCAGAGCCGAGCCCTCCCCGAAGACGACGTAGAGGCCGAGAGAATTGCTTGCCAGGCCAAGTCCTATTGCCTCCACGACGGAGACCTGTACCGCAAGCGACCCAATGGGGTTGCGTTGCGGTGTGTCCCTGCCGAGGAGGGCCGCCAGCTCATCAACGACATACACAGCGGCGAGTGCGGCCACCACTCTTCATCGCGCACCATCGCAGGCAAGGTTTTCCGGAGTGGTTTCTACTGGCCCTCAGTACTTCAAGATGCTGCCGAAATCGTCCAAACCTGCGACGCATGCCAATTCCACGCCAAGCAAATCCACCAGCCCGCGCAAGGACTCCAGACGATCCCGCTCTCCTGGCCGTTCGCGGTCTGGGGGCTGGACCTGCTGGGACCTTTCCCGCGAGCGCTCGGGGGCTACCGCTACCTCTACGTCGCCATCAACAAATTCACCAAGTGGCCTGAGGTCGAGCCCGTGCGCACCATTTCGGCGAAGTCGGCGGTAAAATTCATAAGGAGCCTGGTCTGCCGCTTCGGCGTGCCCAATCGCATCATCACCGACAACGGCTCACAATTCATCAGTGGCGCCTTCAAGTCCTACTGCGGCAGCATCGGCGCCCAAATCTGCTACGCCTCGGTGGCGCATCCACGAAGCAACGGGCAGGCCGAACGAGCCAACGCCGAGGTGCTAAAGGGCCTCAAGACGAGAAGCTTCAACCGCCTCAAGGCCAGCGGCAAGCATTGGATCGATGAGCTCCCCTCGGTGCTCTGGTCCATCCGCACCACGCCAACAAAGCCAACTGGTGAGACGCCGTTCTCCCTTGTCTATGGCGCTGAAGCTGTCCTCCCCAGCGAGATCACTCATGGCTCTCCGCGAGTCTTGGCCTTCAAGGAGGCTGAGGTGGACGAACTCCGCAACGACGACCTGCTGCTGCTTGAAGGGCTTCGCCGCAATGCGGCCCTGAGAGCGGCAAGGTACCAGCAAGACCTCCGTCGCTACCACAGCCGCCACATCCGGCCACGCACTCTCGAGGTAGGAGACCTTGTCTTGAGGAGAATCCTCTCCAGGGCAGGCCTCCACAAGCTCTCACCAATGTGGGAAGGCCCCTACAGAGTCGTGCACATCGCCAGGCCTGGCTCCGCACGGCTTGAGACGGAGGACGGCATCCCTGTCGCCAACCCCTGGAACATCCAGCACCTGCGCAAGTTCTACCCCTAATCGCCCTCGGCGAGCAATTTTTTGCATCAAGGGAGAACCACGTGCCATTATCCTTAAAGAGGAAAAACTTCGGGCTCCCCTCTCTACTATACGTTGCCGCGGGCCGTTCGAGAAGACTCCCAAGCCACTAAAGCCTCGGCATGGTAACCTCTTCAGGCACCATGTCTTGGCGAGGTGGATCCCCATGCCGGTCATGGTGGAACGCAGGCTAAAAAGCCACCCCCGCATAGGGGCCCCCTGAGCTCTCTCTACATGCGTCTGCCTCGGGCACGCCCCTCGAGAGTCTCAGCCACAGAATGTGGACCCCATGCCAAGAGCATGGCGGATTTTTTGTGCTTCTGGCCACGCCAGTGTAATGAACCTATGTTTCAGGCCAATTTGAACATTTGCGCATCGCGCCAACGTATTTTGTTGCTTCGGTGTTGTTTGCTTTGATGTTATTTGCCTTTCTTTCTCGCTCATATGATCCCTCCTGTGTATCTCACGAGCGGGGGCTAGCAGGGTGCCATGCCACGGGAGCATCCCGGCAGCGCCTAAAACCCAAGGGATCCGAGCTCTGAACTTGCGGGTCAGCTCTCATGCATGTCAACTCCCAAGGAGCTCTGAACTCATGGGTCAGCTCCCGCGCACGTCAACTCACCAAGGATCACCAAAACCTTGGTGCCTGTTTCTCCTCGCGAGACACTCATGAAGGAACCTACGAGCACCATAAGATTTTTAACTGTCTGTTGCTTGTGGGTACGCCTATCTCTCCAAGTGCAGGAAAACAGGCTCTCCAAGCCTCAGGCAACGACAAAGCGAAAACGCCTCGCCAGGGAACCAACACCCTTTCCAAGGCGAAAACACCTCGGTAAGCTAAGTCTAAATACTTGTTCAGATCTCTTCCCGCTGGTCTTTGGCCCTCGAGTCTCTTTTCTCTCTCCTATGCCTCATGGGCTGCTTGCACGTCAAAGGGGGGCCCCAAGCATCGCGCTTCGAGGAGCTCTTACTTCTCGAGGCCTCACGCACCCCTCGGACTTGTGGAGCACTGACTCGCACATACCGAAGCGGCGGTGGTGTAGCGCTAAGAGAGGGTCCTAAGACGCAGAGCGAAAAAGACATGAAGGGGAAAGACAAAAGCCTCCCGAGGGACATTCACAAGCACGTTCCAAAGCTAAAAGCAAGTCTTTACAAAGATTATTACAACCAAAATACCACGATAATGTGCCTCATGCGCGACCAGCTGCAGGAAGGAGTTCAGGCCGTCGCGCCTCTCGAGGTCCCCGCTCCATCCGCGCTAGCTCCTTCTCCTAGGGCACCTCCCTCGCCGCCGCCTTCGTCTTCATCGACCAAGACTTGGTCGTACTTCTTGGCGAGCACCTCGGCGGCCTCCCCCGCCTTGCTACGGATCTCGACCGGCTCCATCACGGCCTCGAGGTTGAACGAGGGCCAGAGCTTCAGAAGGTTGCTGAAGACGCGGCTGACGGCAAGGACGAGGAGATCGCGGCTCTCCGCCACAACCCGCTCGTCGAAGCGCTTCGCGACCTTTTCAATCTCCTCGAGGAATTGTGATGAGGATATAATAGGGGGTGGCCCGATCTTCTCGATGAACTCACACGATAACAAGGATCTGATAACTTGTGTCTCTCCACGAACTCTCCGGCTAATTCCTGATGCCAATTGCAGCAGCAACCAATCCCTTGGATATTCGTAAATCCACACACTTGCACGAGCAGCCACTGACTACTAGTGGTCCTGTATCAACTAATTCCCAGTGGAATAGCAGATAACACGCAAAACTTGCAGAGTAACAATTCCAGATGAATGCTTCAGCAATCAACAATGGAGTTCTAGGGTTTATGAGTAAAGGTAGTCTACCCTAATAATTCGTGGCTCCTAGGTATTTAAGGGGGAGGGGGTGCGGCCAAGGCAGCCAATGCGCCCCCTAACCTATTCCTACTCGGTTGGGTGCAACCAAAACATTACAAACCGAGCCCAACATGGGTTCAGCCAATTGGACTCTATTTGGAAGCTGGCAGAAAACGATTCGTGACTTGTTTTGGTCACCACGCCTTGTACGAGTCGAATCTGTAGATGGGGCTGGATACATTGGAAAGCTCTTCGAATTTCCTTTCCGGATTGTGCTTCCTTGCTTTATTTGGAGCCCGTATGAAGAATCCATGACTATTTCAAATTCGGGACTTCTGCCAGTCCGAACTGAAATATCATTTCCTTGATGTTGTTTTCCATGGCAGCAACTTTGTTTTCCACGCCTCCTTCTTGTGCTCATTGCTTCCTCTCCTCTATCCATGTTTGTGTTATTAGTAAACCTAATCATACATAAATTCATAGGCTTAGGTAGTATAACATTCTCATAAACACAAACATTATTTATTACTAGGAAAGAATTCACCTTATAATGAATATCAGTGAGGCTCAATAATTCCTTCCAGCTCAAGCATGTATAATCATCATGTACGCCTATTATATCCTCATCAAATTGCCCGAAGAATTGCGTGTGCGCTGCCTCGTTGTTGATCCCTTCGGAGGGAAGGGGGGGACCTCGATCCTCAGGTCATCCCCGATGGCGTTCGCGCGGCGAACCAACTCGTGGAGCATGAGCTGGCGCTGACGCGTCATGGCCCGGTTGTGCCGCGCGGAGTCCTGCGCTTGCTCTGCGCGGTCCGCGGCCGGCCCCACCCGTTGCTGGAGGTCGCTCAGGTCAGCCTTCAGGGCGGCAATCTCTTTCTCCGCGCGAGCCAGCGCCTCCTGGGCGTGCAGAAGGCGGGAGGTCAATGCCCTCTCCGCCTCCTCGAGCCCCTCGATCTGGTGCAGGAACTCGTTGCGTTTCATCGTGAAGCGTTCTTCCTGTTTCGTGGCCTTGGCGTCATAGTCATTGGCGAGGCTCTCGCGGATGCGCTCAACCCTGGCGTCGGCCTCATCCTGGGTCCTTTTCTGCTTCATCGCGAGGTCAGCGTTGGCCTTGTCGTGGCGCTCCTTGCGGGTGGCCTCGCTCCTGGCCACTGAGTTCTCGCGCTCCTGTAGCAGCCCCTCGCGGGTGGCCTGCTCCTCCTCCAAAGAGTGGACCTGCTCTTCGCGCCGGTCCAGCTCTTTCTCCCGGAGAGAGAGCTCTTCCTCGCGTTTCTTCAGCTCGGTCTCGCGAGGCATTAGCTGCCCCTCGCGGGCGTCCAGCTGCTCGCGCAGCTCCTTCAAGATGGTCCTCGCGGCCTCGGACTCGTTGGCAAACTTCTCTTCGCGCGCCGCCAGCTCCTGGTGCTTGGCGGTGGTATCCGTCACCAGCGCCTCCCGGGCAGCGTCCAGCTGGTCCATGACCTCGGCCGCCTCCCGCTTGACGCTGTCGCGGGTCTCCTTCGCGAAGCGCGTCGCTTCTTCGCGCGCCATCCTTGCCGCCTCGTCCTGCCGGCGACACATTTCCACCCGCTCGTGGAGAAGGGCCCAGGCGTCGGCGAGCCTCGCCCGCTCCTTCTCCATGGCGAGATCTTCCTTGGCGAGCTGCGCCGCCAGCCCGTCAAGTGCCTGCCGCGATTGGCGGATGACGACGTCGCGGCGAACCGCGCGAGGGCGCGGTTCACCCAGCGCCAAGACCCCTGCATCCTTGTGGGGCGCGGAGGCCTCGACGCTTGTCGAGGCGCCTAGGGCATCCTGCCCCGGACTTGTAGCGGCCCCCACCGCGGCGTGGGGGCTTGTGGGGGCGTCTCCCGCGCCGCCCGCATCAAGAGCCCTCAGGGGGCTGGGCATCTCCTCGCCCCTGGTCCCGCCGCTCGGGGGCTCCAGAGGCGTCTCCGCCTCCCGCTCTTCAGGGGCGCTCCCCGCCCCCTCCGCGGCGGCCGCGTCTGCCGTGGCCGCGGGAGTACCTGCCCTCCTTGTGGGAGCCTCCCTCGCTACTGGGGGCGACTCCGCGACGATCTCTTCGTCCACCTCCTCTTCTTCAACGCGGTGCTCCGCCGCGGGGGGAGTAGCTGCCCGAAGAGGCGGAGGCGTCGCCAGCTCAATCACCTCCTCCACACGGTGCTCGACCGCGGGGGGAGAGGCAGCCCTAGCTGGAGGCGACGCCGCCTCTTCAATCATCACCACCTCCACGCGGTGCTCACCCGCGAGAGGAGCTGACTCTTGCTGCTGCCCGACAACCGCTTGCCGTGGTTCGTCAGCCATGTGCTGCAGCTCGACGGCCGCCTGCTGCGACTCGTCGGCCACAGGTGTCTCGGCGGTGCAGACGGTCTCCCCGAGCTTGCGGAGACGCCGTTTTCTCGGCGCCGCGGGCGCGCTGAAAAAACACAGCCAAGCAAAAGTCCTTCAGGAGGGGATTCGCGGAAGCAAACGCTGAAAGGAAAGAAAAGAGCCAAACTCACTCGTCGACCGCTCTCCACACCCTTTTCTTCCCCTTTGGTGGCTGGAGAGTGCTCGCTACGGCCTGCTCACGAGGCGCCGCTGCCTTTTCGCGAGGAGCTTCCCTCGCGNCGACCCCGGCGTCCCTGTCATGGACTTCGGTGTGAGGCTCGCGTCGTCCTCCCCTGCTGCTGTTCTCCTCCTCTGCGGGGCGCTGGGAGCGAACCACGCGGCGGGCACCCCCGTCGCCGCCGGAAGAGATCTCCTGGGGGTCCTTGCCGGCGGCGCGTTCCTTGAACCTGCGTCGCCTCCCGAAGGGTCAGCACCCTTTGAAGCCTCGTCCTCCTCGGACCCCTCGTCCTCGTCTGGCTCTAGCGCGTCGCCCTCCTGCTCTTGTTCCGCCGCCCACGGGTTGCGGCGGGGCCCAACAAGCCTCGCGGGCTTGATATCCCATTCGTCGAAGTGGGGCAGGAGCTTGCGGGCTTCGCGCACTCGCTCCTCTATGTAGGCGAACAGCGGCAAGGCGTCGTCGTTGCTTGGTGCCGGAATGGACTGCCGTGGCGAAGAGGACTTTCATGATCCGCTTCATCTCGTCCGGAGTGAAGTCGCCGGGGCTGAGGCGCATCCTGTCGTCCGGGCCCGAATAGGTCCACATCGGTTTCGAGTGCCACTGGAGAGGAGCAATGCGGCGCGAAACGAAGTCCATCGCCACCATCCGGCCGGTGAGCCCGGCCTCGCGGAGCACCTGAATACGCTCGTATACTGCCTCAAGCTTGGGACCCTCAAATTCACCGCTCGACCAACGCGCCCACTTCCTCGGGGGTGCCACGGGAACCTCCAGGTGGCGGTTCGACGACTTGGTGCCGACGAAAACCCACTTCTCGCGGAACTTCTCCACTTTCTTCGTCACCTCGGTGATGGCGTTCTCCCCCTGCCACGCGATGGGGATGTACCCTTCGCTCCTGGCGGCGGCGATACGGAAGGAGACGCATCCAAATCGTTCGTTCGATTTGGTGCTCCGGAGGGAGTAGAAGCTCCGGAAGAGCGCCACCGAGGGGCGGACACCGACGTACGCCTCGCAGAGGTAGGCGAAGATGGCGAGAATGAGCACGGAGTTTGGGTGAAGATGGAGCAGCTGGATCCGGTAGGCCTCAAGGATCCCTAGGAGAAAACTGGAAAAAGGAGGAACGAAGCCGGCAAAGAGCGTGTGAAAGAAGATGGGGTGGAATCCCGCGCCGACCCTGCTGCTGCCAGGCGCTATGTTGGTGGCACCGAGCTCGTGGGTGTTGGAGGCCACAAAGAGCCGCACCTTGGAAACCGTCGCCGCGCTGATAAGGGACTCAGGCATTGTCCCCTGGGGCGCAGCGTCCCGCGCCGCCACCGGCGCAGCGTCCCGCGCCTCCGCCGCAGACGAGCTCGCCTGAGCGGTGGCCTTGCCCTTCAAGTCGGTGGCTGCTTTCTTGGGTGCCATGGTCGCCGGAGAAGAAGAAGAGTGCTCTGGAGTTGGAGCTCTCTGGAGAGATTGGAGGCGTGGGGGGAAGTGTGCGGAGGAGTTGCGGGAGAAGTAATGGGCGCCGCCTGCGCGCCCAGGCTTTATTGACCAGCACTCGAGTCGTGGCGGGCCCCGCCACGTCGCCCGTTGGAGCCGAGGAGGCCGCAGCCGCGGGCGCAACCGCTGCGTGACACGTGTCGCGGCCCTGTCAGGCATCTTTGGCCCCTCGACGCTTCGCCTTCGTCATGGGCCTCGGCGTGCCCATCGCGGGCCCGGGGGCTACTGTCGGCACAGTGGAAACCAGGGTACCACGGGCCGGCCTGCCAGGGCCCACAGGATTCTTTGGATAATTTCCGCTAAGGACCAGGCTCTCCAAGCTTGGCGAGTTTCGCGAGGATTTCTCTCCTCGCGAAGGGTTCTTCTCCTCGCCAAGGGTTCTTTCCCTTGGCGAGGGATCACTCTTCGACAAGGCGTCTCCGACGCCGCCCGCAATTCTACTAAGGACCAAGCCGAAAGGCTTGGCGAGGCCTTTCGCCTCGCGAAGCGCTTTCCTCGGGAAGCCATCTCTGCCCCGGCGGCAGAGCGCACATGGACTCTGCGCCATGTGCAGAGTGACGCGCGTGCCTACGCGCGGTGACGACGACACCGCAGTTGCCATTTCCATGTATAAAGCAGTCAACAAAGCGGAGCCAAGCAAAGCGGACAACGAGTATTGCCTCTTTGGTGACAAGGGAACAGTCTGCAGCTACGCTCCAAGGACGACGTCACCGTGGGCCACCTCCCACCTCGGCAAGCGCCAGGTCCCTGTCCAGCTGGTCGGTGCCCCTTTTCAGCTTTGGTGACGCCGTTCTCCTGCCGTGGACCGCGTCCACGAGCTTCATCTTTATGGTAGACCTCACCTTTACGGTGCACCGCGCCTCCTCCTTCGTCGCCATGTGGTAGCCCTTCCCGCCCAAATGTTTGGGCGGAAGAGGTCCAGGACGCCTATAAAAGGAGGAGGAGCAAGCCCTAGCAAGGGGTTCGATTCCTGGTTCGGTTTTTGGAGTCTAGGAGCCTGCTCAAAAACCCTAGATCTAAAGACTAGCAAGTAGCCATTGTTAGCCACCTTGAGCTCGACAAGCTCTCTCCTTGTACTGTAATCTCTCCAAGCAGTGCAATACACCATAGCAGGACGTAGGGGTTTTACCTCCACAAGAGGGCCCTGAACCTGGGTAATACCTTGTGTCAATCTCTGCAGTGTCGTCCGCAGCGAGCCTGACGAGCACCGTCACCGGAGCACGTTGTGGATTGTTTGACTCCGTGTTCAGCCCCTTACACGATACCTTGGAGACACCCCTAGTCCCTGGGGACAATCTCCGACAAGCATAGATCAAGCAACACGAAGAAATGGGATGAACTCATGGCCGACCTCGCCAAGTTGAAGAACGAGCGCGACACCGACAATGCCAACTTCGCGATCGAGCAAGCCAAGCTCAAGGCAAACGCCGATTGCGACAAGCTCATGGCCGACCTCAAGACCATCCGCAGGGAGTTCGTTGCCGGGTTATCCAAGTTCTTCACGCCCTCACATGACTCTTCACCGAGCTTATCGTCGACGCCACTACAAGTTGGTGACCAAGAAGATGGCGAGAAGACGGTCGAGCATGGGATTTTCCCTTCGACCAAGGAGGCGAGCATGGAGGATGCTTCCACTATGAATGTCGAGTCAAGTGGAGATACGGAGCATGGGATGTTCCCTTCGGCAAAGGAGTCGAGTGATGATGCCCACCCTACGGCATTCACCTTTGGAGGCGAAAAGGTTGAGGAGGTTGAGCATGGGAGTTTCCCTTCAACCAAGGTGGCGATTGGAGTTGAGCATACCGAGCCTATCCCTATGTGCTTGAATGATGAGATGGTACCAATCCCATGTGAGAATGAGAGCCACCTAGCCCACTTGAGTGAGAGTGCAAGTGAGTTGAGTGCCTACACCATATGCGAGATTGAGTGCTTACATTTTGAGGGAATGAGGGATACACCACTTGAGTTGGGAGAGGTAGTTGATAGGTCAAGTGAGGACATTTTGATTTCTAACAACTTACCCTCTACCTCTAGTGTGTTCTCTCATGTTCTACTAGGTTCCATGGATGATGAGACGCCAAGCTTCGCCATGATGGTGCCTCTTATGGAGAAGATGTACATGGAGGATGAAGACGATGCCACCCTATGCTTATATGAATATGTACAAGTCGGCTACATGGACGCCGCTACCTCTACCACAACACCTACTTCTCATGAGCGGGACTACAAAGGTACGCATATGGGTGTTGATGATGCCATGATCCCACTAGTGGACATGATGACTTGTGATTGCTTGCATGCTATGGATGATCCTTTTGATGCCACATATGCTTCTTTCATATTCCCATGTGATACCTTGTCCAAAACCAATGTTGATCATGTGGAATTACCTAATTGTGATGATCTTTCCATACCCATGCCTTGCTATGAATCTTTCCAATTTTCTCCCATTGTTGCATCCAAGAAGTTGAACAATTTCTCTTTCCAATGCTTGGATTGCAATAATGTTGATATGATGTCTTATGAGAATGCCCCCATAGCTTTCTCAAAATTTGGAGATTCTTCCTTTTGCCATGTTGAGAATTTACCCTTCCTTTTGCATATTGACCACTCACATATGTCATACATTCCTTTTGATATTGGTGTGTTTGGTGATGTGCAAATGAATAGATGTGTCATAATGGATGATGCATTCATGTACCATGCACACAATTTCTTTTTATGGAATTTCATAATGTCAACTTCAACTGAACATGAGTTGACAAAAAGAGCTCTTGAGAGCATTTACCATGAGAGTTGTGGCTCCAACCAACCTCTATTTCCTTTTCCATGTTTTGCATCAAACAAATTGAACAATTGCTCTTTCCTTTGGTTCGCGTGCAAACATGTGAGTGCTTTGGTTTTCCTTTGTGACATTCATGCTCCCTTGATCTTCCTTGCAGATGATTTATGTGTTGCCGCAAACTTGATGAGCAATTTCTCTTTCCTTATGTTTGTTGGTCACCATAATGATATTTTGAGCATGTCTTGTCATGAGGCCTTGGGATGTTATCTTCTTGGTGTTGCAACAAAATTGATGAACACTTGCTCTTCTCTTTGCTTTGTTTGCACCCATGATGGCGATGATAAGAGCCTCTCTCACCTTGTGTGGTTCACAAACCTCTCTTTCCGACGCTTTCAATGCAATGAACATCATATGGTTCAAAATGAGATAGCTACCTTAGCCTTCTCAAATTTTCTTGGAGATTTTGTGTTCCCAAATTTTGAGGATGTTTGGACGAGTTGTTTGCACATTGACCTTGCATTTGTTTTCCATTCCATATATTTCTGTTGTGCTAATGGTGTTATGAACAAATTTGGACATGTCATCAATGATGTGCTCCTCTATCATGCACACACATATTTTGCTTGGTCTTTGGTGCGTATAGGTATCAATAGCGGCATGGTGACTTCCACTTCAACGTCGAGACATCTATCTCCTTCACTTGATGAGGACGTGCTAGCGTCGTGGACGACGCTTTTCGAAGGAGGGGGAGATGATGTAGCCCAACCCATGTCCATCACAAGGACAAACCATCCGACACATGCCAAGTCACCATGGGCGTCAAAGGTGAACTCTTTCCTCTTCGAGATCTCATTTCCTACCCTTTGGAATGGTATGCTACTTGAACATCCGCCCCTTTGCATTGCTAGGTTTGACACGATGGATACGAAGCCGATGGGAGGTGCCGAAGAAGCCCAAGAGTTGATTTCATCCAAGGCATACGCGTGGATGAGGAGGAGGAAGCGTGAAGGCAAAAGCACAAGGCAGACGACGCCGGCCTCCAGGCCGGCCTAGGCCGGCTCCCAGGCCGGGCCAGCCTACAGACGACGCCGGCCTCCAGGTCGGCCTAGGCCGGCTCCCAGACCGGGCCCCCTCCAGATGCTGCCGGCCTCCAGGTCGGCCTAGGCCGGTCCCCAGGCCGGTCCCCCACCAGACGACGCCGGCCTCCAGGCCGGCCCAGGCCGGCCCCCAGGCCGGACCCCCACCGTTTTGTACTAGACTATAAATAGCTTTCCCCCTTTTCCATTTGAGGTAGAGAAGAATGAACTAGACTTGAGCGTTGCTCCTTCCCGTGATGGGTTCCTCCGAGGAGGATGATGAATCTCTTGTTGTAGCTACTCTTTCACTAAGGTGTCTCTAGTAGTGCAAACCAATCTTTCCCTTGTGGATTCTATTGGATCGGTGGACCGGCCGGTGATGTAGGGTGTTGCCCGATCTTCACGGATTTGAGGCGGGGAAGAGGATGAACACGAAGAACACGGAGGTGGAAACGAAGAACACGAGGGGAAAAAGGGCAAATCGTGGGGATAACTCGCGAAGCCTACAAGGGAGAATCACTCGGCAACAAACCCCCAGCGGAGCAGCCTCCGGATCCCAAAACCCAAGTCAACAACACGCTTAATGAAACCGATTTCTCTTACCGGCCGGTCCACCGATCCAATAGAATCCACAAGGGAAAGATTGGTTTGCACTACTAGAGACACCTCAGTGAAAGAGTAGCTACAACAAGAGATTCATCATCCTCCTCGGAGGAACCCATCACGGGAAGGAGCAACGCTCAACTCTAGTTCATTCTTCTCTGCCCCAAATGGAAAAGGGGGAAAGCTATTTATAGTTTAGTACAAAAAGGGGCTGAAAGGTGGGGGTCCGGCCTGGGGGCCGGCCGGCTCTGGTTGGGTGCCGGCCTAGGCCGGCTGGGAGGCCGGCCGACTCTGGTGGGGTGCCGGCCTGGGGGCCGGCCTAGGCCGGGCTGGAGGCCGGCCTGCCTGTCTTCGCCTCCTTCTTCCTCTCCTTGTCCATGACGCTTCCTTCTCCTCATCCACGCATATGCCTTAGTTGATTGGAGTCCATGGAGTTCCTTGCCACCCTTTGGAGTCCTTGGTGGCTTGTTGTACGTTGGAGTGCTTGACAAGGTGTTGTCGTTGGGTTGGCCTACATCACTACGCCTAGTTTTGGAGACACTTAGAGAGCACCAACTTTATGCCAAACTTAGCAAGTGTGAGTTTTGGCTTAAAGAGGTGGCATTTCTCGGACATGTCATTTCTGCCGGAGGAGTTTCTGTTGACCCGGAGAAGATTAAAGCCATACTTGACTGAAGACCCCCACCAGTGTGACTGAGATCCGCAGTTTTCTTGGACTAGCGGGTTATTACCGCAAGTTCGTTGAAGGATTTTCCCGTATAGCCAAAGCCATGACCCAACTGTTGAGGAAGGACCAAAAATTTGAATGGACCCAGAAGTGTGAAGATAGTTTCCAGGAGTTGAAGAAGAAATTGACCACAGCCCCAGTCCTAGTAATGCCGGACGTCACCAAGAGTTTCGACGTGTATTGCGATGCATCACGCCTCGGACTTGGTTGCGTTCTGATGCAAGAAGGCAAGGTGGTGTCGTATCTGTCTCGACAGTTGCGACCGCATGAAGAGAATTACCCAACCCATGACCTGGAATTAGCTGCCGTTGTTTTTGCTCTTAAAACATGGCGTCCCTATCTTGTGGGACATCGCTGTGAGATCTATACAGATCATAAGAGCTTAAAGTATATTTTCACCCAGAAGGAGTTGAACCTGCGACAGAGGAGATGGATGGAACTGATCAAGGATTACGATGTTGGAATCCATTATCACCCTGGAAAGGCCAATGTAGTTGCCGATGCCCTTAGTCGCAAGCCTTGTACCCTGAATGCCTTGATTCGAGTCGAACAACCAACCTTGTTTAAGGAGTTCAAAGATTTTGGACTCGAACTTGTTAGCCAAGGTTATCTCGCCAATCTAGAGTTAGCCCCAACCCTGATGGATCAAATCAAATAAGCCCAGAAAGGTCATGAAAGCATTGAAGGAATTAAGAAGAAGATGTCTCTCGACAAAGCCCCTGGTTTTGCCGAAGATGCCGAAGGAGTGTTAAGATTTAATGGTCGTATCTGTGTGCCCAACGATAGTGAACTGAAGGAGTTGATCCTGAAGGAAGCCCACGAGACCCCATATTCAATCCACCCTGGAGGAACCAAGATGTACCAAGACCTTCGTGAGAGATTTTGGTGGCATGGAATGAAACGAGAGATTGGTTCTTTTGTAGCCAAGTGTGATATCTGTCAGCGAGTCAAAGCTGAACATCAGCGACCCGCTGGATTGCTTCAACCCTTGAAAATTCCTGAATGGAAATGGGACGAGATTGGAATGGACTTCATCACTGGACTGCCCAGGTCCAACAGAGGCCATGATTCAATCTGGGTCGTCGTTGACCGACTGACCAAAGTTGCCCATTTTATTCCGGTCAAGACCACTTACAATGGAGCCCAGTTAGCAGACCTATATATGTCCAGAATAGTAAGCCTGCATGGAGTACCCAAGAAGATTGTGTCTGATAGAGGCACCCAATTCACCTCGAGATTCTGGAAAGCACTTCATGAAACTCTCGGAACCAAGCTAACCTTTAGCACAGCCTATCACCCCCAGACTGACGGTCAAACCGAGAGAGTGAACCAGATTTTGGAGGACATGCTTCGTGCGTGTGTTCTATCTTATGGTTCCAAGTGGGAAGATTGCCTCCCATTTGCAGAATTCTCCTACAACAATAGCTATCAGTCTAGTCTGCAAATGGCCCCGTTTGAAGCATTGTATGGCAAGAAGTATCGTACACCTCTGAATTGGTCCAACACCGGAGAAGGCAAATTATTTGGACCTGACACCCTCCATGAAGCCGAGGAACAAGTCCAACTTATTCGCGAGCGTCTCAAAACTGCCCAATCCCGTCAGAAGAGTTACGCTGATCCCAAACGCCGTGACCTCACCTTCAGCATCGGAGATTTCGTGTATCTCCGAGTGACACCCCTTAAGGGAATGCAACGTTTCCATGTCAAGGGGAAGTTAGCACCAAGGTATATTGGACCGTTCAAGATCATTAGCCGTCGAGGGGAAGTATCCTATCAGCTAGAGTTACCCCCAGAGCTATCTGAATTTCATGATGTCTTCCACATCTCACTACTTCGGAAATGTCTTGAAGTTCCTGACCAGCCAGATGTTTTCAAGCACATCGACCACCACTCCATCGACCTGAACAATGACCTGACCTATCGTGATAGACCCCTTAAGATTCTCGAAGAAGATGTTCGTCTTACCCGAAGACGGGCGATCAAGTTCTACAAAGTCCAGTGGACTAATCATTTTGAAGAAGAAGCAACCTGGGAACGTGAAGATTATCTTAGACGCGAATTCCCAGACTTCCTTATCTCCTAAGCCTAGCAAATCTCGGGACGAGATTTATTTTAAGGGGGGAAGGATTTGTAACATCCCAGAATTAATATAAGTATTAATAATTCCAAAAATGTGGGCCAACAATTTTTTATTATTATTTTATGTGTGATTGCTTGTCTTTTGTTGATTGATATGTGTGTTTGCTAAGTAATAATATAAATAAAGGTGAAGTAACAAAATACAAACACCCACACATAAAATCATGTGACAAATGTCACACAAATTTCTCTAAATAAGGAATTAATATCTTCTTTCAAAACAAAATTCAGTGGGGTGACATAGTGATCACTCCCACTTGCTCTTATACCTTTTCCCTCTTCAAAATTTATTTCTCAAAAATCTAAAATTAAAATTCTATTTCTTTCTTTATTCTTTCAAAATCACAAAATGTGCCATGTTACAAATTCACAATAAATTCTATCATAGCACCACAAATCCTAGTAAACATAAATAAAGCAAGTTATGATTTTGAAATCACAAAAATTTGAATTTAAATTCGTTTATGGCATTTTGTCGAACAGGTAGTGTGCACCACCCTGTTCTTCCCCAAATCCCTCAAATCCAAACCAAATCCGACGAATCTGTGCGTGATCGAGCTAGGGAACCTCACCACCACTCTGCCCTCACTCATCGGAGCCCGAGGGAGCAAGGAGGAGGCCCAATTTGACCTAATTGTCGCCGTTCATCACCGTCGCCAGGGAGCACGGCCTCCGGTCACCATGCCGCGATGCTCCCTACTGTGGAGGGAGCAAGCGAGCCGCCCGACCGACCCTGCGCCGCGCAGCACCCCTTTTCCCTCTCCCCTCTCCTGCCGCAGGACACACCCGAGCCACCCCGGAGCCCCCGCGCACGTGTCTTGCCCACGCCCGTGCGTGCCCGTGCGCCGCCCAAGCCATCCCAGAGCGCGCCGCGGCCGTGCCCCCCTGTCGAGCTCACGCCACGGCACCACACGACCCCGACCGTGTCCCTCTGCGCCCCAACACCCTAGCCGCCCCGCCACCGCCGCTACGGCGAGCCCGCTAGCCCCCTGGACCGCCCCCGCGCCGTGTCCACCATGGACCGCCCGCCGGCTATAAAACGAGGCCCGAGCCCCCGCATTCTCTCCACGCTTCACCACTCCACTCCGCTCCATTTCCCTCACCCACCACTCTCTCCCGTTCACCGCCAGGAGGGCGGAGCCGCTGCTCCGGAGCCGCTGCAGCCCACTGCTACCCCGTGCCGCTCCGCCAAGCCGAGGTTGGCGACGACCGATTCGTGGCCGTGCTGCCACTCTCTTTCTCTCCTCTCCTTCCCTAATGTCTTGCCATGCACCACCGCCACCGCACGCTCATGCCCGCGCCGTTTCTTGCACAGGGACGCCACCAGGAGCTCGCCGTCGACGTTCCGTGTCCGTGGAGATCGCGCTGCCGCCGCCGACGAACCAGGCCACCCTGGGATCTACAACTCCGCCCGCAGACTTCCCCGAGCCCCCGCCGTCGATTCCCGCCGTCGCCGCCGTATCCCAAGCCCTAGGTGAGCCGCTAGACCACCGCCACTTCGCCGGCCGCACGGTGGCGCCGCCTGTTTCGCGTCGTCGCCGATGCGTGCGTCCTGGGCCGTTGGATCTAGATCCAACAGCAACTTACCGTTTCGATTTAAATTTGGAATAGATTTAAAACCTGAGGAACTCAGTACTGGACCCGACTTTGAAAATTCATATCTGGAGATCTAGGAATTCAAATAAATCAAATAAATATGTTCTGGAAAGCTTATGAAATTATCTAACTCACCAAAGTGGTTTTAGATCATTTAGATTAATAAATAAAGAATAGTTTTAAAAATGCCACAGAAGGTATAAAATCTAAACTTGTTTGTTTCTGATGCTCTGTTAATCCAAATAATGTCAAACCAATTTTGTTAGCTTAGTAATGTGATAACTTAGATCCCGTAATTTTTGTAGAATTAATTAATCAATATTAATTAATTGGCATCTGTTGAAAGTCAGAAGGCATTTCTGAACTAAAACATTTATAAAACCCTAATGGTAAATCCAAATGTGTTAGGACCAATTTTGCTAGATCACATGTAATTAGTGCTAGTTACCCCTGAAAGGGTTAATTTTTGAATAATGTTAACTTGAGTTGTAGCAAAAACTAGAATATTGACTTTCTGGATTAAAACATTTATACAGGGAGTTTAATAACTCAAATTTAATTAAATCTAATTGGGTTGTCTTCTACACATCAGTAGCTTTCTATAGAATTTTAGTTCATATTTTTGTGATCAACAGAACTTAAGTTATGCAATTAAACATGAAACCCTAGTTTCTGCCACATTTATGACCTAATTAAATAATGCTTAAATTGAATTCAAATTATGTTACCTTGTGTGTGCAGTAGCTCAATTGTGATGTTGTGATTGTAATGAGGTGATGCTTGTTTGGCTAGTTTAGTGATTGTTTGTATTGTTGAATTATCGAATAGACGAGAACGTTGCCAGAGCCTACGAGGAAAGGGATTACTTCGACCAACAGGAACCCGAGCACTTTGTTGAGCAAGGCAAGCTACTTCACTGAGCTTGCTTTTACATGCATTTATTTTGGATTACCTGAAAGATTTAAAGTGTTAGTGATTTCAAAAATCTTTTTTACAAAAACATGAAGAAAACTATTTTGCCACCCTATGTAGAATTATAGGGTAGATATTTAAAACTGTAGGATGGGAAAACATGATTTATTCCAAAACTCCTTTTTAAAGTATTTGGATAAATGTGGAATGCCGAGCTGTCGGTGTGGAAATGGAGAAAGGTTGAAAGATGGTGTTTTTTGAAAAATGCACATTGTGTCCTAGTACTATGACGTCCAACCGATAACCTGTGCGACCACATCTACCCACATATGGGAACGGGCGTAGTCATATAATTTGCTCATATTAGTATGGGATGCCTCAACAACGAGGATGACCTCGTTCCATTAGGGGATGGTCATGGCGACCTTCCCCCTGACCTGGGTCCTAACAATCTGAAGGATGGAGGATTGAAGATCCATATTTGGGTCGCCGGGCAGAACTACGAGTCCTCACATCTAGGTTCCTCGACGGGGGATCCTGTACTAGGTGTCGAAGGAATGGTGAATTCGTAGCGGTAGGGTCCTATACTAGCATGAGCAAAGGACAGGCTATGGTCGGTGGCTCAACTTCGCATACACCTTGTATGGCGGGACGTGGCAGACACGATGAGTTACCGGATGGGTGTGGGAAAAGCGTGCTACCTCTGCAGAGGGTAAAACTATTCGAATAGCCGAGTCCCCGGATATGGACAGTTGGGAGGCTGTCCTAGGCCATGTGCAAGTTTTACAAAAAGTTGTAAGTTTGAAGAAACAAATGTGGAGGTGATGTTACCCAACTATACCAAATGGAGTGGTATGAGTTGTTGGAGATGAATGGACCATGATGAGACATGGTCGGGAAAAAGGAGGAGTTTTGGATAATTAATAAAAATTCTGATATTCTTTAAGATAGTGATGAATCTCTTCTTATCTTTTTCAACAAGGATATAGAGATGTTTTTCAACAAAGATATAGAGATGTTTTAATAAGTAAAAGTGTTATAGGAAGCAACTTAAAACTGGGGCATACTCACGTTAGGGGTAGTTTGCGAGTACAAATCCCATTGTACTCATATTGGTTTCGTCCCTGGCTATTGGCTTAGCCAGATCCCAAGGAGAACTACGCTGAAGCGGAGTATGGAGACTTCTATGCGAACTAGGGATCTTCGTGAGTCAACTGCCTGTCGGGTCGTCGTTAGGACGCGTTGGATTTCTACTACGTAGCTTCCGCTGAATGCTTTTGATTTGACCCTTGAAGGCATCTATGTAAGACTTGGTCTAAGTGACTTATTATGTAAGACTTCAATTCGGTACTGTAATGGATGTAAACTTTGGTATTCAATTCGGATTATGGGCAATGACAGACTGATCATGGGATCGTTGTGTGAACCATAATCGGGTATTTCGGACAGCTAGTCCGGGGTCCCCACATTCATCCACTTTTCCCCCTCAGATCCGTGAAGATCGGGCCAACCCCNCGTAGCTTCCGTTGAATGCTTTTGATTTGGCCCTTGAAGGCATCTATGTAAGACTTGGTCTAAGTGACCTATTATGTAAGACTTTAATTCGGTACTGTAATGGATGTAAACTTTGGTATTCAATTCGGATTATAGGCAACAACAAACTGATCATGGGATCATTGTGTGAACCATAATCGGGTATTTCGGATAGCTAGTCCGGGGTCCCCACATCACCCCTAGCATAGGACTGTTGCGCCATCTCCTCATCATCCTCCTCGTGCCATGGCTTAGGCGAAGCCATGCTCGTGGAGATCTACATCATCAACGCCACCACAACCGTCGTGGTGTCAAGATCCATCTAGCCATCTCCACCTTGCTTGCGGGATGAAGAAGGCGGAGATCTACATCGAGCTGTACGTGTGGATACCGCGGAGGTGCTGCTCTTGCGGCGCTTCATCGGATTGGATCTTCGCGGAAATACATCTCCTCGCGACTAGATGAGTCTAGTTGCGGGGATCGACTAGCCAACCCTTGCACCGACAAAACGCGTTTGTTCGATCTTCAAGGGTAAGAGATTGGATCTCCACTTCGCTACCTTCGTCTAATAGATCTAGATCCTTGGGGTTTCTTCCGCTTGTTTCGTAGGAAATTTTTTGTTTTTTATGCAACGACCCCTTCAGAAATAAGACACCCGAAGACCAAAGGGGAGCCTGAGGGGCCACCCACAGGGCGCAGGCGGCCTCCTGCCACGGCCCCCTAGGACCCGCGGGTGGGGCCCGCCCCTGCTCCTGGGGCACCCCCTCGACCCCCTCCGACGCCTATAAAATCCCTTTTAACCTAAAAACGTCGGGGCAGCACTAGAACACAAAAGTCATGTAGGGACGCCAAATTCATAGGCTAGAGACGCTAAATTTCATCTTTATGTAGCTGTAAAGACACCGTTATAAAGCGTCGTAGGAGCGTCTTCCAGTGCACCGTCTCAAATACCATTAGGACGCATTGATAGCGTCTCAAAAATAAAGTGAGACGTTTTTAAAAGCGTGTTTCTGCTAATAGAGACGCTTTGTAGATGGCCAACATTTTGTCTTGAGTAGAGATTATTTCTTATATAAAAATTAATGTATTCTTCAAATCTTTGCAATCAACTAGCACACCGTTGCACATCATATGACCAAAGTCAAATTCCACTCGCAAAAAAACGAAGGCATTACAAAATTACAATGCACTGTAGAAAAATAAATATCTAATACGGTGTAGTATATCATTTGCCAACAGTTGTATATTACATGTGAAACGTACATCCTTACAAATATTTGCATACACGACTGAATAAAATGCATACAATTATGCATCTGGTAACTAATGACAAGTAATCAATTAGATCCCGAAATCATCTGCTATCCGGTTTGCTGCTTCTGCCGACTCTCTTTGCTCTCTATGCTATGCTGCTTGAAAAATCTTTGTTAAAAGTCTCCTGCAGAGGGACCGCTACATGAGAAAAAAATCAATCGGTACACTAATTAACAATTTGACAAGAAACTTAATATGCTTGTGATCTTGGAGTAAATACCGTGTGCAGCAGAAAAAATTGTCCTAAAGTTCCAGTCTGATAGAAGACTTGTACATATATTTGAGTCCAACAAAACCTGATCCTGTTTGTACATAAATCCAAAACACCGAGCATAAGTCGGAGTACATATTTCGAAGCTAGGTGCATTTAAAATAATTCAAAATGAAAAGTTACTTTCTGCAGGTCGATGCAATTGGTGCCCTCCGTTGTGATTTGTGAATATGACCTCCAAGAGTTGACTCGTTTTGTATCTTCTGTGCAAAATCTACAGAAAATCCATGCCCAGCAGGCAAATACAAGGACAAGCACTAACCTCCACCGTACAAAAAAAAAGGTTTCAGATATCTTACACAGGCGAGGCGGAAGAGACGTACCTACTTGCAGAGAGGAGTAAAGGGCAAGAGTAGCTGATCGAGTCCTGCGGGAAGGAATAATTGAGCGGGTCAAGCACAGGCACCGCAGTGGCAAATACCAGTTAATCGAGTCGGCAATGAAATCACAAGATTTAACGTTGATTGAGTCCAGCGGCCGGATGGATCGTTGGAATCTTGTGTCGTCGATTGGATCTCGACGGAGACAAAGAACTACCGCTTGCAGAGATCGGATGGGAGCGTTTGCCGGAGAGGGGCGCCGCGATCGGATCAGAGGTGGAGTTGTGTCGGGCTGGCGGCGGCCTAGGTTTTATGCAGGGTGGGGAAGAGATAGGTAAAAACGTGGGTGAGAGCAACTCCAGCCGTCCCCCCGAGAGCCCCCCCCAGGACCCCCTTTTTGACGCCGGCAGCCCATTTTTCCGTAGTCGCCCCCCCAGCGCCCCCCCCCCCCAGGCCTCTTTTTTCGTCGGATTTGGCCCAATTTTTATCCGGCGTCCCAGGCCGAACCCAGCGCGCCGGGTTTGGCCTGGGGACGCCGGCGAAAGGGAAAATGGCGCGAAAACGGCGCGTAACCGAGGGAAACCTCGCGAAGCTCCGGCGGGCCCGCCCTGTCAGCGGCTACCGCTTCGTCGTCCTCATCGCCTCACCTTCCGCGTCGCATTACTGCTCTGCCCGCCGGTCAGGCGAACCGCCGTCGTGTCAAATCGGCCACGCGGCGGAGTTAGGCGAGCCGCAGTTACTGCCCCGCCCTCTCCCCGCCGGTATTTATTTACTGCCCCTCCTCTCACAGCGAGCACACCCCCGCCGAGCACGAACACATCCTCGCCGAGCACGAACCAAACCCCTCGCAAACACACCGGAATGGATCCAGCAAGCAGCGCGGCGGCCAACGGGTTCGGCCGGAACTGGCTCCAGGACCGGGAGGCGCGCCTGCTGCACGAGGCGGGCTACCCATGCCCGCCCGGCATGAGGCTCCCTGGAGCCTGGCGGCTCGGCCAGATGGAGTTCCCGGTCCCCCCCACCCCCACCGGCGATGAGCGGCTGGCGGAGATCTACGCCGCCCGCGAGCAGCTGACGGAGGAGGAGCAGGCGGATCCCGTCTGGGATCCGGAGAACAACGTGACTGGGAACACGTTCTTCTCCGACCGCCGCCAGCGCCAGCTCAACGACTACCCCGGCCCGGCGGCCTACGCGCCCAAGCGCAACAACAGCGAGGGCCGGAAGAAATGGTGGGGCATGCCCGGCCGCTCGCTGGCGTACGTCCTCGATTACATCGAGGACGGCAACGAGCCACGCCTTCAGGGCCCGTCGGCGGCGCGCCAAGGATGGTCGCCGCGGAGGATGTCCTTCTCGTCGTCCTCCTCCTCCGACGCCGCCCGCTCCTCTTCGGACGCCGCCCGCTCGACGCCGTTCGCCCGCGTCAAGGAGGAGCCGGCGGACGAGCCGCCGCGAAGGAGCGGCTCCTGCAACATCGTCATCAGGGAGCCCGGCGCCGGCGCTGGCACCGGCGGGAGCTCCTCCCGCCTGCTGACGCCGAAGCAGGAGCCCGGCACCGGCGGCCGCGCCTTCAAGAAGGCCTTCAAGAAGAAGGCCGTCGTGAAGGAGGAGGCCTACGACGAGGACGCGGCCGTGCGGGCCGCCATGGCGGCCAGCCTCAACGACGTGCCTCCAGCGCCGGTGGACTTCGCGCTGCAATGGTCGGCCCGTGAGCACGAGCGGGAGGAGGAGAAGCGCCAACGGCGCATTGAGGTCGAGGAGAAGGAGCTCCTCGCGCGCTATGAGCGCCGCCGCCGTCGTCGGGCGCTCCTCCCGCCTGCTGACGCCGGGCCGGCTTACGTCGTGCTGGACGGCAGCGACGAGGACGGCACCGGCACCGGCGGGAGCTCCTCCCGCCTGCTGACGCCGAAGGACGAGCCCGGCACCGGCGGCGACGGCGCTGGGTGCAGTGCTCCTGCTCCTCCTCCGACCGGTGGCGACTCCGACGACTCCGACGACTCCGACGGTGGGGACTACACGCGGTTCTACCGCCACTTCGGCATGTAGACGCCGCGCCGCCGTTTTTTTAATTTTTTTTGTTTTTTGTAATCTTGTTCGAACAAATATCGTTAAGTTTGAACAAATATCGTCTATGTTTGAACAAATTTCGCGTAAGTTCGTCGAACACATTTTTCTGTAAATACTTCTATCGATCGGCCTGGGGGCCGCGGCTGGGAATCGGCCCGCCCCCAGGCCGTTTTTTTCCGCCGGCGCCCCCCCAGCATGCCCAAAAAAACGCCGGCAATTCGGCCTGGGGGGGCCAACGGCTGGAGTTGCTCTGAGTGCCGGCTATGTGGGGATTTAGAAAGTTATTTTTATTTTAGGCTGTAGCTAGTTTAGGACGATTCGTGTTGCGTCTCAAAAAATGTCTCAACACACAACTCCGCTACGGATGTAAGGACGAAAATAAAAACGTCTCACGTAAAGCGTGTCTACATGACTCTTTTCTTGTAGTGCAGCCATTATTTTCCAGAAACTCGACCCCGACGCGCCGTCACCGAAAACCCTAGTTCGGGGTCCAATCTGAAGCTGATCTCGGCACTCTACCGGAGGGGAGATCGATCCCGGAGGGCTCTTCATCGCCATGCCTCCCTCCGGGATGATTTGTGAGTAGTCTCACCTTGGACTACGGGTCCATGGCAGTAGCTAGTTGGTAGTCTCTCTCTCTTGTGCTTCATGTCTTATGATCTTGTGAGCTGCCTAACATGATCAAGATCGATTATTGTAATGCTATGTGATGTGTTTGCTGGGATCCGATGGATTATGAAGTTATGTTCAGATTGTGCATGATTCTTATATGAGTAATTTATGGTCTTACATGCTTTCCGATGTGCACAGTTACTTTGGCCAAGTGATTGTGTGTATCTCCAAGAGAGGGTATTTATGCTAGATAGTGGGTGCATGCCCCCTTTTGTTCCTGGGCACGAGTGACAGAAACGTCTAAGTGCGAGGGTGTGCTGTTGCTACTAAGGGAAAAACAGCGTTGTTAATGTCTCTTTTGATATTAGTATTGCTTACTTAATGCACTTTACTTAATGCAATTGTTTGTTGCTTGCAACTTAATACCGTTGGGTGACAGGCTGGATAGCGATCCCACGGTGGACTTTTTAGACAAAGACGCAGTTGGACTCAACGGTCTTTGTTCCTTGTCGTGATGCCTCCATAAATATTATCATTTCCTTTTTGTCATAGCTAAATTGGGTTTGTGTCATGATCTTGTCAATTGCCTAGCTGTAATTCGTTCACCCATCACATGCATATTTTATTTACTTGAGAGACTCCACTAATGAACCCATGGCCCTCGGTCCATCTTTTTACATTGTTTACAACCTCATTTACTTGATTTTAATCATCATTACTCTGGTCACTTTTCATATTTTATCTATTTCATCATACAATTTTTTAAAAGAATTTATCACTTCGCAAAAAGCTTTCAACAAAACTGTCGAAGAGAAGTTGGAAAAACTGGATAGTCTAATCTCTAAAGTAGACGTTCTTGCTCATGATGTTGAAATTTTGAAAATTAGAACCACTCCAAATCAAGACAAACATACTGAATATTTAAATGCTATCTCTCTTCAAATTAATGAAAATGAAAGGATGATGGCTCTCTTGAAAGCTAGGTGGGCTAGAGAGGCTGAAGAAGCTAGAATTGCTGAAATGAATAGGAAAACTGTTAAAGTTTATACTATCCAAACCACTAAAGCAGATCCTCCTAGTTTATTTGAAGATGATGAAATTGATTTTTATCATTTCAATCTTACTGAAGTCATTAAGTTCCTACAAAAACTTGCTAAGACACCGGATGCTAGTGAAATAAATCTTGCCTTTACCAAACACATTACCGATGCTCTTCTCAAGCCTAGGGAAGAAAAACTAAAGCTTGAAACCTCTATCCCTAGGAAGTTAGAAGATGGTTGGGAACCCATTATTAAGATGAAAATAAATGACTTTGATTGCAATGCTTTATGTGACCTTGGTGCAAGTGTTTCTGTTATGCCTAAGAGTTTCTATAATATGCTTGATTTAAATCCTTTGGAAGAGTGCTATTTAAATGTTCATCTTGCTGATTCTTCTAAAAAGAAACCTTTGGGTAGAGTTAATGATGTCCTTACTGTTGTTAATGATAATTATGTTCCCGTTGATTTTATTGTTATGGATATTGAGTGCAATGCTTCTTGTCCTATTATTTTGGGGAGACCGTTTTTGAGAACTGTTGGTGCTATTATTGATATGAAAGAGGGAAATATAAGGTTTTAGTTGCCCCTAAAAAAGGGGATGGAACACTTCCCTAGAAAGAGAAATAAGCTTCCTTTTGAATCAATCATAAGTTCAAGCTAAGCTCTTGATGTTGCAAAGGCCTCCGAAAAAACTTGATATTTGGCATTGCGCCTAGCTAAAAGGCGTTAAAGAAAAGCGCTTGTTGGGAAGCAACCCATCTTTTATTTTCAGTTTGCTTTTTGCTTTTCTTGAGTCATGAAGTTATTACCTCTGTAGCAACTTCATTGTATCTTTTTGTTTTGGTTTTTTGTGCCAATTTTAGCCTCTAATGCATTGAAAGTGCGAGGTATTGTGTTGCTATCCAAAAACAGATTGTGTGCGCCTGTTGCACGAAAATCCTAAAATCGCCAGAATTTTATCTTTTTCTGATAATGTTTTATAGAAATCCTGATGCTTTTTTATATCTTTCGTTTGTTTTAAGTTTTTCGATTTGAGCTGTAGAAGTGCCTCGAAAAATTCGATCTTTACAGACTGTTCAGATTTTGACAGATTCTGCTTTTATTTTACATTTGTCTCTTTACCATCGTCATATGTGATACTCTAGGGGTAGAGTGCCACATTGAGGCTTAGTAAACAGTATCTAATGTCTAATGAAGTTGGTTTACAATTTGTCATGAGTTGAACACATGTGCATTTTAATTGATGAGCACTAACCCTCTAATCAAATTATGAGAAGTTTTGTGTGAAGGGAGTTTTTAATTTCCAGAGGAGAGGAATATGAAGAAATCGAGGATGGATCAGAGCTCAAGCTTGGGGATGCCCCCATGGCACCCCCTCAGAATATCAAGAACTATCAAGAGTCAAAGCTTGGGGATACCTGATGTCTACTACACACTTCTATTCTTGTAGACTTGTTGGGCCTCCAAGCGCAGAGGTTTGTAGGACAGCGGCAAATTTCCCTTAAGTGAGTAACCCAAGGTTTATCGAATCCACGGGAGGTAGAGGTCAAAGATATCCCTCTCAAGCAACCCTGCAATTAAGATACAAGAAGTCTCCTATGTCCCCAACACACCTAATACAATTGTCAGTTTTATAGGTGCACTAGTTCGGCGAATAGATGGTAAATGCAAGTGATATGGATGGTAAAAGGTGATTTTGTAATTCTGTAATAAAAATGGCAGCAAGCAAACAAGTGACAAAAGTGACTAAAAACAGTGTATCAATGCTTGGAAACAAGGCCTAGGCTTCATTCTTTCACTAGTGACTACTCTCAACATCATTAATATAATTAAACACATAATAGTTCCACAAAAACACATGCATGGTAGACGTTACTCGGAGATCATTCTTCCGTGGATCAAATAGGATGAGAATTACGTAGGGCTACGAAAAGCACACCTTAACGTTCGTATTCCACATCTATGGACACTTCATGCTGTCACTATCCGCATCCAAAGATAGTACTAACAAACACCACAACCTATTTCTTGAATAGTCTCTTTCTTCAATAACACAAGCATCAAGAAACCTCATGATCTATTCAATCCAACAAATAAAGAACAAACTCATGATGAAGATCCTTCCAATCTATTATCCATAGAGTCACACACGGCACCCATCCTGTCAGCGAGGTACCATGATCACAACTGATATGGCTAAGGTAGTCCGATCTTTCGATGAGATAGAGATACGTCGATTCTGGTGGAGTTCGACCTTGGCGATCCGACTTCCACGTACTAGTACGCAGCGCCAATGCAATCGCTAAACCAATCTCCGGGAGTTACCGATCCTGCAGCAGCACGAACAGCCTGACCAATCGGTCTAGTTCTACCTGCGATCGAGGAACAAGTAAGAACCAAAGATGCAATCACGAAATTGCGGATGAAGTATGAGCTTTATTGAAAAGGCGGGATTCCGTAAGCGGTCTTGATCTGGTCGTTGGACACAAACCGAGTACACGAAGTTGCAGCAGTTGGCTAACTTTTAACTAAACAAAATCCAAGTCTAAATGATGACCTAAGTGGGGTATATAAGGAGGAAAGGAAGGGGTTTCGGCCAGCCAAGAGGTGGTGGCCGAATCCAACCCTAGGTGGACTTTCCTCCCTCAATACGGACTCTAAAACGCACTATTAAGTCTGATACGAAATTACATGGGCCCTGGCCCATAAATAAAGGTGGCGCAGCACCATATGTGACTATGGACGAAAATATGAAGTATAGGCATGAATATTTCGTCCAAGTCCTCAATCATCATAGTCTCCATTGGCAGCGTCATCTCCTTCCTCATGTGCACTCCTGCTGCCATCTCCATTGACGTACATGCTCCATAACTTGTCCCTCGCGTCCACGCTTGGTCCATTATTCCTAAGAGAGACAAACACATTTGATTTAGGCAGCATCATATTCTCATGAATATTAGGAGTAGCTTGTAAGAACGAAAGTACCTGTTGATTAAGTTGACGTGCACGAGCTCTAGTCATAGGTCCTTGTAATGTAGGTGGTGTAGTAGTGGCGGTTGCATCTATAGCAGGGATGTCCTCATCATCCTCCCCTTCTTGAATTGAAGTCGTCCTCGATGCCATCTCATCATTATCTCCCAAGTATGGCTTCAAATCTGCAATGTTAAATGCGGGACTAACCCCAAAATCTGCAGGCAACTCAAGTTTATATGCATTATCATTTATTTTCTTTAACACCTTAAAAGGACCATCAGCTCGTGTCATTAACTTGGACTTGCGCAAATCAGGAAAACAATCTTTGCGCAAATGTATCCAAACAAGATCTCCAGGATCAAACACAGTTTTCTTTCTCCCCTTATCCCCATACATTTTATATTTTGCATTCATGCGTTCAATATTTTCTTTAACAGTGGCATGCAACTTTAACACCAAATCAGCACGTTGTGTAGCATCTAGATCATTTGGCACCGATGATGGAAGAGGCAATAAATCAATAGGTGCACGAGGAACAAAACCATACACAACCTCAAAAGGACACATTTTAGTAGTAGAATGCATGGAACGATTATAAGAAAATTCGATATGAGGCAAGCATTCTTCCCACTTTTTAAAATTCTGTTTTAAAACATCCCTTAACATAGTAGACAAAGTTCTATTAACCACTTCAGTTTGTCCATCAGTTTGGGGATGACATGTAGTACTAAACAACAACTTAGTTCCCAACTTTGCCCATAAGCATCTCCAAAAATGGCTAAGAAACTTAGTGTCACGATCTGAAACTATAGTATTTCGCACACCATGCAAACGAACAATTTCACGAAAGAACAAATCAGCAATATGTGTAGCATCATCAGTTTTGTGACAGGGAATAAAGTTTGCCATTTTCAAAAATCTATCCACAACAACAAAAATACTATCCCTCCCCTTCTGTGTGCGTGGCAATCCTAAAACAAAGTCCATAGAAATATCCTCCCAAGGCACACTAGGAACAGGAAGAGGCATATATAAACCATGCGGATTAAGACGTGACTTAGCTTTTTGACAAGTAGTGCATCGGCCAATATATCTCTCCATGTCCCTACGCATTCGTGGCCAAGAGAAGTGTGCAGCAAGGATGTCCTCCGTCTTCTTCACACCAAAATGACCCATCAATCCTCCTCCATGCGCCTCCTGAATCAACAAAAGACGAACGGAACTATCTGGGACACAAAGTTTGTTAGCACGGAACACAAATCCATCATTAAGGACGAATTTGTTCCAAGTTCTCCCTTCTTTACAATTCTGCAATACATCTTTAAAACCTACATCATGTATATATTGTGCTTTAATGGTTTCCAATCCAAATATTTTAAAGTCAAGCTGAGACAACATAGTATAGCGTCGAGATAAAGCATCAGCAATAACATTGTCTTTACCCTTTTTGTGTTTAATAACATAAGGAAAAGACTCAATAAATTCAACCCACTTAGCATGACGACGGTTTAGTTTTGCTTGACTACGAATATGCTTCAAAGATTCATGATCAGAATGTATAACAAATTCTTTAGGCCATAAATAATGTTGCCAAGTTTCTAAAGTCCGAACAAGAGCATATAATTCCTTATCATAAGTTGAATAGTTCAGACTAGGCCCACTCAATTTTTTTACTAAAATATGCAACAGGTTTTCCATCTTGTAATAACACACCTCCTAACCCAATTCCACTAGCATCACATTCAAGCTCAAAAGTCTTATTAAAAATCAGGAAGTTGGAGCAAAGGAGCATGTGTTAACTTATCTTTCAATAGCATGAAAGCCTCCTGTTGTGCATCGCCCCAAACAAAGGGCACGTCCTTCTTTGTAAGCTCATTCAGCGGCGTTGCAATAGACCCAAAGTCTTTGACAAAACGCCGGTAGAACCCAGCGAGGCCAAGGAAACTCATCACTTGGGTGACCATTAGCGGAGTCGGCCAACTCGAAATCGACTCAATCTTTGCGGGATCCACTTCAATGCCCTGCGCGGTAACAACATAGCCAAGAAACACAACTCGATCGGTGCAAAAGGTGCACTTCTCAAGGTTACCAAATAAACGTGCAGCACGCAAAGCATCAAAAACAGCATGCAAATGAGCCACATGATCCTCTAAAGATTTGCTGGAAATCAATATATCATCAAAGTAGACCACCACAAAACGGCCAATGAAAGCACGCAAAACTTCATGCATTAATCTCACGAACATACTAGGAGCATTAGTTAAACCAAATGGCATCACTAACCACTCATAGAGGCCAAATTTTGTTTTGAATGTTGTTTTCCATTCATCTCCTAATTTCATACGAATTTGGTGGTAACCACTACGAAAATCAACTTTAGAGAACATGGTAGAGCTACTCAATTCATCAAGCATATCATCATAGGGTGTCTATAATGAATTGTAATATTATTAATAGCCCTACAATCAGTACACATGCGAGAAGAACCATCTTTCTTTGGTACCAAAATAATAGGAATAGCACATGGACTAAGAGATTCACGAACATAACCTTTATCGAGTAGTTCCTGAATTTGCCGCTCAATCTCTTTCGTCTCCTTGGGGTTGGTATGGTAGGCTGCACGGTTAGGAAGTGAAGCACCCGGTATGAGATCAATTTGGTGCTCTATTCCTCGAATGGGTGGCAGCCCCGGTGGCATCTCCTTGGGAAAAACGTCCGCATACTCCTGCAAAATGTTAGCAACAGCGGGTGGCAAAGAGGAAGGCATATCCTCAAAAGAAAACAGGACCTCTTTGCATATGATTGCATAACAAACAGAAGTATTCACATCCAAGTCAGAAATATCAGATTTGGTAGCAAGTAAAGTTGGATGCTTCAAACGAATTTCATTAGGTAATTTGGAACCAGATTTAGTAATATTCTTATGTGGCATTACTTCATTAGCAACAATCTGGTTTTCACTCTTTTGTTTCTCCTGATTTTTTGCTCTACTAGCTCTAGCAAGATCATCTTTCAAAATATGTTCAGGAGTCATAGGTTTAAGACCAATTTTCTTCCCATCATGCATAAGAGTGTAATGATTAGTTCTACCATTATGCACAGATTCTTTATCATATTGCCATGGTCTACCAAGTAACAACGAACAAGCTTGCATGGGCACAACATCACAATCAACAAAATCAGAATATGTCCCAATATTAAAATGCACACGTGTAGTTCGTGTTACCTTTAATCTACCTGTGCTGTCGAACCATTGAATGTGGTATGGGTGGGGGTGCTGCCTTGTAGGTAGAGAAAACTTCTCCACCATCTCAATGCTTGCTAAATTATTGCAGCTTCCACCATCGATGATGATTCGAATAGCACGGTTCTTCACAACTCCGCGTGTGTGAAACAAGTTGTGGCGCTGATTTTGTTCTTGGCTTAGCTGCACACTCAAAGCGCGATGTGCAACCAAGCTCCTATAATTATCAGCATCCTCAGCACCCATGACCTCTATGTCCTGCTCAGAATATTCATTATCCTCTTGTTGTGCAGAAATAAGCGCGAGAGTCTCTTCATCATAATCGCTTGCAGAATCATACTCTCCATCTTCGCACACGATCATCACACGTTGTGTCTTGCACTCTCTCTCGATGTGACCATAACCCCAACAACGGCGGCATTGCACATCCCTTGTTCTTCCCGTGGACACCGAACTTCGAGCTGGACCATTAGATGTTGAAGGCGGATTCGGTGCCGATGTGCATGATGGTGGCATGCTAGACTTGTTGGTCGAAGGAGGAGGTGCAGAACCACGGGAGCTAACATCCGGTTGGCGTGGCGTCCATGAAGACATACGACCTGCAGAAAAATTAGGCCTTGTCCGCGGTTGACGATCCTGCACTTCACGTTCAGCTTTGCAAGCAAGATGAAACAAACGGGTGATAGTATTGTACTCCTTATATTCAAGAATTGTTTGAATCTCCCTATTCAACCCACCCAAAAAGCGAGCAAACATAGCTTCATTATCCTCAATAATACCACAACGAATTAAACCAGTTTGCAGTTCTTGATAATACTCTTCTACAGATTTTTTACCTTGTTGTAAACGGGTGAGTTTTTGTAACATTTCACGCTGATAATAAGGAGGTACAAAACGAGTACGCATAGCATCTTTTAAAGCAGCCCAAGTAGTAGGGATATTATCATGATAAAGACGGCAATGTTTAGACCACCAAATAGAAGCAAAACCAGTAAATTCACAAGTGGCGGCACAAACACGTCTATCCTCGGGATACTGTAAACATGCAAAACGTTGTTCCACTTCTAGATCCCATGTAAGATAAGCATCAGGATTATAGTTTAGCAACATGTTCATCTTCGCGTACCTGCGCTTGCCGCCGGTGTGCAAGGTTGCGTGGATGTACATGTGGACGACCCGGTGGATAGTCGGCGTCCGCTGCGTATCCATCACCATGCTCGACGGGATTGACGACATGGCCAACAGCAGATGTTGCCGAAGCTTGAGGGTCTTGGAGAGGTACACGACCTGCCCGTGGAACTGCGGCGCCTTGCACCATGGGAGGCGGTATGCGGGGTGGCTGCAACTGTCCCAACAAGCGATCAAACTTGCCGGACAATTCAGCCAAGGTGGTGTTGACGTCATCGAACTTGGCCTTGACGGTACCCTCCAAACCATCAATCTTGTCCATAGCACCACGAATTCGTTCCTCAGTGTCCAAAGCATGGTCCGTAACCATCTTCTCAAAGTGCTCCTACAGCTCCTTGTTGGTCATCTCGGTCTTCTCGTCCCCTGACATGATTAGTAGAAAACAAGAAACAAAGAGAAAAATATGTTCCTATGAACTACTAGGAAGTGGTGGGAGACACGCAATCCGTGAGGCAAAATACAAGGCTCTTACAAATTCCTTACCAAGCAGGAGGGCGTCACGGCGACCACAAAGATCAGCACTCTGAAGATTGGACAAAGCGATCACCAGGCGAGGTACAAAGCACGTAGGAGAAATCTGTGGAGCTTTAGGATGGCTTTATATATGGTATAGCAATAATCAAAACAGGAGTGCAAGTTGAAACAACGCTCAACAATGGTACCGTGCTGGTCCTAGGCTAGACCGTACTAGGGACGCAAGCCGAAACACCAACGAAGTCACGACGCGGCACAACAAGCAACTCGAGTAAAGCTCGCAACAACTAGATGTAAGTGAAGAACACAGAAAACTAACAGGTACGAGAGGAAGAGGTACCCATAGCAGAAAGCACGAGAGCAGTTTTTTTTTTGCTCTGTAAAACGTGCGACGCGTTGAGAACATCAGAAATCACGAAAATGTCACTATAATGGCACCTGCCTCCAAAGAATCCCCGGATTGAAAAACGAGGATAGGCTTGAAATTTTTTTTTTGAAGTGCTCTGCAAAAGCATGCGAAATTTGTTATTGATTTTTTTTTTGAATTGGCTACGCAAGCAAGAAGGAACCGAGATGAACTCTACTCGATACTCAGACCAGACGGAAAGAATAGAAGACAAGACAAAGACGGGTGGGATCTTGCCTATTCCGTGTCGTGGTGGGATTCGACTTCTACCACAACTCAGAAAGGGTATTGGATGTGGAGGCGATGGTGAAGTGGATGGTGGTGGCGGAAGGCTTGGTGGTAAGAAGGCAATGGAGATCTGCGGTGGTGACTAGATGTGATCCGAACTCGAAACTCTAAAGGAACTAGACTCTACGACCAGCACTTTGACACGACGATGCAAACGAAGATTCAACAAACCAATACACTGAAAAGATTATGCAATAGGCCCGGACTGGTTCTAGGACAGAATGATCTAACCCTAATATTTTTTTGGTTTTTTCGAGGACTGTAGGTATGAAGAAACAGATGCAATCTATACTAGTAAAACTGTAAATCTCACCGATCAACCTGAAATCTGATACCACTTGATATGGCTAAGGTAGTCCGATCTTTCGATGAGATAGAGATACGTCGATTCTGGTGGAGTTCGACCTTGGCGATCCGACTTCCACGTACTAGTACGCAGCACCAATGCAATAGCTAAACCAATCTCCGGGAATTACCGATCCTGCAGCAGCACGATCAGCCTGACCAATCGGTCTAGTTCTACCTGCGATCGAGGAACAAGTAAGAACCAAAGATGCAATCATGAAATTGCGAATGAAGTACGAGCTTTATTGAAAAGGCGGGATTCCGTAAGCGGTCTTGATCTGGTCGTTGGACAAAAACCGAGTACACGAAGTTGCAGCAGTTGGCTAACTTTTAACTAAACAAAATCCAAGTCTAAATGATGACCTAAGTGGGGTATATAAGGAGGAAAGGAAGGGGTTTCGGCCAGCCAAGAGGTGGTGGCCGAATCCAACCCTAGGTGGACTTTCCTCCCTCAATACGGACTCTAAAAAGGCACTATTAAGTCTAATACGAAATTACATGGGCCCTGGCCCATAAATAAAGGTGGCGCAGCACCATATGTGACTATGGACGAAAATATGAAGTATAGGCATGAATATTTCGTCCAAGTCCTCAATCATCATAGTCTCCATTGGCAGCGTCATCTCCTTCCTCATGTGCACTCCTGCTGCCATCTCCATTGACGTACATGCTCCATAACTTGTCCCTCGCGTCCATGCTTGGTCCATCATTCCTAAGAGAGACAAACACATTTGATTTAGGCAGCATCATATTCTCATGAATATTAGGAGTAGCTTGTAAGAACGAAAGTACCTGTTGATTAAGTTGACGTGCACGAGCTCTAGTCATAGGTCCTTGTAATGTAGGTGGTGTAGTAGTGGCGGTTGCATCTATAGCAGGGATGTCCTCATCATCCTCCCCTTCTTGAATTGAAGTCGTCCTCGACGCCATCTCATCATTCTCTCCCAAGTATGGCTTCAAATCTGCAATGTTAAATGCGGGACTAACCCCAAAATCTGCAGGCAACTCAAGTTTATATGCATTATCATTTATTTTCTCTAACACCTTAAAAGGACCATCAGCTCGTGGCATTAACTTGGACTTGCGCAAATCAGGAAAATGATCTTTGCGCAAATGTAACCAAACAAGATCTCCAGGTTCAAACACAATTTTCTTTCTCCCCTTATCCCCATACATTTTATATTTTGCATTCATGCGTTCAATATTTTCTTTAACAGTGGCATGCAACTTTAACACCAAATCAGCACATTGTGTAGCATCTAGATCATTTGGCACCGATGATGGAAGAGGCAATAAATCAATAGGTGCACGAGGAACAAAACCATACACAACCTCAAAAGGACACATTTTAGTAGTAGAATGCATCGAATGATTATAAGCAAATTCGATGTGAGGCAAGCATTCTTCCCACTTTTTTAAATTCTGTTTTAAAATAGCCCTTAACATAGTAGACAAAGTTCTATTAACCACTTCAGTTTGTCCATCAGGTCGCCCCTGCCCTGTGGGTGGCCCCCCTGGCTGCCCTTTGGTCCACAGGTGTCTTCCGTCGCATAAAAAATCTCCGTAAATTCTGGTGCAATTCCGAGAATATTTCCAGAAGTAAATTTCTGAAACAAAAAAGACATCAAAAACAGGGAACTGGCACTTGGCATCTTGTCAATATGTTAGTCCAATAAAATGCCTTAAAATGATATAACAAGATGGCAAAAACATGTGACAATGACATAAAACAAGCATGGATCACTCAAAAATTATAGATACGTTTGAGACGTACCAGCATCCCCAAGCTTAACTCCTACTCGTCCTCGTGTAGGTAAGTGATATCAAAATAATTTTTGATGAGACATGCAACCAACACAATCGTGATCAAGATAGTAATGTAAAGCATAGGATGTGAATGAAGTGAAACAAAACAATTGTCTATAGTTGATAGCAAGAAAGCAATGAATAACCAAGTTGAATCATTCAAGCAAAACCTTTCATAAATAGTACGTTAAAGACATGAAAGCAATGTGATCCACATATTTGATTAATCCACAAAGGTAATAGTTCCTTGAAAAAAAAATGTTTGAGAATCAAAACAAAGAAGATGTAAGTTTTAGCAAAAAGCTTCAACTTCCAACGGTAAAGTCAATATAAAGATTCATGTTTAATCGGACAATGCAATATGATCAATGATACCCAAGGTCAATGCTAGATGTTTGCTTTGGTGGAGATAGAAGGAAGAGGAAAACTGACTCAACATTAAAAGTAAAAGAAAGGCCCTTCGCAGAGTGAAGCATGGATTAGTCATGTGCTAGAGCTTTTTTGTTTTTACGAAATAGAAGTAAAACAATTTTGATACATGCATGCTTTCGTCAACGACTTCATAACAGAGAATCTATCTAGTCCCCCATAACAAGCAAGGCTTTTAGACTTGTGAGAGCAGCTGGTTTTTAGAGGAGCGAGTACGCTCTTCTTTCTCCATGGTTTCACCACCGTCCAATGTTTGAGCTGATTTCTCAGATTTGCATTGCGCGGAGGAGAATGGTGAGTTATTTTTATATTTTGCTTAAGCTGCTCTCGGGTTGATTCAAGTGAAGACGTAATCCATCGACACCGGGTGAAATGGGGAAATGACCTTGCTCGTCACAAGTTATATCTAGCTCTTTACTGCTCCCTCATGAGCTTAAAAACAGAGGCACAAAAAGGAGTATTTTGAATTTTTAAAGATAGCACATGACAAATTTACTTGGAATGGCAGGAAATAACATGCATAGGTAGATATGGTGGACTCAGCTGGCAAGATAGTTTGGCTTTGGGATTGGATGCATGAGTGAACCATACACTCAGTACGAATTTTTGGGCTTAGCAAAGAAGGTATTTGAAGCAAACATCTAAAATTAACTGGTAACAGAGTAGCATAAGACATTTATCAATCATAACCATAAAAGCTCCACACCGTCTCCAATGTTGACCAAACAATTCTTTTGATGGAAAGATTAGCTTAAAGAGTTAACAACTACGAAACACCACATAGTTTCAAGGTTTCAACAGTATTTCTTTACTAATCAATTCCACTCAAATAACCAGCAGGTTTAAGCATTCATCTTAATATCTCAAAATAATTGTGAAGCATCAAGTATGTACACTATGATCTACAAGACTATGCAGGATTTCATTTCATTCCAATATCATATGAATAGCATTTAACCGTTCTAACACATTAACCAAGCAACCATAGCAACTCTCTAACAAATATAAGTGAAGAACAAAAGAGTTTAACATCAACAACTACCAGCTCTAAACAAGATAAAAGCCAAAAGCGAGAGCTTACTAGCAAACAAATAGTAGCTAAGAATACTCAACAAGATATAAGCGAAGCAAAGGAGTATTCAACGGAAAAGCGGAGCGTGTCTCTCTCCCACACAAACAAAGCAAGGATCCAACAAGTATATGACCAGCAAACAAACAAACAAAACTGAAAGTAAAAAGACGCTCCAAGCATAGCACATAATGTGTAAAGTGATAAAAACGAAGTTCAACGAAGACGACCTTATGATAGTCGATGAAGATGAGGGGATGCCTTGGGCATCCCCAAGCCTTGACTCTTGATGGTTCTTGATATTCAGAGGGGGTGACATGGGGGCATCCCCAAGCTTGAGCTCTGATCCATCCTCGATTTCTTCATATTCCTCTCCTTTGGAACTTAAAAACTCCCTTCACACAAAACTTCTCATAAACTGATTAGAGGGTTAGTGCTCATAAATTAAAAATGCACATGTGTTCAACTCATGACAAATTGCAAACAAATTCATTGGACATTAGCTACTGTTTACTAAGCCTCAATGCTAGAAATTAGCTTCGTCGTCGGAGTGTGAGTACCGTTTAGCTTACCTCCCTGGCAACGGCGCCAGAAATTAGCTTGATGTCTACTACACACTTCTATTCTTGTAGACTTGTTGGGCCTCCAAGCGCAGAGGTTTGTAGGACAGCGGCAAATTTCCCTTAAGTGAGTAACCCAAGGTTTATCGAATCCATGGGAGGTAGAGGTCAAAGATATCCCTCTCAAGCAACCCTGCAATTAAGATACAAGAAGTCTCCTGTGTCCCAAACACACCTAATACAATTGTCAGTTGTATAGGTGCACTAGTTTGGCGAAGAGATGGTAAAATGCAAGTGATATGGATGGTAAAAGGTGATTTTGTAATTCTGTAATAAAAATGGCAGCAAGCAAACAAGTGACAAAAGTGACTAAAAACAGTGTATCAATGCTTGGAAACAAGGCCTAGGCTTCATTCTTTCACTAGTGACTACTCTCAACATCATTAATATAATTAAACACATAATAGTTCCACAAAAACACATGCATGGTAGACGTTACTCGGAGATCATTCTTTCGTGGATCAAATAGGATGAGAATTGCGTAGGGCTACGAAAAGCACACCTTAAAGTTCGTATTCCACATCTATGGACACTTCATGCTGTCACTATCTGCATCCAAAGATAGTACTAACAAACACCACAACCTATTTCTTGAATAGTCTCTTTATTCAATAACACAAGCATCAAGAAACCTCATAATCTATTCAATCCAACAAATAAAGAACAAACTCATGATGAAGATCCTTCCAATCTATTATCCATAGAGTCACACACGGCACCCATCCTGTCACCGAGGTACCATGATCACAACGGTGGCTCCGGAAATTGTACTAAATAACACCACTTGAGCAACATCATATCCATTACACATAGGGAAACATCATGTATTCAACTACACTAACAAAGCTCATGATCACAACGAAGATCACATCATGGGAGAGAGAGATAACCACATAGCTACTTGTATAAGCCTCAGCCCCGGTGAGGGACTACTCCCTCCTCATCATGGGAAGCAGCGGTGTTGATGGAGATGGCTCCGGCGGTCGATCCCCCCTCCAGCAGGGTGCCGGAACAGCTTCAGATTGGACCCCGAACTAGGGTTTTCGGTGACGGCGCGTCGGGGTCGAGTTTCTGGAAAATAATGGCCGCCCCCACATTTTTAGGTTAAAAGGGATTTTATAGGCGTCGGAGGGGGCCGAGGGGATGCCCCAGGAGCAGGGTGTAACGCCCCAACCCCGAAATTATACAGAGAGGCTATGTAACCCACAGGCTATGCTACACAATCGAAGGGCATGGAATTACCGCTCCCACGCAACACATCGATCGTGCCATAAACACTGGCATAGCTATGAATGTATAATAAAGAGATCAAGACTTGTGGAACAACTGGCACATCACAGACTCTATGACACAAAAGTTCATATAGCAACTCATATACCGAGAAAGATACGAATTACACAACAGGGTCACAGACCCAACAGTACATCATGCGGAAGCGAGGTAGTTGTCAAATACAACAAGATCCAAAATATGGCCTAAGAGGCCTACAAATAACATAATCCCAGCCAGCTTGTTCCGAGACGTCCCAAGCTGCCACCTGGGAACCCCAAACTACTCGTCGATGTCCACGAAGAACCCACATGTCTTCTCGGTGACGTCCTCCTCTGAAACAAATAAATATTCAACAAAGAGAGACTGAGTATGACGTACTCGCAAGTTTAGTAGGGCGATATAGGCCCAATGATGACAAGGCTCTAAAGCTGTATGTGGTTGTTTTGCATAAAGCTAGTTTTCATTTATAAAGACATAAAATAACCCATGGCATCGACTACTCAGAAGGTTTTTCGAAAGGAGATAAGATAATAAACCTTTATCTTCGGTTCTCATGGAACCAAATAGTAAATCAGATACCACCACTCATCTCCATCAAGGCACTTCCCCGAATCACCCTCGAGGAAATGAACCTTTTAACACATGTTGAGTTGCAACCTCTAGTTGCCAAATTTTAATTGAGATTAAAGTTCTATATGATCTTATCGTCCATTCCCAAGTCGTCCATAACTGCGGACACGGCTTTTCGAAAAGATTAAACCCTACAGGGGTGTACTAATTTACCCATTGGTACCGTCCGGCTCGCCTGATTAGCTCTCTTCCGGGGAAAGCTGGCAAGTGGGCGCGGTTAAACCTTTACCTCGCATGAGACTATCCAAGGATCATCTGTGGCGACAGGACAAGTTATCCAGCCTATTTCAGCCCCTGCCCCCATCGCCACATCCTAAACACCACCATCCTCATCGTTTCTTTTTCCACCCACACACTCACCCGCAAATGGAAATAGCAGACTAGAGGACCCTTGGATACGCCCGCACAAGTTATTTAGTTAGTAAGGATCCCATACTCCCACCAATGGAAGCACGCTCATCTTGGTTCAAGAGGTAAAGAACTCGCACCTAGGTGACAAGGATGAGGCAAAACACCATAACCCCGATGGCAACTCATCCAAGACTTTTTAAGCAACTTAATTTAGTACCACAGGTAACCACCATGTCCGAACATTCCATCAACATCATAATTATGGAATTTAAACACCGGACAATATAGCATTCGACTAAGCATGGCTAAGCATAGCTAAGCATATGAACAACAGATATAAAGTATCTCGGGCCAACACATCAGCCTATGGTTAATAGGAGGGAAACATGTATTGGTTAGGGGACAATGCAATTAATAGGATACTCTATATCTTGATCAAAAGTTGACATTGGAATCGAATGCAATATTATGGTGGATAAAATAATTGTATAAAACAATAGGATGCTATATGCGAAGAAGGTTAGGTTATCTCTTGCCTTGCTGACGGGGCGTGTAGTACTGATCGTCGGGGTAGGTAGGGGTAACCTCGACTCCGGAGTCTATCGATACCCAAGCAAACATAGAAGAACAAATAAATAACACGAAGACAAGGTGCAAGTCACAATCATGATGACATGTCAAGTTTATGCAACGATATCACCATATTATTTAGCTAACAATTTAAATGGAGTGCCAAATAATTAGTGCAATTATTTGTAAGCAACCCCATATTTAACTTAGTGACCCCATGGTTTATAAATTATTTCAGTACTAAGAAGTGGCTTAAATATGCATGAACATGACATGATTAGATAGGTATTACTTTACTGAACATTTTGATACCTCGTTTGTGATTTTCCAATTATCGATGATTAAATATTAATTTAAAAGATTATTTGAATTTAAATCGTTTACCCAATTAAAGATTAACATCAAAGTAAAATTTGTTGTCATGATGTGATATTAGCATGATTAGATAGCATTTGAATTGCTTATCGATTTGATACATCAGTTGCAAGATTTGAACTAATAGAAGTTAAGTTATGATTTTCACAAGTTGTTAAAGCTGGTTCGGAATTTATCCGGATTAGTCCGGAATATTCCGGATGGTCCGGAATAATCCGGGCTCATTCCGAACCAAATCTGAGGTGACCTCAAAAAGTTTCTGTTAGGCTTTCAGAATTTTTCCGGAAAGGTCCGGAAAATTCCGGTCGATCCGGAATGGATCCGGAATAATTCGGGTGATTCCGAACGACCAAATTTTCGGGCAGACTACGCCGGCGGCGGCTGCGCACGGTGCAAGCATGAATGAGAGGGAGAGGGGGCTCGGGAGGATGTCCAGGGGAGAGCGGAGCTCACCCTCATTGCGCGGGTATGCTCGACGGCGAAGGAGGAGGTCAGTGGCGACCGGAATTTGGCGAGGACGATCACGGCGAGTGTCGGATGGACGTCGGAGAGAAGAGCTCGATTAGCTCGATGTCGGGCCTCCCAGCAAGCATGCGACGGTGGTGGAGGTAGAGGGCGAGACGACGGTCCTTTTCCCCCGCTCGATTCGCTCGGGGGAGCGTCTAACGACGGCGAGGCTCGGTGGACGGCGGCGGGGCGACGGCGGACACAGAGCTAGGGTTAGGGTTCTGGGAAGCAGGGGAATGGGAAGTAAAGGGAGCAGGTGAGCGGGTTAGTGTAACGCCCCGACCCCGGAATTATACCGAGAGGCTATGTAATTGGCACAGCCATCAAGGTATAACACAGAGATCGAGACTTGTGGAACAAACTGGCACATTGCATGACTCTACGACACAAAACATATAGCAACTCATATAATGAGAAGAATACAAATATTACACAACAAAAGGTCACAGACCAACAATTCATCAAGCGGAAGCGGGTAGTGTTGTCTAACAACAAGAAGCAAATATATGGCCTAAGAGGCCTACAATAAACATCACCCAAGCCAGCTTGTTCCACGGTCCCAAGCTGCCACCTGGGAACCCCAGACTAGTAGTCGACGTCAACGAAGAACCCACCTAGCGGCTCGGTGTCGTCCTCCTCTGAAATACAAATATAGAGGCAACAAAGAGAGACTGAGTACGATGTACTCGCAAGTTTAGTAGGGCGATATAGGCCCAATGACTGACGGAGGCTCTAAAGCTATTTGTGTACTTGTTTTGCATAAAGCCAATTTTCATTTAAAAGAGATAAAAAGACACAAGGCGTCGTCTACTCAGAATACTTTTCATAAAGGGGATAAGAGAGTAACTTTGTCATCAATGGTTCTCATCGAACCCCTTTTGTCACCAACCACACTCATCTCCACCAAGGCACCCCCTCGAATCACCCTCGAGGAAGTGAACCTTTGTCACACGTTGATTATGCAACCTTTAGCTGCCATATCAATTAGGTTAATATTCTCTATGATCTTATCATCTATTCCCAAGTCGTCCATAACCGTGGACACGGCTTTTCGAAAAGATTAACCCTGCAGGGGTGTACTAATTTACCCATCGGTACCGTCCGGCTCACCTAGTTGGCCCTCTTCCGGGGAAGGCCGGCGAGTGGGCGCGGTTAGACCTTTACATTGCATGAGACTATCCAAGAGTCATCTGTGGCCACAGGACAGGTTCAGTGCCTATTTCAGCACCCTGCCCCATCGCCACGCCCTAAACACCACCGTCCACAACATTCTTTTTCCACCCACGTACTCACACGCAAATGGAAAACCGAACTAGAGGACCCTTGGATACGCCCGCACAACTTATTCGGTCAAAGGGGGTTCCATATGCCCCCACCTCCGGAAGCACGCTCAATCTTGGTTCAAGAGGTAAAGAACTCGCACCTAGGGGCTAGAGTGAGGCAAAACACCATCCCCGATGGCAACTCACCCAAGCCGTCTTAGCATTTTAATTAAGCATCACAATTATCCACCATGCCCGAATCATTCCATCAACATCAATAATTATGGAATTCAATAACGGACATAACTAGTATTTCAACTAAGCATTTCTAAGCATGTCTAGGCATAGAACCAACAATTACATTTGTATCCGGCCAACACATCAACACTAGGGTTCATAGGTAGGGATACATGTGATTGGCTCGGGGAAAACATGCAATCATAGGATTCTATATGTTTTGCTCAAAAGAGACATTTGAATCGCATGCAATATTATGGTGGATAAAATAATTTGATAAAAACATAGGATGCTAGGTGCCAAGAAGGTTAGGTTATCTCTTGCCTTGCTGCCAGGGCGTGAAGTACTGCTCGTCGGGGTAAGTAGAGAGACCCTCGACTCCGGAATCTATCGATACCCAAAGAAATACAAAGAACACATAAATCACACGAACTCAAGATGCAATGCCCAATCACATGATGACATGTCCATTTGATGCAAAGATATTATTATATAAATTAAATAGCAACATTAAATGGGGAGCCAAATAATTAGTGCAATTATTTGGAACCAACCCCATATTTATCTTAGTGACCACAATTCTTTATAAATTATCAAATTATTAGAGAAGTGGTCAATTATGCATGAACATGACATGAATGGATAGGTTTCGTTCTTCCGATCATTTTGGTAATTTATTTGTAATTTTCGAAGTACCGATGAATAAATAGCAAATTAATTAATTAATTGAATTTCATTCATTTAATCAAATTATGAATAATCATCAAATAAAAGTTTGTGATCATGATGTGATAAGTGCATGGTTTGATAGCATTTGACATGTTGATCACTTTGATATTTAATTCATAATTTTTGGACAATTATTTAATAAGTTAAGAATTTTTCCAATTAGGCATTGTTTAACCTATTTTGGGAATTATTAATTAACCAAAAAAAATATAATTCCAAAAGAAGTTTACAATGATTCCAATTGGTGGAGTTTGTTTTCCTGAACATTTTGAAATTTGAATCGTCGAATTTGAAGCATTTCTGAATTAGTTATGAATTATTTAAATTCCATTTTATTTTTCCAATTTCACAGATTTTACTGTTGGGCCGGCCCACAGGTCGGCCCAGGCCGGGTTGCAGGCCGGGACAGCACCAGAGGAGGCCGGCCTCAGAGCCGGCCCAGTCCGGAGCCAGGCCGGGCTGTGGCCCGAGGGAGCCGGCCTCACGGTAGAGCCCGGCCACGCTCCCGAGCCAACCGGCCCCCAGGCCGGTCAGGCCGGTGCCCAGGCCGGGCGCGCGCGCGACGGACACCGGCGGGGAACGGCCGGCGACGACCAGGATGGAGCAGCGCCCCGTGAGCGCGCGAGCGTGCCAAAATTCGTGCGGGTGCGGGGCCGTTACGGTGCGCGTGCTTGCGGGCGGAGGGAAAAAGCCGGGGAGACGTACGCGTGCTCGACCGCGCCAGGCCGCGGCGAACGGCGGCGACCTCCGCACGGAAGCGGGGATGCAGAGGGGAAGGAGGCGGGGAAAGGTGTCCAAGAGGACGGCGGGCTCACCAGGGACGCTTGAGCCTGCACGGCGGAGGCAGGGGATGCTTGAGGCAGCGGCACTCGAGCCGGAGCGCGGCGGACGAAGGCGAAAGGGATCGGCCCGGCGAGGTCGTTGGCGGCGAGCTCCGGCCAATTCCGGAGGCGGGAAGGTGCAGCTTGGCGAGCAGGAGCTGATGGCGTCGATGGCGTGCTCCGGGGTGGCCGGAGTCGTCGGCGGGATGCGGTAAACGGCGGAGGAAGACGTCGGTCACGGGAGATGCCTAGGGTTCGGTCTCGATCCAGAAAAACGGGGCGCTGGGGATGGGGAGAGAGAGAGAGCAGGTGCGCGTCGAAGTGGTCCACTTGACCTCCAGGAGGGCAAGGGGAGCGACGGCCGCTTGCGCGGCATGGCGCCAGTGCCATGGCGCACAGTGAGGGAGAGGGAAGAGAAAGAGAGACTGACAGAGGGCCCCACTAGTCAGGAGTTTCACCTTTTTCCATTTTTCTTTTTCTGATTTTTAGAGCAGCAAGATTTAGCTATTTAGTAGAGCTATTTAAGCAATTTAGAAAAATCTGGGAAAATTCATGTGGGCTCCCTAGGTCCTGAGGAATCACCACAAAAATTGTTACCCCAAAAGAAAAAGGTTTAGATTCACATTTATTCATATTGTGACAATTTTATCAGTTTTGGAGAATTTGCAAGAAGCATTTATTTGGAGCATTTTAATATTTCCAAAAATAGTGAATTTAAACATGGAGGCTCCCAACATATTAATGAAGCACCCCATGAATTTAGTTTGAAATATTGGAAAGCTTAACTTGGTTCCAGAAATAGAATTGGGTTAAGCCAAATTGGTTTCTCAATTTTATTTAGTTGCTTGTTAACAAATTAGCCTTTGGCAAGTATTTAGAAAATATATCCTTGAGTTTCCTGAACAGTTTGGAGACTCAAGAACAATTGGTTTTACCAAATTGAGTATTGTATTTGGTTTGAAAAATTTGGAAGGGTTTGGCTTCCCTAGTTTTAATTTCCAAGTGTTGCTTTATTTAGAATTAGCAAGTTAAATATGAATGCCATGATGCAATGCAAAACAAAAAGCGAAAATTTGGCCCATATTTTAGGGTACTAATCTGGGGCTGTTACAGTGAGGCATCGTGGAGGCCACTTGACCTCCAGGGGAGTAGGTGGCGCGGTGGCCGCGTGCGGCGACATGGCGGCATGGCGCCAGGACCCACTGGCGCCACAGTGAGGAAGAAGAAGAGGAGGGAGGATGACAGGGGGGCCCACTGTCAGGTTTTTAGTCTTTTGCCCATTTTTCCTTTTTTTATTTAAAACCAGTAGGGTTTAGGTATTTAAATGAGGCCTTTAAACACTTTTATAAATTCTGGGAAATTTCATTTAGCCTCTCCATGTCATGAAGAAGCTCCACAAAAAATTGGTGTTGCAAAATAAATGGTTTTGAGCAACATTTGTTCACAGGGTTTAAATATGGTCAAATTGACAAATTCCAAAATGCATTAAATTGGAGTACTTAAGCATCTTCAAAAATAATGAAAATATTCATGGAGGCTGCCAATGTATTAATGAAGCTCCCCATAATTTTATTTTAAATTTTTGGAAAGATTAACTTGGTTGCAAAAAATAGAATTAGAGTTGAGCCAATTTTGAATTCTCAAATTTATTTCTTTGCTTGTTAAGAATTTGTTTTTAACAAATAATTATAACATGTACTCTTGGAACTTCCTGGACAATTTGGAAGTTCAATTTTATTTGTTTGCTAGGTTGAGCAAGAGCATTTGGTTTGGAGGTTTTGGAAGGTTTGCTTCCCCCCTTTTAAAGGTTTCCAATTGTTGCTTGTTAGAGTTTGCAAATTCAAATGCATGCCATGATGCAAACATGAGATGAAAAAGTGGAAAAATTATTCATATTTTTCAGTACCAAACTGGGGTTGTTACACAGGGGAGGGTCCCACCCGCGGGTCCAGGTGGGGTCACGGCAGCAGGCCGCCCTTTGGTCCACAGGTGCCTTCCGTCGCATAAAAAATCTCCGTAAATTTTGGTGCAATTCCGAGAATATTTCCAGAAGTAAATTTATGAAACAAAAAGACAGCAAAAACAGGGAACTGGCACTTGGCATCTTGTCAGTAGGTTAGTCCAATAAAATGCCTTAAAATTATATAACAAGATGGCAAAAACATGTGACAATGACATAAAACAAGCATGGATCACTCAAAAATTATAGATACGTTTGAGACGTATCAGCATCCCCAAGCTTAACTCCTACTCGTCCTCGAGTAGGTAAGTGATAACAAAATAATTTTTGATGAGACATGCAACCAACACAATCGTGATCAAGATAGTAATGTAAAGCATAGGATGTGAATGAAGTGATACAAAACAATTTTCTACAGTTGATAGCAAGAAAGCAATGAATAACCAAGTTGAATCATTCAAGCAAAACCTTTCATAAATAGTACGTTAAAGACATGAAAGCAATGTGATCCACATATTTGATTAATCCACAAAGGTAATAGTTCCATGAAAAAAAAATGTTTGAGAATTAAAACAAAGAAGATGTAAGTTTTAGCAAAAAGCTTCAACTTCCAACGGTAAAGTCAATATAAAGATTCATGTTTAATCTGACAATGCAATATGATCAATGTTACCCAGGGTCAATGCTAGATGTTTGCTTTGGTGGAGATAGAAGGAAGAGGAAAACTGACTCAACATTAAAAGTAAAAGAAAGGCCCTTTCACGTGGGGTTACCACGCCAAATCCCTCGGATGACATCCTCGGGTTGAGAGAATAGGAGAAGAAGATGGTGGTACTGGTGGATTCGTCGGCTGACAAGAGAGGTTCAGGCCCCCGAAGGTAAAAGCCCTACGTCCTGCTTGTCTGGTATTGATGATGATGAGCTTACAGATGGGTTACAATGGCGAGATCGTGAGATTCGATCTCGCTAGGGTTTCTGGTGGTGAGTATGAACGTACCCTAGGTCAGCGGCCCTCCCAGTCCTTAAATAGTGGGACTGGGTCTTAGGTCCGTTACCGACTAGGTTTACATCTGGGCCTGCCGACCTAATATCTCTGAATCTTTCCTTCGGGGCCTCCTTCCTGGGCCTGATGACATATGGGCCTTTTATTCTCTTCCGCACCAGGGTAGTCCATGGTGGCACACCCGAAAGGTGTACCCACGTCAGTAGCCCCCGAGGACCTAGTAGACTTGGAGAATCTGGTAGGGACTCCTCCGCACTGTATCGTCCTGGTGCGAGTTATGCTTTTAGTGTTTTATTCGTATCCGTGTTTCAGGACGCTTAGTGGTGGATCTCGCATAATAAGCCTGGTACTCTCGACGGATCGGGACCAGTTAAGTGCTCTTGGGCACAAACATTATTAGCGTACATCAAACTCGAGTCCCCAGGCTCGAGCTTGGAGGCTAGTCCCTTCGACTCCAGCTGCTCGGGATCTTACGGAGTCGAATTCGGCCTGAAAGGGTAACCAACGCGTCCGTCAGGATTTTTCTTCGCACCTGCTGGTGCGGCATATCTGTCAAGCTACCACGGCTGCTACCAGTGGGCCTGGTCCTACACGACGGATCGGTGGGTCTTACCTTTGCACTTCAGAGTGCAGCATCCGAGGGTCAGCTGTATTTAATTCATCTCGGGTATGTTGCTCGGGTTAGACCAGAGTCGATAACCTTTCGAGTGTTGCACAGGCGTGCTTCCTTCGAGTGCGTGGTGATGCTCCTGAGGGGAGTGCTTCCCAAATTTATGCTGAATTATTTGAGTCTGGGGATAATCTTAACCCCTTTATTTTGTCGAGGATCGAGGGATTTCTTTCGCTCCCGATGGGAGTGAGCAGATGCGAACTTTGTTCCGTCTGACAGCAGATGGGAGTCGATACCTTTTCGACTACGACCACGCCTAAGACAGTCTGTATCTTCTGCGTCATGAATGACGTCACGCGCATGCGCTGTGATACCGAGGCGCTCTGCCGTTTGGCCTGCCAGAAGTGACAGTACGAAACGTCACGTCGGTTTGACTGGTGGGCGCGAATATTTCGCCACGCCTTGATGGTGGCCTCCTCGTTTCTCGTGCGTAGTGGGCGACGCGGCTGGCGACGGTTGCCCTCCACGCGCTCCACGTGTAGGGTTGGATGTGCTCCGTTATACCCGGTGAATATTGGACGGCACAAACAGATGAAAAAGGTACAATCCCCATTCTCACCGCCGGAGCTTTCCTTCTCCTCTTGCGCCCTGCTTCTCCGCTCGCAGCCACCAAAACGCGCGGCCCCATCTTCGTCATGAAGAAGACCACCGGGAAGAAGAAATCCGCCGGCGCCGCCGTCGCCGCCGCCGGTACGGCCGGCGGGTTGAAGAAGGTTCACGGCGACTGGCAGTGGTCGTCTGTGGACGAGCGTCAGCTGGATGCGCTGCACCGCGACGGCCTCCTGCCGCCGTTGGAGAAGGTGGCGACGCGGGCGCCCGGCGACGAGGTGGCCCCTCATCCCCGTGATGGCGAGCGTGTCTGCTTCGTCGATTTCGTGAACAGGGGATTCGCCTTCCCTGTTCATGAGTTCGTCCGTGGGCTGATGTACGCATATGGCGTCCAGCTCCATGACTTCACGCCGAACTCCATCCTCCACATCAGCTGCTTCATCGTCCTGTGCGAGTGCTTCCTCGGCATTCACCCGCACTGGGGGCTGTGGCAGCGGATCTTCAACGTGAAGCGCAATGCCGGCGCTCACGGAGTTTACCCTGTCGGGGGCTTCGGCATCCAGTCCCGCGGGGACATCGAGTACTTCAACCTGAAGTTGCTCGAGTCCGCGCAGAACTAGAGGAAGAAGTGGTTCTACGTCGCCGACGTCCACCAGCCTGGGCAGAAGTATGGGGTTCCCCCGTTCCGTGCTGGCGTGGCGGTGATGAAGAGGAACTTGTGGACGCACCGCCCATACTCCCGAGAGACCAAGGAGTCTGAGCCTCTCCTGTCTCGGGTGTCAGGTCCGCTGAAGACCGCCGGCAAGGAGGTAATTGGCGTTCACCTCATCGCCACTTTCATCAGAAGGCGGGTGCACCCGATTCAGCCGCCGACGTGACGCGCATGTCCGCGGAGGAGTTGTCCGCGGGCGAGGTCGAATCTCGCGTTTGCGCGCTGACCATGCTCAAGGTCGGCGAGGCGAATGTCCTTGAATCGCCCGTGACGCCTTTCAGCCTCGAGAACCCTGTTCCGGAGGTATGTACTTGGTTCTTGTGTACCTTTTGTCTGCTTGATGTGCTTGCCAATGTTTTGATTTCCGAGGAATTCGCCTTGTTTTTACGTTTTTAGGGCTTCTCGACGTTTGTCAGCCTTCCTCCTCTTCCTGAGGAGAAAGGTACTTCCACGGTCCCTGACTTGCGGGATGATCCTGATGAACAGGACATTTTTGTCTGTTCCGCTGCGTCGACCAAAGATGCAGTTGCTACAGACAGTGATGATGTTCCTCTCCTGGCCCGCAAGCGTGCCCGCGATGCTGGCTCCAAGGTAGCGGGGAAGTCGAAGCAGGGTTCCGCCGCGGAGGGTTCCAGCACCTCATCGCCCCTTGCTCGCCCCAATAAGGAGGTCCTTCCGGCGCACGATCCCATAGAGCCTCCGCCGAAGAAGGCTCGCGCTGCTCCGGACTGCTTCGACCCTGCCGCCCTGCTAACGGTCCTTACTTCGTAAGTTCACGATTGCTGCTTTTCCTGTCTCATTGCGTAGAGTTGCTATCTGAGATTCTTGGCTTATCTGCAGGGACTCTTCCTCTCGTGCGTCTCTGCCGCCCAATGCTGGCGAACGAACGGATGAAGGTGACAGCGCGGGGGACCGTCGTGCGGAGACAAAGGCTGCTCCACCGCCGTTTGTCCCCGGCGCTGCGCCAGCTACGACTGCCTCGACTCCCGGCGACGCCCTCGTCACAATCGCCAGCGCTCCTCCGCTTGATTCAGCCGAGCATGTGAGTAATGAGTACTTTTTGTTTATATCAGGTGCGCAACAGCGCTCCCGATGGGAGTAGCCCCCGAGTCTATAGTCAACTAGGAACAGTTGGGTATAGACTCTAGACTAATCTTTCTCCTTTGTTTCTTTGCTTTCTGTTTATGTTTTTATCGGGTGCGCGACAGCGCTCCCGATGGGAGTAGCCCCCGAGTCTGTGGGCGACTGAATTCAGTCGTGTACAGACTCAAGTTCTTCCACTGACTCTTTGTTCTTTGTTTGGCGCAGCCTATGACGCTCGAGCTTTTGGGTATTGGCCGCCGTTTCGCGGCCATGGAGGCGGAGAAAACTCGTCTGGAGCGAGAGTCCGCCGAACTCCGAGGTTTGTCATTTATCCTCCACCGTTTTGGACTGTTTGTGTTATTGCTATTTGTCTGAACGCCCGTTGTCTGCAGAGTTGTTGGCGCAGTCGCGGCGCGAGGGGGAGAGTGCCTCGCAACAGGCTGCTACCCTTAAGGAGCAGGTGGATGCCGCCGTGCTCGCGAAGGAGGCAGCCGATGCCCGTGAGCAGACCTTGGTGCAGCGCCTCTGCACGGCGAGCAACTCCTTGTTGGGTAAGTGTGGACTCTTTTGTTCTTTGTTCTTTCTGCGTCCTTTGGTTTGACCGAGTTCTTTTTGCCGTTTTCTTCAGGTAGCCTTGGCACTGTGGCATGTTCCAGCGCACAGGCTACCGCCGAACGATTTGGACAGCGCAGTTGCTGCTGTAGAGGGTGCCGGCCAACAGGCAAGTGGTCTCTTGGAGAAGGTTGCTGATGCGCTGACGAGTCTGCACGGACGCGTGTTTCCCCAGGGGCAAGCTCCTGCTTCCCTCGGGGAATTGGTTGAACTGTTTGGCTCTGACGGCTCCGCCATCGACGACTTCAGACGCGAGCACACGGTACGTGGCTCGCAGACCACCCTCCTTATGCTGCTGGGGCACGGCTTCGAGGGTGACTTTGACAAGGCTTTGTCCGGGCTACCCCGCGGACCCGATGGCAAGCCGATGGCTCTCAGCGGCTTCGCCAAGCGGTCTCGCGAGTTGGCACAGAAGCTGACCGAGACCTTGGAGAAGCAGGCTACGAAGCGTGCGGAGAAGGCCAAGAAATCCGTGAGCTCGCAGTAGCTGCTTATCTTTGTATTTTTCATCTTTTGTAGTTTGTCTGTGGCGATGCTTGTCGCTCCGTTGTAATGACTGTGCTGGCTGTGAACTTTGGATAAGATTTTGCCTTTATTCTGATGTCCTTGTGCCTTGCGACTTCTTCCAGCCCCCGTGCCTTCTTTCAGAAGGTTGTCTCACACATGTTTGCTTGGCTTTCTAACCGGTAAATCCAACGATTACCACTCCGTCTTCAGGTGCGACGCCACATGTCCATGCGGCCACGACTGCTGGTTGTTCTTCCGGGAATCGCGACTCCGGGGATTATCGGCTCACGATGCTCCGAGATCGCTGTGCTAGTCTTGAACAAGACCTGCGGATGGCACGGGGTGCCTTGGCCGTACTGAAGTCGAAGCAGCCTCGCCCCGCTGAACGGGAGGCTTTTCTCCTTGAGGAATTGGAAAAGGCCAACACCAACTTACTATGTAAGTGGCTGCGAGCCCCCGGGTCCTTTAGCGCCGCTTGTTTACTTAGCTGCCTCACTTTTCCTTCGTGTGCAGGTGTACAACAAGACCCTCAAGCTGAGGTCGGTCGGGTGGAGAATCGACTTCGCCGTATTGCTGAGGTTGTCGGGCGCGACACCACCTCGTTTTGGTCAGACCCCTCCCGAGGTCGGGTGCTGGCCGTTCTTCAAGATCGCATAGGCCAGGTGATGTCCTTTGCTGGGGCGTGCCGTTCTGCATTGGTGCTTGTCTACAAGGCGCTGTTCCCCCTGGATCCACAGCCGCAGGGTCTTGGTGCTCTCATGGCGCGATTCCGCAACGGCAAGGCTGCCCAGAGTTTTATCTGGACGCAGCTTGTCAGCGGTGCGACGTACGCCTTAGCTTTTGTGCACCGGCGACACCCGTATCTCGTCCTGAGGGGAATAGAAGAGATCCCCAACAGAGAAGACGGGGAGCCTACATCGATGGATGCCCATTATCGTGCCGTAGAAGACGTAGCTGTCAAGTTGGTTAGCAAACTGGAACGCGACACCGAGGTTTACTCGGATTATGTGGCGTCGCGGGTTCCAAAGGGCGAGCCTGTAGACTGATTTTTTGTTTGTGCAAGCACATTGTGTACTTACAGGAAAATTGTGCGTTTGCTCTGTATAGCTTGGAGTTGCTTTGCATATAGAGTTTGTTTTGTTTTGGCCTAAGCGACGTGGTTCCCGAGTATAGGGTGCCACGGAGGCGATCTTCCTTGTTTTTGTTTTTGCTCGACAGTGCAACCCCCGAGCTTCGGGTGCTATCCCGAAGTTTGCTTTTGGTCAGCTATACGACGCAGCCCCCGAGTATCAGGTGCTGCAGAGGCGCTTCTCTTTGTTTATGTGTAGCTCAACAGTGCAGCCCCCGGGCGTAGGGTGCTGCTCCGGAGGTTGTTAGTGGTTGGGATACGAAGCAGCCTCTGAGTATCAGGTGCTGCGGAGGCGATTTTCTTTGGCGTGCGGTATGTCGACTCCGAAGATAGAGGAACATTGTGCTTTTATTATGGGAGACAAAGTCTCAAGGATTACATCAGTGGCTGAATAGCCTTATCATCAGTTGTGCTACGCATAAAAGCGTCTTAGTTGCGCCGCATTCCATGGGTTGCGGATGAGTTCGCCTGTCTTCAGGTCCTTCAGGCGGTATGCGCCTCCGCCGATGACCTCGGCGATGATGAAGGGTCCCTCCCATGGGGAGACGAGCTTGTGCACCTTCTTCTGTTTGAGCCTGAGTACCAGGTCTCCTTTGACAAAGGCTCTTGTGCGCAACCGCTTGCTGTGGTAGTTGCGGAGGTTCTGCTAGTAGATAGCCGTTCGGGAGTGCAATGTCACAGGCCTCGTCCAGCAAGTCGACGTCGTCTTCGAGTGCAACTTCAGCGTCGTCTTCATCATACGCGACGATGCGAGGTGCGTCGAAGCGTATGTCATGTGGCAGGACTGCTTCTGCTCCGTACACCATGAAGAATGGGGTATACTGGGTTGATCTGTTTGGCGTGCGTAGGCTCCAGAGCACAGAGGGTATCTCCTCCACCCAAGCACCCGCCGCGCGCTTGAGCGGCACGAAGAGGCGTTTCTTGACTCCGCTGCAGACGAGGCCGTTCGCTGTTGTGGGGCTACCTTTCGGGTGCCCCACGGTGGTGGTACCTGGGTCACGCCAAGAGAGGCCCATGAAGTGTACCGTGTGGCCCAAGTAGCTGGTTAGGCCGGTGATGGTTTTCCTTATTCTGTAACGTGCAATCCGCACCGTCCACCCGAGACCTGGCCTGTGATATAAAGGCCAGGAGGGTGCGTCATCTAGGTCAAGCAAGCAAGACACAAGCAAACCCTAGCGAGATTGCCATCTCGCCATTGTAGCCACCTCGATAATACCAGACAAGCAGGAGTAGGTCTTTACCTCACCTCGAGGGGCCGAACCTGGGTAAACTCGCCCCCTGTTAGCCGTCACAGCCACCAACGTTCATACTCTCTCCCCCTCAATCAACCCGGGGTACACAACCTTGGGATTTGCCGAGTCCACTCCTCGTCAATTGGCGCCGTCTGTGGGAAGAACAGATCGTTGGAGTCATGGTTGCGCCGGCCTCATCTGCAATGAAGAATGGCATCAGCGCCAGGGAGTCGATCTACACCGGCTTCCTCGAGTTTGTCCACCACTCGCCGGCGGATCTCCCGACGTATTCTGAGATGCAGCAGAGCACATGGATTACCTTCGGTAGTCTGCGCTATCTGGTGGACAGTCGTGGAACGCTCCGGCCCACGCTGGCCACGTTGCGCGCGACGGACGCGCCAGCATCTACATCGACTGCGCCGACCGCGGCTTCACCCGCCGCGAAGATCGCATCTACTGCGGCCACGGCAATTGCGTCATCGACTGCCATGAAGATCGCGTCCACTTCGACTGCGTCAGCACCATCCACGACCGCATCAACGGCGACTGCGGTGACCACACCCGCGGTCACCAGAAAAATCGCATCTACTGCAACCCCGGCGCGAAACAAGTCTACCCCGACCTTCTTGTCCGCGCCCCGGATGAAGCCAAAATCTACGCCAATCGCGCCTCCGCATCGCGGAGTCGCCAGTAGCAGTGGCCGTGGCACCCGCCACGTCGCTGTGATCTTCGACTCTGAGCATAGCTCGGACGAAGGAAGCAGGACTGGGAGCATCAGCCCCACTCGACGGGTTTACCCCGCGCAAGTCTATATGGCCAGCCCAGCACGATCCAACGGCGGGGAACCCGTATACCCGCTGGAGGTGACCATGCCGGACAGGGTGACAAGACTCACCATCACTCGGGAGATGGCGATCCAGGCCATGAAGCATGTGGACGAAGGCACGTTCCCTTCACCAGATGAACACTGAGAAGACCAACTGGCGGTCCAATACTTGCTTTGGAAGGAGTCCGAGCGAGTCCGCCAAGAGAAGGCCGATCTGATTCGGCGCAAAGAATTAGCCGACGCGTCGAGTGCCAGGAGGGCAGCACACTCGTTCTTGGCCGGATCGGAGGAAGTCTCGCAAGGAGGACGTCACAGGGCTCGCATGCCACGGGTGCCAGAAGCTGATCGCGTCCACCTCACTCGCAATCTGGAGTCGTCATTCATGACGGAAGATGCGGACGGAATCCCCGTCCCCAAGACACCCGCCTCGGCCCTCATGGCGGTCGAAACCTACCTGCGACTAACACAGCCGCCGGAGGGTGACGCCCACGCCCGCCTTCATAGGCGACAAATTCAATCCCTCAGGGAAGTCGAGGAAGTCCTGGCAAAGTCAGCACCAGCAGAAAGGGTGCACGAGAATCGAGGCCGCCGCGATCGTGAACCCGCACCACTTGCAGACCCAGCCCCAATTCGACTGCGACAGCCGCAGCCAGGCGAAGATGTCCGTAACGTCGTCGCACAGAGAAGGGTGGACCGCAGTCGACGGCTGCGAGCAGCGAGTGCACAAGCCAACGACTGCGACGACGACGACTTCGAGCCACGCGGAGCCGCATGTTTCAGCTTCAACATCCGTGACACGAAGATGCCCAAAGGCTTCAAGCTAACAGCGGAGACACCCAAGTATGACGGGAAGCAAGACCCAAGGGACTGGCTGGAAGACTACCTCATCGCGTGCAGCTGTCAAGGTGGTACTTCGACTACTCGACTACTGCCATGCAGTACATCCAGTTGATGCTCACGGGATCTGCTCGCGGGTGGCTCAACACTCAGCCCAGGGACGCTTTCAGCACCTGGGACGAGTTCAGGAACGCCTTCGTGAAGAGTTTTCTGGGGACATACGCGAGGCCAACAACCCTCATTGAGCTTCAGGCGTGCAAGCAAGGTCGAGACGAGCCACTCCGTTCGTACATCCAGCGGTGGACCTTACTTCGCAACACCATGGACGGAGCCACCTCAGAAGACAGGGTAATGGACGCATTCATGCACGGCGTTTACCGCCGCGACCTCCGTGAGGAGTTTGGTAGGCTTAGGCCGAGGAACATGATCGAGCTCATGCAGATAGCCAACCAGTGGGCAGATGGAGAAGACTCTGTTCGTGATGCACCACGGTCTCCGAGGCAAGAAGCAGGACCTAGAAACTGGCGAGAAGGGCGCCTGAAGAAGAAGCCGCGTTACGTCGGCAACGACTCGATCGAGTTAGTAGCGGCGGGATTCGAAACCCCCCGTGAGAGTGAAAGGCAATACAACCAGGACGGTGGCAGCGGCTACCATGGAGACGGAAGTCGCAAGCGCGAGTGGCGGAGACGCCCACTGACCGAAGAAGAAGAGTTAGAGCAACCCTGCAAGCATCATATGTTTAGGGACCCAGAAACAGGCAAGTGGGGATCCCGCCACCTATTGAAGGATTGCAGAAAGGCGCGTAAGATATACAGGGCGTTTGCGCGGATAGTCCCTCAGAACGGACAGCGTGATAATCAAGCGGCACTCGTGGCACAGCCAGCCGCACAGCTGGCCCTCCAGGCGCCACCTCCTCCTCCAGTCGCCAACCCAGTGCAAGGCAGCGCTGGCCTTCTACCCGCAACAGCAACAACAACCACAGCCACAGCCGCAGGATCCTGCTAACGTGTTCCCGGCAGCACGTGGGCAGATCAACATGATACAAAAGGGACGTCCTTCCAACAGGACCCAGAAAATCATCACCCGCCAGGTCTACCAAGCACTCACCAATCCACCTGCAGTACCCGATTACCTGAGAGGCTCAGAAACAGCGATCACTTTTTCCAGAGCGGACCACCCGCCGGCGATACCACGACCCGGGCACGCTGCTCTGGTAGTCGAAGCTCAGATCGGGGAGTACACCTTGAAGAAGGTGTTCATGGATGGAGGCAGCAGTATCAATATCATCTTCGCCGACACCCTGAGAAGGATGAACAGGTCAACATCCAACCTAACGCCATCAGCAAATACCTTCCACGGTATAGTACCAGGGCAAGCAGTCACGCCCATGGGAACCATTACACTCGATGTTATATTCGGCACACCCGAAAACTTCCAGTGAGAGGCGATCGACTTCGAGGTAGTCGACTGGAAATCACAATATCATGCCATACTGGGTCGTCCGGCCTTCGCCAGATTCATGGCAGTGCCCCACTACGCCTACCTCCTGCTCAAGATGCCGGGACCAAAGGGTGTCATCACGGTGAAAGGCGACTTCGACCGGTCTGATAGCTGCGACCGCGAGTTCAGCAAGATTTCTGAGTTCTTCGGGATGGACGAGCACCTGGAGATGATGGCAGTCGACAACGACAAGACCCTGTTCCCACCACGGAAGAAATCATCCAAGGACGCGGCATTCAACCCAAGCGACGACACAAGGGCCCATCAGGTACACCCGACGGACGCCGACAAGACGGTCAGGGTGTCATCAAGCCTGACTAGCGCATAGGAAAGCGCGCTCGTCGAGTTCCTGCGCGAGAACTGGAAGATATTCGCCTGGCAACCTTCTGACATGCCAGGTATACCAAGGGAACTCGCCGAGCACTCCTTACGCGTCCGCAAAGATGCCAGACCAGTCAAGCAGACCATGAGGCGCTTCGCGGGTCCCAAGAGAGATGCCATCAGCAAGGAGATTGACCGGCTGCTTCACGCCGGATTTATTCGAGAGATAAAGGAGTCAGAGTGGGTAGCAAACCCGGTACTGGTGGAAAAGAAGAAGACGAAGAAACTCCGCATGTGCGTCGACTTCACCGCCATCAACAAATGCTGCCCCAAGGATCACTTTCCGCTCCCGCGGATTGATCAGATCGTCGATTCGACTGCAGGCTGCGCACGCCTATCCTTCCTGGATGCCTACTCTGGGTACCAGCAGATCAGGATGAAAGTCGAGGATCAGGAAAAGACGGCGTTCATCACACCACACGGTGTATTCTGTTACCAGATGATGCCCTTCGGGTTGAAGAACGCTGGAGCCACGTACCAGCGCACGATGCAGGCCTGCTTGAAGGAGCTCATAGGACAGATCATCCAGGTCTATGTCGATGACATAGTCGTCACCACCCGCACAGAGGACAGCCTCATCGACGACCTCCGCAAGGTCTTCGATGCGCTCAACAAGTACCAGATCAAGTTAAACCCAGAGAAGTGCGTCTTCGGCGTCCCAGCCGGAGAATTACTGGGGTATCTTGTTTCTGCGAGAGGAATCGAAGCCAACCCTGAGAAGGTGCAGAACATACTCGACATGCCTGCACCGACCAAGCTTCATGAAGTACAACGCCTAGCCGGCAGAGTCGCAGCACTCAGTCGGTTTATTAGTAAGTTGGGAGAAAAGGCCCTGCCCTTCTACCAACTGATGAAAAAGGCAGACAAATTCGAGTGGACAGAGGAGGCACAGGATGCATTCGACAAACTGAAGCAGACCCTCACAACCCCTCCAGTGCTGGTGGCACCACATGAGAACGAGCCACTGTACCTGTATGTGGCAGCCACGAACAGGGTGGTCAGTACCGTACTCGTAGTCGAGCGGGAGGAAGAAGGAAAGAGTCACCCTATTCAGCGACCTGTGTATTACCTTAGCGAGGTGCTAACTGATTCCAAGCAGCGATACCCGCACTACCAGAAGCTGGCATACGGAGTCTTCATGACGTCCAGGAAGGTGGTCCACTATTTCTCCGAGCACCCGATCACGGTGGTAAGCTCCTCTGCCCTATCCGACATCCTCACTAACCCAGCCGCGACAGGAAGAGTCGCCAAGTGGGTTGTCGAGTTAGGGCCATGGGGGCTGAAGTACGCACACCCGAAGGCAATCAAGGCCCAGGTCCTCCCAGAGTTCACCACAGAGTGGATAGAAGCACAACTGCCTGACGAGCCCGACTTGTCCAATGCATGGACAATGTATTTCGATGGATCCAAAAAATTCAACTCAGCCGGAGCAGGAGTCGTGCTCATTTCACCTAAAGGCGACAAGCTGAAGTAAATGCTGCAGATGAAGTTCTCAACTCCTTCCAACAACGAAGCAGAGTACGAGGCCCTGATCCACGGCATGCGGATGGCCCAGAACTGCGGCGCCACTCGCCTCATGATCTACGGCGACTCCTACCTGGTTGTGCAGCAAACCATGAAGCAGTGCGATGCCATCGCTGACAACATGATAGCCTACAGGGAGCTGTACAATCAACTGGAAGGCCTCTTCGACGGCTGCAGCAATCCGTGGAACGTGGCACAGTTACGCCGCTTCTACGCCTGATCGACCCCAGCTTGTAAGCTTCACCTTGTTAAGTAGCAGCAGGTTTCTTACGCACTCTTTCCCTCGCCAGGGTACCTAAGGGGACTGGAAGGGTTTTAACGAGGCGGCCTGTTTGCGAGAATCAATAAAGATATTTGAAGGAAAAGACTTGTCATTTCTTCCTTTGCGAGCAATCAACCCAAATCCTAGGCCGCCACTCGAACCACTCGGGGGCTCGCGCCATACAGGTCTAAGTCCAGCCTAGGCCGCCACTCGAATCACTCAGGGGCTGCGCCGCACAGGCATAACTCGAAAATCCTAGGCCGCCACTCGAACCACTCGGGGGCTCGCGCCATACAGGTCTAAGTCCAGCCTAGGCCGCCACTCGAATCACTCGGGGGCTGCGCCGCACAGGCATAACTCGAAAATCCTAGGCCGCCACTCGAACCACTCGGGGGCTCGCGCCATACAGGTCTAAGTTCAGCCTAGGCCGCCACTCGAATCACTCGGGGGCTGCGCCACACAGGCATAACTCGAAAATCCTAGGCCGCCACTCGAACCACTCGGGGGCTCGCGCCGTACAGGTCAAAGTACAGCCTTGGCCGCCACTCGAATCACTCGGGGGCTGCGCCGCACAGGCATAACTCGAAAATCCTAGGCCGCCACTTGAACCACTCGGGGGCTCGCGCCATACAGGTCTAAGTCCAGCCTAGGCCGCCACTCGAATCACTCGGGGGCTGCGCCACACAGGCATAACTCGAAAATCCTAGGCCGCCACTCGAACCACTCGGGGGCTCGCGCCATACAGGTCTAAGTTCAGCCTCGGCCGCCACTCGAATCACTCGGGGGCTGCGCCGCACAGGCATAACCCGAAAATCCTAGGCCGCCACTCGAACCACTCGGGGGCTCGCGCCATACAGGTCTAAGTCCAGCCTAGGCCGCCACTCGAATCACTCGAGGGCTGCGCCGCACAGGCATAAACTCAAAAATCCTAGGCCGCCTCTCGAACCACTCGGGGGCTCACGCCATACAGGTTTACGAGTGCAAAACCACACATTCTACATTCAAGGACAAACACCACATGAGCATACATACATGCATATTTACACTAATGCTACAATCTAACATTGTACCGCCAAAGGCTATTGTCCTTAGTCGACAGATTCTTCCTTTGGCGCATCCAGTGGCCCGACAAGTCGCTCTGTATGATCCAGGGTCTGTTCCATCGCCTGACGTGCAGCCGCAAGGGATTCAGCATAATCAACATCCCTAGGCAAGCCATCAAGTATTCTGTCCAAGGGAACATGAGGTCGATGCAGTCGAACATAAGCAAACGCCGTGTTGGCCCCGGCAACAAGCTGACCGAAGACGACCCCCTTCAACGCCCTGCTACTGCGGAACCTCTCCAACAACGCGGGCAATCCAGTCGGCTACTCACCAAGGGGGAAGAACACTCTGTTGATTTGCCAGAGTGCTTTCCTGCAACCTTCAAGAACGAACGCAGCTCGCCAGGTGCGATCCAGCATCCGCGCAAGTATACGGCCCTCTCCCTTATGCACCCAGAATTGACGAGCTTCGACCGAGTTACCGGTAGCTTCCCTCTCCACGCGCTCGTCCACTCGAGTGTTCTCGGCTTGCCAGTCGGGGTTAACAACTGCAATTAACGGGTCAAGATGCAGAACAACACAAGCATGAAGAAATCAAAGCAAAGAAGCTAGAGCCCAACCTTGTAGCTGTCGACATATCAGATCAATCTGGTCAAGAAGGAACCGTTCGCGCTGATTGAACGGCCCAGCGGAACGCGCCCTGAGGCGTTCAAGCTCCACTTCAGCTATCCGCAGCTTCGACTCAAGTTCAGTGATCTTGTTCCTCATATAGTTAAACACCCGCTGGTCGTTCACGCTTCGTCTGGGAGTTGGCTCAGCTGGGTCCTGTTGGCGAGCGGGCACAGCAGAAGAGGTACCCTCACCCTCATTTACACAGGTGGCCCCGGCGACTCCAGGAACAGCATTTTCATCAGGCTGTCAAGTTAAGTGGTGTCAAAAAGAAGCCATATTCATTCTAACAAAAGACTCGATGAGGTACATTCACACGGAGGAATCAGAAAGTGCATTGATTAATAGACTTCATTAAGTTCACTACAAAAGGCGAATCAAAGGGGAGCCCTACTACAACGACTACACTGCAGACTCCGACTGCGAGCGACTCTTCTTGGAGGCCAACTCTGCAGCCCTGGCAAGCTTCCTCTCAAAGGTATCAATTAGCTTAACAGCTAACTGACTTGCTCTTGCCTTGACGCTGTTTAGCGACTTGGTCTTGCCATCGGGCTTTCGAGGAAAGTCGCTGACAACTGCCTCGAAGTCGCCTACAACCTCATGACCAAGCAAAAGCCGGAAAGTGAACTCTGAGCCGCGTACCGTCTGGGCACGCGTGTAGTCCGCCAGGGTGGTCGCCTCGCCTTCAAACGGGGCCGCAAGCGCGTCAACATCGGCCGGCAACGGCTGGTTGGGGAAGATGCTCCGATGCACACTCGCCAGAGCATCCTTCGACTTCTGCAGTTCCGCTGAAGATTGCTGCAGTGCAGTCGAAGCATACGCATGGGCGCGGTCAACGAAGCCAACAGCCGTCTCCAGGTCGACATTCTCACTGGAAGACTCTTCTGGAGGAGCGCCTCCGCACGGCTCTGAACAACGAGGATGACCACACTTATGACACATCAGAAGTCGACACAAGACAAAGTAGGCAATGAGCCGAGATACTAACCTCCGATTGCATTGGCGAGTCCGAGCAAGCGTTCAACCTGGGTCTTCTCTAGATCACCCCGAGTTTGCTCACGCTCTCGAGCTGCACCCAGGGATCTCTCCAGCTCCGCAATCCGCTTCGCCATGCTCTCCTTCTCGCCTGTGGATCATCGGAGCAAGGTCAATAATGAAGATGATCGAAGCACCGCTCGAATGCAAAAGGTTAATACTCACTGTTGGCTTGCTCCAGAGCAGTGCGGAGTCGACCTTCCTCTTTCTCCATTCGCATGAAGGCCGTGGCTCCCTCCAGCAGCTGACGACAAAACGGCTGTGCAAAGAAGCAAAAGTGTCAATCTGTACCCGACTATCCTAGTCACGCACATCTTCGGGGGCTACTCCCATCGGGAGCGCTGTTCGCGCACCCGACACAAGAATTTGCAAAGTTAAGACAGAATATACTTACGTGCCCAAGCAGCTCAGCATCCATGGCAGTCGTATCAGCAGCTCTTTCTGGCCTTGTGGAGGTTGACGTCTTCAACGGCAAGGGATTATTGGCCTCAGGCGCCTCTTCGGGTGCCCCAGTGGTCCGCTCCGGGACAGCCGCGGACTGGTGTTCCTCGTCGCGAGGTGAAGAGCCAGCATCACCAGTGTGATGGCTGTATAAAGAAGCAAAAATTCAGAAAAGCGTCCAAGGAGTTGAAAGAAGAACAAAGACAAAAAGGCGTACTCGCAGAGGCTTACCTGTTGACATCTTCATCCTCGCTGCTCATGGGAGGAGATGCCATCGCCGCAAACCCAGCGGGCGGCGCTGAATTCAGTGGAGGCACAGACAGAGGATCTACCGGCTCACTCGCATCAGAAGACGAGTCGCGGGCTTCCTTGTCCTCCACAACCACTTCCTTCAAAGGTGACGACCCCGACGTGGAGTCGACATTCTTTCGTCTTCGCCGCTTCAGCAGCGGCTCTTCGTCTTCATCATCCTCTTCCACCTCCTCGTTCGGCGAGTGGGCAGAAAGGAGTTCGTCTTCATCGTCGTCCTGCTCGACGACCGTGGCCTCGTTGTGAGGTCCATTCTCCATCAGCGGAGGAAGGCTCACATAAGCCCTTCGATCCTGACGAGCAGCGAGGAGAAAAGCGAGTCAAGAAAAACATTCGACTGAAGCAAAGCAAAGAGAGTTCAAGGTGCTTACCTCAGGTACGGGATTGTTTGGCCCGTATGGTTCGACCGGGCACTTAACGTTGCACGGATCGGCGACCCGGAGGCTGGTGATGTTCCTCACTTTAGTCGCGATCTGTGCATCATCAAGCGAGGTGTCGACTGCAAGCTCCCACATTGGCTCGCGTCGATGCAGCGGCTGCACCTTCAGCCTGTGGAAAGTCGCGATAAGGTGAATGCCACCTGTCTCGCGCCCGAGCGTCGTCAGCAACCCGCGGAGCAGCGCCAGCAGTGGCTTGGTCGACTCCTTGTCCTCCTTTGACAGAGGGTGCGACCAGGCATTGGTCCTTCGCAGAGCTCGATCAGCGGTGAACTCGGGAAGGCCTTCTTGGTCCCACTTGATGTAGAACCATTTCTTCCGCCAGTTCTGGACGGAATCAGATTTCTTCAGCTGGAAGAAGCACGTGTCGCCGCGCAGCTGGATTCCGAAGCCGCCGACAGGGAACGTCTGCTTCGACCGCCCCACCATCCGTCGCACCATGAAGAGCGACTTCCAGAGGTTCCAGTTGGGTGCGATCCCCAGAAAGCACTCGCATAACACAATAAAACTCGCGATGCTCAATACGCTGTTGGGATTCAGATCATGAATCTGAATCCCATAGGCGTAAAGAAGACCACGAACAAAATCGTGGACGGGGAACCCGAAGCCCCGTGGAAGGAATTCCACGAAGCACACGCGCTCCCCATCGCGAGGAGAGGGGATCACATCCTTACCGGGGGCGCGCGTCGTCGCCGTGCTCGTCGGCGGAAGCAATCCTTGTTCGCGGAGGGTGTCCAGCTCCGCCGCCTTCACGGACGATTTCCCCCAGTCGCCCTCCAACTTCTTCATGCCGGCGTCGTCGCCGGCGGCGGAGCCTTCTGCTCCCTTCACCCTCTTCTGGCCCATGGTGCTAGCGGAGGAGGGGAGAGTTTCTGGAGATCTCGGTGCAAATGGCAATGGAGATGAGGCAGCGGAGAAGACGGGAATGGAGGCTTGGTGAACTGTTCCCACGCCGCGGTGAAAATTATATACCGCGGGGGCAGTTCATCCTAGCCGTCATCCACGGAACCGTAACCCGAAGCAACCATCCGGCCGTCCACGTGCCGCGCGGAGAGGGCAACTGTCATCCTCCACTACGCACGGGAACCAAGGCGTCATCATCACCTCGCGAAAGTTTCGCGCCCAACGGTCCAAATTCAACGGCGGCCGCTGCGACAGCGGGCCCACCTCGTCACGTCCCGTCGGGCGCAGAGTGTGCCAGGAAGCGTCATCCTTGATGTCATCCCTGACGTCATTATGGATTCGTATCAAGTAAGCCAACGTCTGGCAGAGCACCCGAATTCATCATTCGAGTGAGACAAGTACATAGTAAGCTATACAAAGCTGATGACACCCGAATTCATCATTCGAGTGGATGAACAACCAGTAAGCTTTCAGAGCTGAGTTTAAGTCAATTCAGTAGGCCATCAAGGCTGAATACAAAGTAAGTCGAGCAAGGCCAGAATTAACTCGAGCATTTCGAGTCATCTTTTTGAGCGGCACGAAGAGGCGTTTCTTGACTCCGCTGCAGACGAGGCCGTTCGCTTTTTCCACTTGTCCATTGGACTGCGGATGAGCGACCGAGGCGTAATTGAGCTTGATCCCTTGCTCCTTGCAGAAATCTTGGAACTCTTCGGCGGTGAAGTTTGTTCCGTTGTCGGTGATGATTTTGTGTGGCACTCCAAAGCGGAACATGATGGACTTGATGAAGTTGACAGCTGAGGTAGCTGCGCAGTTGGTAACTGGCACGGCCTCTATCCACTTGGTGAATTTATCGACAGCCACCAGCAGATGTGTGTGTCCCCCTCGAGATGACTTGCGCAGTGGTCCGACCATATCGAGTCCCCACTGGGCGAAAGGCCACGCCAAAGGTATTGTCTTCAGTTCTGACGCCAGTGCATGAGGTCTTGTTGCAAATTTTTGGCAGCCGATACACCGCTTGACGATGTCCTCAGCGTCCTGCAATGCCGTGGGCCAGTAGAATCCAGCACGCAGGGCCTTGGCGACTAAGGCTCTGTTGCTAGCATGGTGTCCGCACGTGCCAGCGTGGATCTCGAGGAGTAAGGCCCTGCCGTCCTCTGATGCGATGCACCTCTAGAGGATGCCTGATATGCTGCGCTTGTACAGCTCTCCGCCGATAATTGTGAATGCTTTTGAGCGGCGAGTGATGCGCCGTGCTTCGACTGTGTCCTCTGGAAGCTCCTGCCGGAGCATATATGCCAGGAATGGCTTTGTCCAGATGGGCTCGACGAGGAATACTTCGACTGAAGGTTCTGCTGCTGCAGGTGCATCTTCGCTTGCAGCTTCGGTCCCGGTTGCTGGTGTAGAGGGAGCCGCAGGCTGCTTAACCTTGATAGATCTTTTGTTTATCTTCTCTAGGAAGACTCCGGGGGGCAGCTTGAGTTTCAAGGACCCGATGTTGGCGAGGGTGTCGGCCTCCTCATTGCTTGCTCGCCCGACATGGCGAAGCTCGCAACCGTTGAAGTTCCCCTCCATGATGTTATACAGGTTCCTACATGCTATCATGTTCTCTGTTGTCGCGTCGCACTCCTTCATGGTCTGTTGCACGACCAGGTTCGAGTCTCCGTATATCATCAAGCCATCAGCACCGCACTCCTTAGCCATCTTCATCCCATGGATCAGGGCTTCATATTCTGCTTCGTTGTTGGATGGTTTCTCGAAGTCCATCTGTAGCACATAACGGAGCTTGTCGCCTTTGGGTGATATGAGGATAACACCTGCTCATGCTCCTTCGTTCCTCTTGGACCCATCGAAGTACATGGTCCATGAATTGGACGTATCGGGTACCGATGGAAGCTGCATCTCCATCCACTCTGTAGTGAAGTCATGGAGAACTTGAGCCTTGATTGCTTTTGGGTGTTTGTATGTTAGGTCTAGAGGACCTAATTCGATGCTCCATTTGGCGACTCTGCCTGTCGCTTTGGAGTTGTTGAGTATGTCACTTAGGGGAGCCGCGCTCACCACCGTGATGGGGTGCTCTTGGAAGTAGTGTGCCACCTTGCGCGAGGTCATGAATACCCCATACGCCAGCTTCTGATAGTGCGGGTATCTCTGCTTCGACGGAGACAGCACCTCGCTGAGGTAGTATATCGGTCTCTGCACGCCGTGAGCTTTTCCTTCTTCAGCCCGCTCGACTACCAGCACCGTACTGACTACTCTGTTTGTGGCCGCTGTATAGAGATACAGCGGCTCCTTTTCGCGTGGTGCCACCAAGACTGGTGGTGTTGACAGGGTGCGCTTGAGGTCAACGAAGGCGGCTTGGGCTTCCTCGGTCCACTCGAAGCGGTCCGTCTTCTTCATCAGTTGGTAGAACGGGAGTGCCTTCTCCCCAAGCCTGCTGATGAATCGGCTGAGTGCCGGTATCCTTCCAGAGAGCTGCTGCACATCCTTGAGCTTCGACGGTGCCGGCATCTTTAGGAGCGCCTGTATTTTCTCCGGGTTTGCTTCAATGCCTCGCGCAAATACGAGGTAGCCTAGTAGTTGCCCGGCTGGCACGCCGAACACGCACTTTGTAGGGTTCAGCTTGATGGTGTATTTTTTCAGTGCGGCGAATGTTTCGCGGAGGTCTTCAAGGAGCGTGTCTTCCTGCTTGGTCTTGATGACGATGCCGTCAATGTAGACCTGGACATTGCGTCCAATCTGCTCCTTGAGGCAGTTCTGCATCATACGCTGGTACGTGGCACCCGCGTTCTTCAGCCCGAAGGGCATCGTTGTGTAGCAGTAGACATCAAAGGGTATGATGAATGTTGTTTTCTCTTCGTCTTCTTTCTTCATCCTGATCTGGTTATAGCCTGAATAGGCATCCAGGAAGCAGAGGCGTGCGCAGCCTACAGTCGAGTCGACAATCTGGTCGATTCGAGGCAGTGGAAAATGGTCTTTTGAACAACACTTGTTTAACGAAGTGAGGTCGACACACATGCGTAGTATGTCTGTGTTCTTCTTTGGCACCAGGACTGGGTTTGCGACCCAGTCAGACTTCTTGATCTCCCGGATGAAGTTGGCTGCCAGGAGCCTATCAATTTCTTGCCCAATGGCGAGGCGCTTCGGCTCCGCAAAGCGGCGCATCGTTTGCTTGACGGGCCTCGCGTTGGGTAGGATCTGGAGAGCGTGCTCGGCGAATTCCCTGGGTATGCCTGGCATGTCGGCTGGACACCAGGCGAAAATCTCCCAGTTCTCACGTAGGAACTCGACGAGTGCGCCTTCCTATGCGGAAGGCAAGCTTGTCGATACGAGGACCGTCTTCTTAGGGTCCGTCGGGTGCACCTGATGCTCCCTTGTGTCGTTTGTCGCATTAAAGGCAGAGCCTGATGCTGATTGTTTGCCCTCGGGAAAGAGGGTGCGGTCGTTGGTGAGTGCCAACTCCTGGAGCTGCTCCTGTGCCCCGAATGAGTCAGAGATCGTGTTGAACTTGCGATCGCACTCGTCGGATCGCTCGAAGTTTCCGCTGACGGTGATTGTCCCATAGGACCCCGGCATCTTCAGCTTCAGATAGGCATAGTGCGGCACCGCCATGAACCGTGCGAACGCTGGTCGCCCCAGGATGACATGGTACTGCGACTTCCAGTCAACCACCTCAAACTCTATCCTCTCCTTCCGGAAGTTAGCTGGCTCGCCAAAGATTACGTCGAGTGAGATCGTTCCCAAGGGATAGACTGGTCTCCCTGGTACTATGCCATGGAAGGTGTTGACGGAGGGTGCCAGGCTTGTCGTTAGTATGTTCATTCCGCGCAGCGTGTCAGCGAACATGATATTGATTCCGCTGCCACCATCTATGAACACACGGCTCATAGCGAAGCCTCCTATCTGCGCATCCAAAATGAGGGCCGCGTGGCCCGGCCGTGGGACTCGAGGTGGATGATCGTCTCTGGAGAATGTTATGCTGGCCTGTGACCAGTCGAGGTACTCTGGTACCGCAGGTGGTGATTTGACGGCAAGGTGGACCTGCCTTGTTATGAGCTTTTGGTCCCGATTTGAGGGACGTCCTTTCTGGATCATGAACATGCGACCCACGGGCTTTGGGTAAGCATCTTCACCTGCCTGAGGTTCCTCGATGTGTGGTTGGAGCTGGATAGCTCCCGCCATATGTCCCGGAGGCAATGGTGGAGCGTGCGGCGCTCCCAGAGCCAATGCCCCTGGTACCACCTGCGCTTGCTGTTGTTGCTGCAAAAGGAGCCGTGCGTACTGCGCATGGAGGTCTTGAAACTTTTCGCAGTCCTTGAGGAGGTGCTTGGACGTGAGAACACCATTGTCATCCCTGAACATGTGGAATCGGCACGTGTCATGGAGCGTTGGAGGAGGCCGTGGAGCTCGACCACCTCGCGACTCTCACGGCCACCATTCGCGCTTGACTTCCTTGCTGCTTCTGTAACCGGTTGTTCGACTATCGCGCTCATAGCGACTGTCGTCATGGTTTCTTTGCTCGCGGCTATCAGTAAAGCCTGCCGCCACGAGTTCCATGCCCTCCGTGTCCTCGTAGACGCGCGACTTCCTCTTGCGACGGCGGTCGCTGTTGCGGCGACTCCAAGAACCTTGATCGCCATTGACGCCAGGTGTGCCGGCAAGCTCATTGTGTATGGAATCTTCGCCATCCGCCCACTCATTGGCTATCTGCATGTGGTGGGTGATGGTTTTGGGCTTCACTCGACCAAAAGTCTCCCGGAGCTCGACCCGATAGACTCCTCGGGTGAACGCGTATATGGCGTTGTCTTCCGATATCTTCTCCATCGCGTTACGGAGGAGAGTCCAGCGCTGGATGTACTCGCGCAACGTCTCGTCTTCACGCTGCTTGCAGGCTCGCAGTTCCTCGAATGAGGCGGGTCTCTTGTACGTGCAGATGAAGTTGCGGACGAAGTCCTCTTTGAAGTCTTCCCAGCAGGTGTATGCGCCTCTCGGTAGGCTCTTAAGTCAGGCTCGAGCCGATCCCGAGAGCATGAGTTGTATGTACTACATGGCAGTAGACGTCGATCCTCTTTGGCAGGTTACCGCCGTCAGGTAGTCCTCCAGCCAGGCGGACGGTTCTTGCAAGCCATCATACTTCGGGGTTTCCGAGGTTAGCCTGAATCCTTTTGGCATTTTGGTCTCCCGGATGCGTCGACTGAAGCATAGTGAGCCGCAGGGCTCGAAGTCATCATCGGACGACGAGCTGTCGCTTTCTTCCTCTTGAACTGCTCGCCTGGAGCGGTTCCTGGTGACCTTGTTATGCGTTATGGCATTGCGCGCATCTTCGCCCTCGGTGAGTTGGTAGCGTCCCTCGTACCCGCGATTACCGCGGTTTCGCCGGTCGCGGGTGACGTGATTGTCTTCTTCTGGAGCTGCTCGCTCATTTTGCCGCGTGTGACGCGGTTTTCTCGATCTCGGGTACGGTCGCCCGATTCTCGAGTTCTTGTCTCCCGCAGCGGGCTTGACTGGCGGCGATTAACCATGTTGTTGCCAGCTGCTATGATTGCAGCTGGTTGTGGCTCCTCAGGTACCAATGTCGTCCCCATTGTGCCGAGGAACTTGATTTGTTCGCGATGCAGGGCTGCCCGCGGATCGCTCTCCGGCGGCTGTGTAGCCTGCAGGTATGTGGCCACCGACATCAGGACACCAGAAGCAGTCTTGGGGATAGGGATTCCCTGCTCGTCCATAGACATGAAGGACGCCTCCAAATTACGGGTGACGTTGTTCTGATATGGCTCTGGTACCCGCAAGTACCGAGGCTGTGCTTGGGGGTCACGGGATCGTCCGGAAGATTGGACGGACAGACCTGCCCGCCACGCACTCGATATGCTGGCCTGCCTTCTGCGCTCCGCCAGCTCCGCCCTCGTGGCTTCCAGCTTGAGGCTTTCTTGCCACAGCAGGTACTTGTACCATGCCAGGTCTGCTGGTGTGGCGTCGGCTGTCGGTTGGCCATCTGCTACAGCCTTGATTGCTTTTTCACCCATAGCCTGGTTGATGTGGAGCTGCGTCCGCCCGTTCTGCAGGGTGATGACGTATGGGTAGTTCGGCTGTTCACCCCTGTTAGGTGGAGCGTTCACTCCGGTCTCCGTGTTTGCGGTTGCCGTCCTTGCGGCGGCGGCAGCTGCAGCTCCTGCCGCGGCCGTTTCCCCGGGTCCTGATGCTCCTCCTCCTGCAGGCACCGTCATGTATACCTCGATCGGCGAGAGATACGACGTCTGATCGTCGGAGTCGACACTGGAGGCAGACTCGAAGGGTGCCGAGGCTCCGCTGGTGGAGTACGCGGGGTTTGACGGAGTAGATGAGATGTATGGCACGATCGGCATCTCGGTCGTGCGCGCGAAGTCGACGGTTGGCGATGTACATCGTGATGCTGCGACCAAAGGTGATGCAGGTTCGTCGAGCGTTCCCTCCGCGAAATCCGTGCGGGGTGACAGGATGTCCACCGATGCAGTCGATGAAGCGGCGGGTTCCTCCGATGCAGAAGGATGTGCGTCCATGAGACGGAGCGTGCCCCACTTGTTGACGTAGAAGTGCAGCTTGCCAAAGCTCGTCTCCATGCCAGTTTGCAGGTCCCCGAAGGCCGATTGCACAACCGGCGAGTGCGGGTGAAAACCCAGGGAGCCGAAGTAGATCGGCTGTTGCAGATCCGGTGAATCGCCGATGGTCGCTGATGAAGCCGCCGAACCCGTAGATCCAGCACCAGTCTTTCCCACATACGGCGCCAATTGACGTGGGGTTACCACGCCAAATCCCTCGGATGACATCCTCGGGTTGAGAGAATAGGAGAAGAAGATGGTGGTACTGGTGGATTCATCGGCTGACAAGAGAGATTTACCCAGGTTCAGGCCCCCGAAGGTAAAAGCCCTACGTCCTGCTTGTCTGGTATTGATGATGATGAGCTTATAGATGGGTTACAATGGCGAGATCGTGAGATTCGATCTCGCTAGGGTTTCTGGCGGTGAGTATGAACGTACCCTAGGTCGGCGGCCCTCCAAGTCCTTAAATAGTGGGACTGGGTCTCAGGTCCGTTACCGACTAGGTTTACATCTAGGCCTGCCGACCTAATATCTCTGAATCTTTCCTTCGGGGCCTCCTTCCTGGGCCTGATGACATATGGGCCTTTTATTCTCTTCTGCACCAGGGTAGTCCATGGTGGCACACCCGAAAGGTGTACCCACGTCACCCTTCGCAGAGGGAAGCATGGATTAGTCATGTGCTAGAGCTTTTTGTTTTTATGAAACAAAAGTAAGACAATTTTGAGACATGCATTCTTTCGTCAACGACTTCACAACAGAGAAGCTATCTAATCCCCCATAACAAGCAAGGCTTGTAGACTTCTGAGAGCAGCTGGTTTTTAGAGGAGCGAGTATGCTCTTCTTTCTCCTTGGTTTCACCACTGTCCAATGTTTGAGCTGATTTCTCATTTGCATTGCGCGGAGGAGAATGGCGAGTTATATTTATATTTTGCTTAAGCTGCTCTCGGGTTGATTCAAGTGAAGATGTAATCCATCGACACCGGGTGAAAGGGGGGAAATGACCTTGCTTGTCACAAGTTATATCTAGCTCTCTACTGCTCCCTCATGAGCTTAAAAACAGAGGCACAAAAAGGAGTATTTTGAATTTTTAAAGATAGCACATGACAAATTTACTTGGAATGGCAGGAAATACCATGCATAGGTAGATATGGTGGACTCAACTGGCAAGATAGTTTGGATTTGGGATTGGATGCATGAGTGAACCATACACTCAGTACGAATTTTGGGCTTAGCAAAGAAGGTATTTGAAGCAAACATCTAAAATTAACTGGTAACAGAGTAGCATAAGACATTTATCAATCATAACCATAAAAGCTCCACACCGTCTCCAATGTTGACCAAACAATTGTTTTGATGGAAAAATTAGCTTAAAGAGTTAACAACTACGAAACACCACATAGTTTCAAGGTTTCAACAGTATTTCTTTACTAATCAATTCCACTCAAATAACCAGCAAGTTTAACCATTCATCTTAATATCTCAAAATAATTGTGAAGCATCAAGTATCTACACTATGATCTACAAGACTATGCAGGATTTCATTTCATTCCAATATCACATGAATAGCATTTCACCGTTCTAACACATTAACCAAGCAACCATAGCAACTCTCTAACAAATATAAGTGAAGAACAAGAGAGTTTAACATCAACAACTAGCAGCTCTAAACAAGATAAAAGCTAAAAGCGAGAGCTTACTAGCAAACAAATAGTAGCTAAGAATACTCAACAAGATATAAGTGAACCAAAAGAGTATTCAAACGAAAAAGCGGAGCGTGTCTCTCTCCCACAGAAACAAAGCAAGGATCCAACAAGTATATGACCAGCAAACAAACAAACAAAACTGAGTAAAAAGACGCTCCAAGCATAGCACATAATGTGTAAAGTGATAAAAACGAAGTTCAACGAAGACGACCTTATGATAGTCGATGAAGATGAGGGGATGCCTTGGGCATCCCCAAGCTTTGACTCTTGATGGTTCTTGATATTCAGAGGGGGTGCCATGGGGGCATCCCCAAGCTTGAGCTCTGATCCATCCTTGATTTCTTCATATTCCTCTCCTTTGGAACTTAAAAACTCCCTTCACACAAAACTTCTCATAAACTGATTAGAGGGTTAGTGCTCATAAATTAAATATGCACATGTGTTCAACTCATGACAAATTGCAAACAAATTCATTGGACATTAGCTACTGTTTACTAGCCTCAATGTGGCACTCTACCCCTAGAGTATCACATATGACGATGGTAAAGAGACAAATGCAAAATAAAAGCAGAATCTGTCAAAATCTGAACAGTCTGTAAAGATCGAATTTTTCGAGGCACTTCTGCATCTCAAATAAAAAACTTTAATACTAACGAAAGATAGATAAAGCATCAGTCTTGCTGTCAAAAATTATCAGAAAATATAAAATGCTGGCGATTTTAGGATTTTCGTGCAACAGGCGCACAGAATCTGTTTTTGGACAACAACACAATACCACCTCGCACTTCATTGCATTAGAGGCTAAACTTGGCACAAAAAACCAAAAGAAAAAGATACAATCAAGTTGCTACAGAGGCAACAACTCCATGACTCAAGAAAATCAAAAAGAAAACTAAAAGTAAAATATGGGTTGCCTCCCAACAAGCGCTTTTTCTTTTAAGCCTTTTAGCTAGGCATGATAATTTTAATGATGCTCTCATAAGAATAAGAGTTGGAACGTAAAAGAGAGCATCATGAAGCAAATATCAAACACATTTAAGTCTAACTCTCTTCCTATGCATAGGCATATTGTAAGAAATAAATCATTGGAGCATAAAGCATTAAGCATAGGAAGACAAAGCAAGTGCAACATTAAAACCTTCAACATAAAGAGGGGAAACTTCATAAGATGAAAATTTATATAACCACGCTTCCTCTCTCATAATAACTTTCAGTAGAATCATAAGAAAACTCAATAACATAACCATCACATAAAGCATTTTTTCTCATGATTCACATGCATAAAAGTATTATTATTACTCTCCACATAAGCAAAATCCTTCTCATTAGTAATAGTGGGAGTAAAACTATCATAACCATCATTGTAATCATCATAAATAGGAGGCATATCATAATCATAATAAACTTTTTCCTCAATAGTAGGTGACTGAAATATCACATTCATCATTATAATCATCATATATAGGAGGCATAGTATCATCAAAGCAAATTTCCTCCTTCCAGCTTGGGGACTAAAAAGATCATATTCATCAAAACCGGCATCCCCAAGCTTGCAATTTTCCATAGCATTAGAAACAATGGCATTCAAAGAAATCATACTAATAACATTGCTACTAGCATGATTGTTATGCAAATAAAGTTCCATAGGTTTTTAATTTTCTCTTCAAAAGCATCATGACCAATTTCAAGATAAATTTTATAAAGCTCAATAATTTTTTTGTTGTTTTCCATTAAACCGAACTAGTGAAATAAAAACAAGAAACAAAAATATTTAATTGCAAGATCTAAGAAGATACCTTCAAGCACTCACCTCCCCAACAACAATGCTAGATATTAGCTTCGTCGTCGGAGTGTGAGTACCGTTTACCTTACCTCCCCAGCAACGGCGCCAGAAATTAGCTTGATGTCTACTACACACCTTCTATTCTTGTAGACTTGTTGGGCCTCCAAGCGCAGAGGTTTGTAGGACAGCGGCAAATTTCCCTTAAGTGAGTAACCCAAGGTTTATTGAATCCACGGGCGGTAGAGGTCAAAGATATCCCTCTCAAGGCAACCCTGCAATTAAGATACAAGAAGTCTCTTGTGTCCCCAACACACCTAATACAATTGTCAGTTGTATAGGTGCACTAGTTCGGCGAAGAGATGGTAAAATGCAAGTGATATGGATGGTAAAAGGTGATTTTGTAATTCTGTAATAAAAATGGCAGCAAGCAAACAAGTGACAAATGGACTAAAAACGGTGTATCAATGCTTGAAAACAAGGCCTAGGCTTCATACTTTCACTAGTGACTACTCTCAACATCATTATATAATTAAACACATAATAGTTCCACAAAAACACATGCATGTTAGACGTTACTCGGAGATCATTCTTTCGTGGATCAAATAGGATGAGAATTGCGTAGGCTACGAAAAGCACACCTTAAAGTTCGTATTCCACATCTATGGACACTTCATGCTGTCACTATCCACATCCAAAGATAGTACTGACAAACACCACAACCTATTTTCTTGAATAGTCTCTTTCTTCAATAACACAAGCATCAAGAAACCTCATGATCTATTAAATCCAACAAATAAAGAACAAACTCATGATGAAGATCCTTCCAATCTATTATCCATAGAGTCACACACGGCACCCATCCTATCACCGAGGTACCATGATCACAACTGATATGGCTAAGGTAGTCCGATCTTTCGATGAGATAGAGATACGTCGATTCTGGTGGAGTTCGACCTTGGCGATCCGACTTCCACGTACTAGTACGTAGCGCCAATGCAATCGCTAAACCAATCTCCGGGAGTTACCGATCCTGCAGCAGCATGATCAGCCTGACCAATTGGTGTAGTTCTACCTGCGATCGAGGAACAAGTAAGAACCAAAGATGCAATCACGAAATTGCAGATGAAGTATGAGCTTTATTGAAAAGGCGGGATTCCGTAAGCGGTCTTGATCTGGTCGTTGGACATAAACCGAGTACACGAAGTTGCAGCAGTTGGCTAACTTTTAACTAAACAAAATCAAAGTCTAAACGATGACCTAAGTGGGGTATATAAGGAGGAAAGGAAGGGGAAAACTGACTCAACATTAAAAGTAAAAGAAAGGCCCTTCGCAGAGGGAAGCAGGGATTAGTCATGTGCTAGAGCTTTTGTTTTTATGAAACAGAAGTAAAACAATTTTGAGACATGCATACTTTCGTCAACGACTTCACAACAGAGAAGCTATCTAGTCCCCCATAAACAAGCAAGGCTTTAGACTTGTGAGAGCAGCTGGTTTTAGAGGAGCGAGTACACTCTTCTTTCTCCTTGGTTTCACCACTCTCCAATGTTTGAGCTGATTTCTCAGATTTGCATTGCGCGGAGGAGAATGGTGAGTTATATTTATATTTTGCTTAAGCTGCTCTCGGTTGATTCAAGTGAAGACGTAATCCATCGACACCGGGTGAAAGGGGGGAAATGACCTTGCTCGTCACAAGTTATATCTAGCTCTCTACTGCTCCCTCATGAGCTTAAAAACAGAGGCACAAAAAGGAGTATTTTGAATTTTAAAGATAGCACATGACAAATTTACTTGGAATGGCAGGAAATACCATGCATAGGTAGATATGGTGGACTCAGCTGGCAAGATAGTTTGGCTTTGGGATTTGGATGCACGAGTGAACCATACACTCAGTACGAATTTTTGGGCTTAGCAAAGAAGGTATTTGAAGCAAACATCTAAAATTAACCGGTAACAGAGTAGCATAAGACATTTATCAATCATAACCATAAAAGCTCCACACCGTCTCCAATGTTGACCAAACAATTCTTTTGATGGAAAGATTAGCTTAAAGAATTAACAACTACGAAACACCACATAGTTTCAAGGTTTCAATAGTATTTCTTTACTAATCAATTCCACTCAAATAACCAGCAAGTTTAAGCATTCATCTTAATATCTCAAAACAATTGAGAAGCATCAAGTATCCACACTATGATCTACAAGACTAAGCAGGATTTCATTTCATTCCAATATCACATGAATAGCATTTCACCGTTCTAACACATTAACCAAGCAACAATAGCAACTCTCTAACAAATATAAGTGAAGAACAAGAGAGTTTAACATCAACAACTAGCAGCTCTAAACGAGATAAAAGCTAAAAGCGAGAGCTTACTAGCAAACAAATAGTAGCTAAGAATACTCAACAAGATATAAGCGAAGCAAAGGAGTATTCAAACAAAAAAAGCGGAGCGTGTCTCTCTCCCACACAAACAAAGCAAGGATCCACCAAGTATATGACCAGCAAACAAACAAACAAACAAAACTGAAAGTAAAAAGCCGCTCCAAGCATAGCACATAATGTGTAAAGTGATAAAACGAAGTTCAACGAAGACGACCTTATGATAGTCGATGAAGATGAGGGGATGCCTTGGGCATCCCCAAGCTTTGACTCTTGATGGTTCTTGATATTCAGAGGGTGTGCCATGGGGGCATCCCCAAGCTTGAGCTCTGATCCATCCTCGATTTATCATATTCCTCTCCTTTGGAACTTATAAACTCCCTTCACACAAAACTTCTCATAAACTGATTAGAGGGTTAGTGCTCATAAATTAAAAATGCACATGTGTTCAACTCATGACAAATTGCAAACAAATTCATTGGACATTAGCTACTGTTTACTAATTCTTACATCTTCCTTTGTGTTGATTTCAAACACTTTTGTCATGGAATTATTATCCTTGTGAATTAGTCAAATATGTTGATCACATTGTTTTCATGTCTTTGACATACTATTTATGAAAGGTTTTGCTTGGATGATTCAACTTGTTTATTCATTGCTTTCTTGCTATCAATTATAGTCAATCGTTTTGTATCTCTTCATTCACATCCTTTGATTTGCATCACTATCTTGATCAAGAATGTGTTGGTCGCATATCTCATCAAAAATTATTTGTTATCACTTACCTACTCGAGGACGAGTAGGAGTTAAGCTTGGGGATGCTGATACGTCTCAAACGTATCTATAATTTTTGAGTGATCCATGCTAGTTTTGTGATATTGTCACATGTTTTTACTGTCATTTATATCATTTTTATGCATTTTGTCAGACTAACCTATTGACAAGATGCCAAGTGCGAGTTCCCTATTTTTGCTGTCTTTTTGTTTCAGAAATTTACTTCTGGAAATATTCTCAGAATTGGACGAAAATTTACGGGGAATTTTTATTTGCCACGATGAAGTACCAGTCCGAAGGAGAGCCGGAGGGGAGGCCCACAGGGCAGAGGCGCCCCCCTGCCGCGGCCTGGGGGTCACCCGCGGGTGGGGCCCGCCCCTGCCCCTGGGACCTCGCCTCGACGCCCTCCGATGCCTATAAATTGCCTTTTACCCTAAAAATGTGGAGGCGGCCATTATTTTCCAGAAACTCGACCCCGACGTGCCGTCACCGAAAACCCTAGTTCGGGGTCCAATCTGAAGCTGATCCCGGCACTCTGCCGGAGGGGAGATCGATCCCGGAGGGCTCTTCATCGTCATGCCTTCCTCCGGAATGATTTGTGAGTAGTCTCACCTTGGACTATGGGTCCATGGCAGTAGCTACTTGGTAGTATCTCTCTCTTGTGCTTCATGTCTTATGATCTTGTGAGCTGCCTAACATGATCAAGATCGATTATTGTAAAGATATGTGATGTGTTTGCTGGGATCCGATGGATTATGAAGTTATGTTCAGATTGTGCATGATTCTTATATGAGTAGTTTATGTTCTTGCATGCTCTCCGATGTGTGTAGTTACTTTGGCCAAGTGATTGTGTGTATCTCCAAGAGAGGGTATTTATGCTAGATAGTGGGTTCATGCCCCCTTTTGTTCCTGGGCACGAGTGACAGAAACGTCTAAGGGCGAGGGTGTGCTGTTGGTACTAAGGGTAAAACAGCGGTGTTAATGTCTCTTTTGATATTATTATTGCTTACTTCATGCACTTTACTTAATGCAATTGTCTGTTGCTTGCAACTTAATACCGTTGGGTGACAGGCTGGATAGTGATCCCACGGTGGACTTTTTAGACAAAGACGCAGTTGGACTCAACGGTCTTTGTTCCTTGTCATGATGCCTCCATAAATATTATCATGTCCTTTTTGTCATAGCTAAATTGGGTTTGTATCATGATCTTGTCAATTGCCTAGCTGTAATTCGTTCACCCATCACATGCATATTTTATTTACTTGAGAGACTCCACTAGTGAACCCATGGCCCCCGGTCCATCTTTTTACATTGTTTACAACCTCATTTACTTTCTTTTAATCATCATTACTCCTCTGGTCACTTTTCATATTTCATCTATTTCATTATACAATTAACCGCTTTGTTTTCTGCGAGACCGGAAAGATTGACAACCTTTCCGCCGTTGGGGGAAAAGTATTTTGGTTGAGTGTGTGCAGGTCCACGTCTGTTGAAGGTCAAGCGCCAGAGATCTTCAACATTCACCTCGTTGTTGATTTCAAAGTCCTACTGGTTCGATAAACCTCGGTTCGTTAAACGAGGGAAAACTGCTACTAGCTGCAATTCCGCCTTCGCTTGGGGCACCACCCAACTTATTTTAATACAGCAGCACAGCGCCGCCAGGGCTCTCTTTTCCCAAAACCTATTCTGCCGAGTCATATCAAGGACTGGCAGAAATCTTGCTTCTATTGCAAGCAAACGTCCCCTGCGGACGAGCCCCATCTTCCCGACTTCTCTCTTGATATCCTCTAGATAAATGCCAATATGAAGGCAGAGTGCTCTAAAGATGCTCGTCCAAAAGTCGACTCCTTGATGAGACGATTCCGCGCTCTTGTAGCGCATGGACTCGGTGGAATGGACCTGGTGCTCTGCTGGACAACTTGGAGAATCCAGCCACTTAGTCCAAGGACTTGGCTAATTGTCGAGTACACTCGTTGTGTGATGGACGACCTCCGGATGACGGAGAATCAAGCGAGCACCACTGATATTAATCGGTTGGTGAAGAAACTAACTGGCAAGTTGGTGAAGGACCAGGAAAGCTTTGGTCTTTCACCTTTCTGTGTAACAACTCCTCCTCCAGCTGTAAGTTGTTCAACACTTGTACTTTGACTTTACTCTTGTTGTATTTCAACTTTTTCTTTATCTGATTGAAACTTTCTGAACTTATGCATAGCTTACTGATAGCTGGTGGTCACCCAATGACCAAGGTGCCAGCGTTGAGAGCGACGAGGGCAATGAAGAAGAAATCCGGGAGTCCTCTCCTGAGGCTCCTGATGATGATGCCAGGGGTCCTTCCGCTAGGGACCCACCAACTGCTGTGACGACTTCCTCTGGCGATTCGTCTGGTGATAAGGACCCGGCCCCGACTCCTCGTAAGACTTTGAAGAGAAAGAGCGAACTGGAGTCCCAAAGGTGCCCCTCTCACGTCTTTCTCCACCTCAAGCTGATCTTACTAAAGATCACAAACAATCACAGGTCGTACTAGCCGCCAGGGAAAGGAAGCTGAGGAGTAATGGTCCAGCTGACGCTCCACTTGTGATTCCTACCACTCGGAAGCGCAAGTCGCCCACTGCTTCTCCTTCCTCGGCCGAGGACTCATATGACTCCAGGGCCATGCCATCTTCTGACTCCAATGCCTCCCTGGACTTGGAGACCAATGCTGGGTAAATCAACTTCTTCACTTGTATTATCCCGACTTGTTTGCATTTCCTTTGCCTGCATCTTTTCATGATTTTAACCTATCTAACTCTTCTTTTTAGGGCTCGGCCTTCAACTAAAGTTACAAAACTTTCTGCTGCAACCGACGTTACATCGGCACGCCAAGATGATGCCCCACTGTCAACTTCAACTAGCACAAAGACGACTCCTTCAGTGGCTGCTTCCACTGGGGTCACTATTGCTGCTATGCCACCACTGGCTCCTCAAGCCGAGTTGATAACTCGAACCCAACCTTTTCCTGCCACAAAGCCACAACCTGGGGCCCAAACTGTACATGCTATGACGAGTACTTCCCAGGTACCTCTCCCAGAATCTCACAAGGGACCTGCAGATCCTGCTTCCAACCTTGTTGTTGATTATAGCCGACTCCATATTGGGGAGAACAAATCCTTCATGGATGCATGGGATGAGGCTTTCAAGTGGAATGAAGAGTCCACCAGGGTGAAGGGCGAGGAGCTGGCCAGCTTGATGGCTTTGAAGATGGTCCATACTGTAAGTTCTTCACCTTTTCTTGTACAAATTATTACCTCTTAACATACCAGTAGCCCCCAAGCACCTACTGTAGTGACTTGAGACTTAAGGTAGGTGCTTTATGCTTTACTGTCATCTCTTGTAGAGAGAAAAATTTGAACTTCATGCCTATAGCCCCCAAGCGCCGAGTTGTTTTTAACTTGCAACAACTCGAGCTTAAGACTATGAAAAATTCTCATATGCCTTTAAGATTTTTGATCTGTGAGTAGCCCCCAAGCGCCGGGTTGTTAGCAGAGCTTAATAGACTCTGAAACCTCTGTCTTTGATTTTTAAAATTGATCCATGAGTAGCCCCCAAGCACCGGGTTGTTAGCCTGCAAGTTCCTCGTAGCCCCCAACAACTCGGAGCTACCATCTGAACTGTACTGTACTAGTGAAAACTGAATTATGAACCCTCGTAGCCCCCAAGTTCCTAGTTGTTTGATCACAACATCTTGGGACTCATAGGCCAATTTCCTCTGCTTTCACTGAAAACCTTTAACTGGTAAATTTGTCTTGCACTCCTTAAAGAAAAGAACTCCCTGTAGCCCCCAAGTGCCAAGTTGTACCTCTTTGACGACTTGGAGCTACCTCTAACATGTAACTCTTTGTGTTATTGTTACAGGCCACTGTCTCTCGTATGCAGAGAGATATGTGAAAACTTGAGGAAAAGGCGGCTTCTTCCGCCAAATCTGCTGAATTTGAGAAGAACCATGCTCTCCAGCTTGAGAGGGACTTGAAAAAAGTCTGTGCCAAGCTGGAAGATGAAAGGAGAACTTCTGCTCATAACAAGAAGATTGCAGAGAAAGCCATCAAGGATTTGAACGTTGGCCTTGACCGCTGCCGCACTAGCATCAAAGTGATGATCCAGCGCATCTTTGGTACTTTCTGTTCTTTCTCTGTTTTGTACTTGAACTGTTAATTATTTGCCTTGCTATACTGATCTACTGCAATTCTTTCAGGCCCAGCTTCTTCAAAAATGAAACTAGGAGTCGGCCCACAAATGAACGAGCTGCTGGATCATTGCCATGGCTTGCAGGAGGGTGCCAAAGCCATTGTCACTTATCTGTCTCCCCAGAAGAAGTGTCCTTCAGCTCCTGAGCGTCTGGTGAGAGAGTTATCCCGAGCTCCAGCTTATGTGAAGGCCTGGAAGGAGTCCTCTTTCAGGCGTGCAGTTGTCCGAGTCCTTGCCTTGACCCGGGCATATTATCCAACGACTGTGGATCCTGCACTGTTGACCTTGGGCAAGCCGGAACAGCATGAAAATGGCTCCCCTTTCACCAAAGATGACTTTAAAAGATTGCAGAGATCGGTGAGGCCTTTTGCTTGTCAGATTCTCAGCAACATGGACTCCGAGATATGGACACACCAATACGACTCCAACAACCAGAAAATTGTCATGGCGACTCCTCCAGTTGTGTAGTTCGGCCGTCCTTCACAATTGGGTGTTGGTGCGTCCACTTCCACGGGTCCTACATCTTCAACTCCTGCAGCACCTGTTCCTGCTCGAGCCCGTCCAGAGGATGTTGTCGACTCTCAGAATCCAGATGAAGGAGCCGTCCCTGCGACGAAGGACCCCTCTGCACCTGGCAGCTCTGCCCAAGGTGCTGCTGCTAATGCTCCAACTTCCATTTCTGTTCCTGCACAAGAGGCTCTCCCTTTGGATGATGCTTAGACCTTGTATTTAACTGATGCCGTGTTGTTCAGCTTTTGGGATGTAAAACTTTTATCTTTGTAATGACATGCTTTGCATATCTTAGTTTCATGTGATGGGCTTTGCTTTTTGCCCAGTTTATCTAAATTGTTTTGGTTCTTATAACCCATCTAAAATTTATACTGATGAATAAGTAGGCCTCACGTGACTTTTACTAACAGTTTCGCTATAACAAGTCCAACTTCTCCTTAGTCCTTTTTGGGTTTCATAGGAGTTCAGGACGACTCATGCCTGTAGTATTTAGTAAAAATTTGGCGAGTTGCATCTAACTTACCAGATAAAAATCAGGAACGAGTCGGCTTCTGCGCCGGGTCCAAGAGTCTAAAGCTTGAATTTTTTTCTGAAAGACAAGCCCCTAAGAACCTCAAGATCAAAATGTAATAAAGCACACATACTGAGTGTTTCGACAAACAATTTCAATTTCAAATGCAGTCGGCCTTTATTTCCTTTGATCAAGTGTAACAGCCCCAGATTAGTACCCTAAAATATGGGCTAAATTTTCACTTTTTGCTTTCCATTGCATCATGGCATACATGGTTAAATTGCTATTGTTAAACAAAGCCACACTTGGGAAACATCTAAAAGGGAAGAAAAACCTTCCCAAAGTTTCAAACCAAATACATTACTCATTTTGGCAAAACCCATTTGTTCTTGAGTCTTAAAATTGTCCAGGAAGCTCAAGGATATATTTTTATAAATAATTGTCAAGGGCTAAAATTATTAACAAGCAAATCAATAAATTAAGAATCCAATTTTGGTTCAAATCAAATACTATTTTTGGAAACTAAGTTAGACCTTTCAAAAATTCAAAATAAAATTATGTGGAGCTTCATTAATATAATATGAGCCTCCATAAATATTTTCATAATTTATTGAATGGCTTAACTCCTCCAAATAAATGCAATTTGGGAAATTATTAAAATTGCCTTAATTAAACCCTATGACCAAATGTGGTGCAAACCTCTTTATCTTGCCACCCCAAATTTTGTGGAGTCTCTGCCTGGCAAGGGGAGCCTACTCAAGTAATTTCATAATTTTAGAGAATGTTAAAATGCTCCAAATAAATGCATTTATGCAAATTATAAAAAATGATCAAATTGTAACAATATGAATAAATGTGAATCTAAACAAATTATTTTGGAACACAAATTTTTGTGGAGCTTACTCATGACATAGGGAGCCCACATGAATTTTTCCATAATTACTGAAAATGCTTAAATGGCTCCTTTAAATAGCTCAAACCTGTTGTTTTACAAAAATCAGAAAAGGGAAAGGAAATGTTCAAAATTCTGACACTGGGCCACCCCCGTCAGCTCCTCTCCCTCACCTCCTCACTGTGGCGCCATGCTTCCCTGGCGCCATGCCGTGGCCGAGCTGCTCCAGCACGTTGTCGTGCCCCCCCTGGGGTTAAGGAGACCGCCGAGGTCGCCCACCTGCCCTCCCCTCGCTCACCTACTCCCTCCCCTTCCCTCCTCTCTCCGAACCCTAGATCGAGCTCCAGGTTCACCATGGCCGCCGCCGTCCCTTCCAAATCGCCGGCGACCGAGGACGCCTCGGAGCAAATGGATGCTGCCATCACCTCAGCCTCGACCTCATCTCCCTCTCCACCAGTGGAATCGGGCCCGGAGGCCCGGGACCGACGACTGCGTCCTCGATTTCCCCCGCGTCTGGCCGCTGCCCGCCGAGCTCCTCGTCGTCCCCTCCGTCGACTCCGGCCACCAGGACGCGAGCTGGAGCCGCCACCGGTTCCGCGTCGTCAACCTCTGTCGTTCCGTCGAGGGCCTCGGGCCGGGACGCCCTCACCTGGGTGTGCTACGCCGCCCCCTCCCGCGCCAGCCGCAGCATGCTCAGCACGCCGCAGTCGTTCTCCCCCCCCCCCCCCCCCCCCCCCCCCCCCCCGTCCCCGTCCCCGCCACGAGCAGCCCCGGCTCGAGGGTGAGTTTCTCGCCCTGTGCCCTCTCTTCCTCTCCCTCTGCTCGCTCCCAACGCGCATCTGCCCGTCGCAGTCGAACGCCACCGTGCCGTGGTCACCGCCCCGACCACGCCGGTCGTGGCGTTTGACCGGCCACCCTCGTTTGCTCGATCGGCCGTGCCCCGGCCTGGGCCGGCCCAAAGGCCGGCTGGCTCGGGAGGGTGCCCGACCTCGTGCGCCCAGCCTGGGCCGGCCAAGGGCCGGACCCTTCGGGCCATCCCCCGGCCTGCAGCCCGGCCTGGCCGGCACAAGGCCGGCCTGCCAGGGTTTGTTTTGCCTTTTTCAAATAAAAACTGATTTTGAATATTTGTTATCTATTTGAATAATGCTTCAAAAATTGCAAATTAAATATCAAATTGCTCAGAAAAACATTTCCTATCATTTGGTAACATTGCCTTGCCCTTTTGAATAAATAAATTTGCCTTTAATTAAGAATTCCTAAAATGGGTTAAATAATACCCAAATTGGGAAAATCATAACTTATTAAATATTTATCCAAAAATTATGAATAAAATATCAAAGTGATCAACATGTCAAATGCTATCAAACCATGTACTTATCACATCATGATCACAAATATTTATTGATATTATTCATAATTTGATTTAAAAGAGTTAAATCCAAATAATTATTTAAATCACTATTTATTCCTCGGTACTCAGAAAATTACAAATTAGGTACCAAAATGATCGGAAGAACAAAACCTTTTTAATCATGTCATATTCATTCATATTTGAGCAAATTCTAAATAATGTTATCATTTATGAACAATTGGACATTAAGTTAAATATGTGTTTTTCCAAATAATTGCCCTAATTATTTGGAACTCCATTTAATTTGTTAAATAAATTAAATGTTGGTATCTTTGCATCAATTTGACATGTCATCATGTGATTGCGCATTGCACCTTGTGTTCGTGTGATTTATTTGTTCTTTGTATTTTATTCTGGGTACCGATAGATTCCGGAGTTGAGGTCACCCCGACCTATCCCGACGAGCCGTACTACACGCCCCGGCAGCAAGGCAAGAGATAACCTAACCTTCTTGGCATCTAGCATCCTAATGTTTTATAAACTTATTTTATCCACCATAATATTGCATGCGATTCAAATGTCATTTTTTATCAAGACATAGAGTATCCTATGAATGCATGTTTTTCCCCGAGCCAATCACATGTATCCCTACCTATGAACCTTAGAGTTGATGTGTTGGCCGGAGACAAGAATATAATTGTTGTATTATATGCTTAGAAATGCTTAGCCATGCTTAGTTAAAATGCTTTATTGTCCGTTGATTTAATTCCATGATGATGATGTTGATGGAATGTCGGACATGGTGGTTACTTGTGGTTACTAAATTAATTTGCTTAAAAAGGCTTGGGTGAGTTGCCATCGGGGACAGTGTTTTGCCTCACTCTTGCCCCTAGCTGCGAGTTCTTGTCTCTAGACTCAAGATCGAGCGTGCTGCCATTGGTGGGTGTATGGGCGCCTTACTGACCAAATAATTTGTGAGGGGCTTGTCAAGGGTCCTCTAGTTTGCTATTTCCATTTGCGCGTGAGTGTGTGGGTGGAAAAAGGAACGAGGATGGTGGTGTTTAGGATGTGGCCGCGGGGCAGGGCGTTGGAGGCGCTGAACCCATCCTTCCGCACACTGATGGCCCTTGAGTAAGCCTCATGCATTGTAAAGGTGTAACCGCGCCCGCTCGCCGGCCTTCCCCGGAAGAGGGCCAATTAGGTGAGCCGGATGGTACCAATAGGTAAAATAGTACACCCCTGTAGGGTTTAATCTTTTCGAAAAGCCGTGTCCGTGGTTATGGACGACTTGGGAACGGATATACGAGACCATAGAGAATCTTAACCTAATTAAAATTTGGCACCTAAAGGTTGCATTACAACGTGTGACCAAAGGTTCATTTCCTCGAGGGGGATTCGAGGGAGTGCCTTTGTGTGAGATGAGTGGTTATGGCTACAAGTAGGTTCGATGAGAACCGAAGATGAAAGTTTACTCTCTTCTCCCCTTTATGAAAAATATTCTGAATAGACGATGCCTTGTGTCTTTTTATATCTTTTAAATGAAAATTAGCTTTATGCAAAAGAACTACATATACATCTTTAGAGCTTCCGTCAATCTTTGGGCCTATATCGCCCTACTAAACTTGCGAGTACGTCGTACTCAGTCTCTCTTTGCTGCCTTTATATTTGTATTTCAGAGGAGGACGACACCGAGCAGCTAGGTGGGTTCTTCATGGACGTCGACTAGTAGTCCGGGGTTCCCAGGTGGCAGCTTGGGACCGTGGAACAAGCTGGCTGGGATCTTTTATTTGTAGGCCTCTTAGGCCATATATTTGCATCTTGTTGTTAGACAACACTACCCGCTTTCGCTTGATGTATTGTTGGATCTGTGATCCTTTTGTGTGTAATATTTGTATCTTCTCTTATATGAGTTGCTATATGCTTTTGTGTCGTAGAGTCTGCAATGTGCCAGTTGTTCCACAAGTCTCGGTCTCTTTACTATACGTGATAGTGATGTCTAAGCTTATGGCATGATCGAGGTGTTGTGTGCCGATGATCCATTCCGAGCACACCTGCCAATGAGTTTTGGCCTGGGATTGGTAAACCCAGTAACCCTCGATTGTGTAGCATGACCGGTTGCACAACGCTTCACTATATAGTTCTGGGGTCGGGGCGCTACATGTTGGTATCAGAGCAGGACTGCCTCTAGGAAACCCTTTCTATTGGTCGATGTCGAGTCTAGTTCGTGAAAATTATTTTTAACCTAAAAATGAGTTGTGAAAACCTTCTTAGGATTCTTTTTACTCCTTACCCAATTCACTCTGATCTCGGTGCCATCTTACCTCTATTTGATTTTAACGATTTTTTGATCGTCGGCAACTTCTAAATCTCTAGGATCACGGGGTTGGGTTCTATCTTTAGTTAGTGGTTAACTTCCTCGTCTGCCAGATTCTAAAGCCGAAGAAAGGAAGTGTTGCGGATCGTCAAAAAAAATCCCTGCTTTAGCCCAAGATCTTGAACCGAAGGTCCCGGATTGTGCTAGGGCTCAGGTGTAATGATTCATGAGGGTTGTCACCCTTGTGAGCATTATGCTATTGTGGGTCCCAGTGCATGAAGCTGATCTTTAACCCAAGATCTTTTTCGTTGAACCCTAATGTTAATTCAAACCCTACATCAGGTTGGCAAAATTGAAGTTAGTCTTCAAGCTCGAGGTTGCAGCCGTAATTGTTTTCCTCGAGAATGCTTTTCTTCGTCACTAGCTTTAGCTAGGCTCTCTGTCATGGAATCATCTGAATCACGACGGGATTGCTCTTAGCGAGTTTTTCCATCAATAATTGTGATTCCTCCAGTAACGACCGGTTCTGAAACCCTTTCTGCACTAGTTGTCAGAAGAGTGCTAACAAAGGCTTCGGCAATATCTTGGTATTGTTGTTAGCTTGTTCTTGCTCTAGATCTGTTGTCCGACCTCTATCTGTCCGTTGACCGTCAAGTGTATCGTGCATTGGGATGTTCTGATGCATGTTACCCTTGTGGTTCGTCAAGGCATTCCACTTCGGGATGTCAGGAGAAACAAACTCCGGTACCTTGTCCATCTCTTGGCCAGGTCAAAGTTTTGTAATTCGCGGAGTAAGAGCTTGTTTAGCTTTTGTTCCGTTCCACCTTGGAGTGTCACACTCTTTTATATCGAGAGGTCGTGCTTAGTTTCATGACGTACTTGATGAAGTGATGCTCTTACCCTTCCTTATCCATCTACCTCCGAGCTACTCGGGCTCGAGAATGTTGAGGATGAATATCGTTGTGGTAATCGAATATTCTTAGCAATTGTTATTGCTTCGAATCCAAGAACGTTGGTGGCACTCTTAGACTGACTGGTAATCCTGTCCTCGAGCTGAGTTGTCGGAGCTGCCAAGTCCATTCGTCTAGGTGCACCCTTCGGTCAACGAGTTAGATTCATTTCGAAACTCCCAAGACCACATCTTTTCCTTGAAAGGCAAGTTTTTCTCTCGCAACCAGTGACTTTTGTCGCTATGGATCCGAATGAAGTTCGCTTTGTCTCCTCGGGTTAAATCACAAGTTGGTTATGCATACGTGCATTATTGAGCTGGTAGGTTGTTACCTTCCGTTCTCTGATTAAGCCATGTGTGCACACCAAGCCCTAACCGAGTCGTTCCTAAATAAGAAGAAGTTGCCAAATCTCATCAGCTTACCGGTGTTTCCCAATCATGAATCAGTTGGGCTTCATTGTTTGGAGTTCATGCTGATTCAATTTCCTCTAGGTAGGCGTGACCACCTGGAACTCCCAATCTAGCTTGTGTTTTGGAGCTTGACACGGTAGCCATGTCTTGCAAACCTAGTTACCATGCCTTGCGGATAGCTCCTGCAAACTCCTTCCATACCTGCTAGGCCGAAGTGTATGCACACCTACTCAACTCTGAACCTCAATCGGAAAGGATGTTTGGTGGTTTACCAAGAGCCTGACCTAGATCTTTTAGTTGTAACCCCAATGAGTTCGGTGTTGTGGTTCAAGCACCTCACCGCAAGGTCGGTTGACGAAATCCTCTCAAACCTTAAAAAAATCACTCATTATCCATGAGTATCATGGGTAGCTTAACCTAATAGCTCCCCTAAGGTTTTTTTCTCTATCTCCAAGTACGACCTCCACTTGATGATCGATTGGAGGCTATTCCGAAGCTGGAGTGGGGTATCTACAAACTCAAGGAGAACATCACCACGGAGTCGCTAAATATCTATAGGTCAATCCTTCTACTCCATCCATCTCGTGACAATATCTCGTTATGAGGTTTTACCTTTCTATCTAATTGTAGATCAAATGCTATATCTTTCCCACCTCGGTGGAATCAAGGTTTTGCCCAATCACACGGACGTTGGGTAAATTCATTCGTCCCGTTAGGGCCGAGCTTCCAACCTTATGGAAACGTCTAGTACGTCACAAGCGTGGAGTCCAAAAGAAGCTGCCCTTTCTCCTCACGGTGCCAAATCCCTACGGTCTACACAGCGGGTGGTTTGAAGTATTGTCATGACCTTGAACCATTGATCGGTTGTCCTATCCTCGACTCGACCTTTGTTTGGTAAAGTCGATCCTTTTTCCTAAATGGCTTATGGTTTTGGGCAAAGTGTATAACTCCAACCCTCGGAGAAAACTTGCCTAACGCCTTTAGCTATCTTCTGTCCTTTCCGCCAGTTTGGCACGTCTTGTTGGTTAGCCCAATCACTATAACAAGGAAGATCATCGTGAGATCGGGAAGACCGTGGGAGATGTGTGTTGTCATGTTCCCCTCATCCCTACTTCTACTCTAGAATCTCGGGACATTCCTGTAAGGGGGGTAGAATTGTAACAGCCCCAGATTAGTACCCTAAAATATGGGCCAAATTTTCACTTTTTGCTTTGCATTGCATCATGGCATACATGTTTAAATTGCTATTGTTAAACAAAGCCACACTTGGGAAACATCTAAAAGAGAAGAAAAACCTTCACAAAGTTTCACACCAAATACATTACTCATTTTGGCAAAACCCATTTGTTCTTGAGTCTCCAAATTGTCCAGGAAGCTCAAGGATATATTTTTATAAATAATTGTCAAGGGCTAAAATTATTAACAAGCAAATCAATAAATTAAGAATCCAATTTTGGTTCGAATCAAATACTATTTTTGGAAACTAAGTTAGACCTTTCAAAAATTCAAAATAAAATTATGTGGAGCTTCATTAATATAATATGAGCCTCCATAAATATTTTCATAATTTATTGAATGGCTTAACTCCTCCAAATAAATGCAATTTGGGAAATTATTAAAATTGCCTTAATTAAACCCTATGACCAAATGTGGTGCAAACCTCTTTATCTTGCCACCCCAAATTTTGTGGAGTCTCTGCCTGGCAAGGGGAGCCTACTCAAGTAATTTCATAATTTTAGAGAATGTTAAAATGCTCCAAATAAATGCATTTCTGCAAATTATCAAAAATTATCAAATTGTAACAATATGAATAAATGTGAATCTAAACAAATTATTTTGGAACACAAATTTTTGTGGAGCTTACTCATGACATAGGGAGCCCACATGAATTTTTCCATAATTTCTGAAAATGCTTAAATGGCTCCTTTAAATAGCTCAAACCTGTTGTTTTACAAAAATCAGAAAAGGGAAAGGAAATGTTCAAAATTCTGACACTGGGCCACCCCCGTCATCTCCTCTCCCTCACCTCCTCACTGTGGCGCCATGCTTCCCTGGCGCCGTGCCATGGCTGCGCTGCTCCAGCACGTTGTCGTGCCCCCCCTGGGGTTAAGGAGACCACCGAGGTCGCCCACCTGCCCTCCCCTCGCTCACCTGCTCCCTCCCCTTCCCTCCTCTCTCCGAACCCTAGATCAAGCTCCAGGTTCACCATGGCCGCCGCCGTCCCTTCAAAATCGCCGGCAACCGAGGATGCCTCGAAGCAAATGGACGCTGCCATCACCTCCGCCTCGACCTCATCTCCCTCTCCACCGGTGGAATCGGGCCCGGAGGCCCGGGACCGACGACTGCGTCCTCTATTTCCCCCGCGTCTGGCCGCTGCCCGCCGAGCTCCTCGCCGTCCCCTCTGTCGACTCCGGCCACCAGGACGCGAGCTGGAGCCGCCACCGGTTCCGCGTCCTCAACCTCTTCCGTTCCGTCGAGGGCCTCGGGCCAGGACGCCCTCACCTGGGCGTGCTACGCCGCCCCCTCCCGCGCCGGCCGCAGCATGCTCAGCACGCCGCCGTCGTTCTCCCCCCGCCCCCGTCCCCGCCACGAGCAGCCCCGGCTCGTGGGTGAGTTTCTCGCCCTGTGCCCTCTCTTCCTCTCCCTCTGCTCGCTCTCCGCGCGCATATGCCTGTCGCAGTCAAACGCCACCGTGCCGTGGTCACTGCCCCGACCACGCCGGTCGTGGCGTTTGACCGGCCACCCTCGTTTGCTCGACCGGCCGTGCCCCGGCCTGGGCATGCCCAAAGGCCGGCATGCTCGGGAGGGTGCCCGGCCTCGCGCGCCCAGCCAGGGCTGGCCAAGGGCTGGCCTGCCAGGGTTTGTTTTGCCTTTTTTAAATAAAAACAGATTTTGAATATTTGTTATCTATTTGAATAATGCTCCAAAAATTGCAAATTAAATATCAAATTGCTCAGAAAAACATTTCTTATCATTTGGTAACATTGCCTTGCCCTTTTGAATAAATAAATTTGCCTTTAATTAAGAATTCATAAAATGGGTTAAATAAAACCCAAATTGGGAAAATCATAACTTATTAAATATTTATCCAAAAATTATGAATAAAATATCAAAGTGATCAACATGTCAAATGCTATCAAACCATGTACTTATCACAGCATGATCACAAATATTTATTGATGTTATTCATAATTTGATTTAAAAGAGTTAAATCCAAATAATTATTTAAATCACTATTTATTCCTCGGTACTCAGAAAATTACAAATGAGGTACCAAAATGATCGGAAGAACAAAACCTTTTTAATCATGTCATATTAATTCATATTTGAGCAAATTCTAAATAATGTTATCATTTATGAACAATTGGACATTAAGTTAAATATGGGGTGTTTTTCCAAATAATTGCCCTAATTATTTGGAACTCCATTTAATTTCTTAAATAAATTAAATGTTGGTATCTTTGCATCAATTTGACATGTCATCATGTGATTGCGCATTGCACCTTGTGTTCGTGTGATTTATTTGTTCTTTGTATTTTATTCTGGGTACCGATAGATTCCGGAGTTGAGGTCACCCCGACCTATCCCGACGAGCCGTACTACACGCCCCGGCAGCAAGGCAAGAGATAACCTAACCTTCTTGGCATCTAGCATCCTAATGTTTTATAAACTTATTTTATCCACCGTAATATTGCATGCGATTCAAATGTCATTTTTGATCAAGACATAGAGTATCCTATGAATGCATGTTTTTCCCCGAGCCAATCACATGTATCCCTACCTATGAACCTTAGAGTTGATGTGTTGGCCGGAGACAAGAATATAATTGTTGTATTATATGCTTAGAAATGCTTAGCCATGCTTAGTTAAAATGCTTTATTGTCCAATGATTTAATTCCATGATGATGATGTAGATGGAATGTCGGACATGGTGGTTACTCGTGGTTACTAAATTAATTTGCTTAAAAAGGCCTGGGTGAGTTGCCATCGGGGATGGTGTTTTGCCTCACTCTTGCCCCTAGGTGCGAGTTCTTGTATCTAGACTCAAGATCAAGTGTGCTGCCAATGGTGGGTGTATGGGCGCCTTACTGACCAAATAATTTGTGAGGGGCTTGTCAAGGGTCCTCTAGTTTGCTATTTCCATTTGCGCGTGAGTGTGTGGGTGGAAAAAGGAACGAGGATGGTGGTGTTTAGGATGTGGCCGCGAGGCAGGACGTTGGAGGCGCTGAACCCGTCCTTCCGCACACTGATGGCCCTTGAGTAAGCCTCATGCATTGTAAAGGTCTAACCGCGCCCGCTCGCCGGCCTTCCCCGGAAGAGGGCCAATTAGGTGAGCCGGATGGTACCAATAGGTAAAATAGTACACCCCTGTAGGGTTTAATCTTTTCGAAAAGCCGTGTCCGCGGTTATGGACGACTTGGGAACGGATATACGAGACCATAGAGAATCTTAACCTAATTAAAATTTGGCACCTAAAGGTTGCATTAGAACGTGTGACCAAAGGTTCATTTCCTCGAGGGGGATTCGAGGGAGTGCCTTTGTGTGAGATGAGTGGTTATGGCTACAAGTAGGTTCGATGAGAACCGAAGATGAAAGTTTACTCTCTTATCCCCTTTATGAAAAATATTCTGAATAGACGATGCCTTGTGTCTTTTTATATCTTTTAAATGAAAATTAGCTTTATGCAAAAGAACTACATATACAGCTTTAGAGCCTCCATCAATCTTTGGGGCTATATCGCCCTACTAAACTTGCGAGAACGTCGTACTCAGTCTCTCTTTGCTGCCTTTATATTTGTATTTCAGAGGAGGACGACACCGAGCAGCTAGGTGGGTTCTTCGTGGACGTCGACTAGTAGTCCGGGGTTCCCAGGTGGTAGCTTGGGACCGTGGAACAAGCTGGTTGGGATCTTTTATTTGTAGGCCTCTTAGGCCATATATTTGCATCTTGTTGTTAGACAACACTACCCGCTTCCGCTTGATGTGTTGTTAGATCTGTGATCCTTTTGTGTGTAATATTTGTATCTTCTCTTATATGAGTTGCTATATGCTTTTGTGTCGAAGAGTCTGCAATGTGCCAGTTGTTCCACAAGTCTCGGTCTCTTTACTATACGTGATAGCGATGTCTGAGCTTATGGAATTATCGAGGTGTTGTGTGCCGATGATCCATTCCGAGCACACCTGCCAATGAGTTTTGGCCTGGGATTGGTAAACCCAGTAACCCTCGATTGTGTAGCATGACCAGTTGCACAACGCTTCACTGTATAGTTCTGGGGTCAGAGCGCTACATCAAGATAATCATGATACAATGTATGGAGAGCTCACTGGGCTCATTGATAACTTGCATATCTTGCTTACAATGATTAACTATAATATGGACGCAACTGAGCTATGTTCCAGGGCCTCTTTGCCTCTGCATATGGATCTAGCATATCAGCTGTGTCAGCTCCTTTGCTTTCACTTGCCGGCTCTCGTACATCCATTAGATAGTACGACCCATTGTGTAATTTTTTGCTGATAACAAACGGTCCTTCCCATGGAGGAGATAACTTGTGCATCCCTTCCTTATTTTGGACTAGGCGAAGCACTAAGTCTCCTTCCTGGAAAGTCCGAGTTCTGATTCTGCGTGCGTGATATCGCCGTAAGTCCTGCTGATAAACTGCATATCTCTCAAGGGCTAACTCCCTTACCTCTTCTAGTGCATCCACCGAGTTCTGGCGAGCAAGCTCGTTCTCTGTCTCGATGTAATTGGCGACTCGCAGCGAGTCATGAAGTAAATCACTGGGCAGGACTGCTTCTGCTCCATAGACCATGAAGAACGGCGTCTAGCCAGTGGATCTGATAGGAGTCGTCCTTATGCTCCAGAATACTACTGGTAACTCCTCAACCCAGGACCCGGCGGCTCTTAACAGGGGAACTCTTAATCTGGGCTTGATCCCTTTGAGCGACTCCTGATTTGCACACTCAGCTTGTCCATTGGATTGTGGGTGTGCCACCGAGGCTAGATCGAGTCGGATGTTGTTTTCTCCACAAAACTTGGCCATCTCACCAACTGACAAGTTTGTTCCATTGTCTGTGATGATACTATGTGGATATCCAAATCGTGTGGCTATCTTTTTGATAAACCTGACAGCAGATGCTGCATCAACTCGGCTGACGGGTTCAACTTCAACCCACTTGGTGAATTTGTCAACTGCAACTAGCATGTGAGTTTTGTGACACGGTGACTTTGAGAAAGGTCCCACCATGTCAAGCCCCCAAACTGCAAATGGCCAAGTTATTGGTATAGTTCTGAGCTCCTGGGCCGGCACATGATGTTGCCTGGCGTATCTCTGACAACCATCACAGACTCGAACTATCTTTTCTGAATCCAAGTGTGCTGTCAACCAGAGGAAACCGTGTCTGAAAGCTTTGGATACTAGGGACCTTGTTGATGCATGGTGGCCACAATCTCCTGCGTGGATCTCTTGCAAGATTTTCCTGCCCTCCTCTGGGGACACACATCGTTGGTAGACTCCTGTGGTGCTTCTGTGGAACAACTCTCCATTAATGAGTGTATATGACTTGCATCGCCTGACAAGTTGTCTTCTCTTGACTTCATCCTCTGGGAGTTCCCCACGTAGGAGATAAGCAAGATACGGCTCTGTCCAAGCTGGGATTGCCCGAGTTGCTGCTACCAATGCTGACTCCGGGTCCGGAAAGGCGAGTTCCTCTTCTGAAGGTAACTTGACTGATGGATGATGGAGTTCATCCAGGAAGACATTTGGTGGTACTTTCTCTCTTCTAGATCCCAGCCTTGATAGTGCATCTGTCGCCTCGTTTTTGCGACGATCAATGTGTTCCACTTGGTAACTAGAAAAGAACCCGGCAATCTGGTCAACTGTGATGGGGGTATACTTTACAGGTAGGCCCATGGACCCGGAAAGTAGACCCACCAAGACCAAGAAGGCCAAAGCCGAGTCACGCATCAAGTCGCATGGGCTGGAGACAGGCCGACCAAGGCCCATGACGGAAAAGGGACCCGCCAGGAAGGAGTCCAAGTACAACCCGGAGCTCTAACTTGGAAGGCCAAGACGTAGAGTAGGACTCCGTGTTCAAGTATGACTCGGTGTAAGTTATAAGTCCAGGGACCCGGCCACCTTTATAAGCGGGGTCCTGGACCTTAGATCGGGAGGGCCTAAGCAGTTGATAGTCGCCGACTCCCCAGAGAGGAGCCGGAGCCTTGTAACCGAGAATCCACCCAATCAATAAAGAGAAGCAGGAAGCAGGTCTTTACCTCGATAAAGAGGGGCCGAACCTGGGTAAATATGTGTCCCTTGGCGAGATTAACCTCTCCTACGTACTTCGTTCACCAATGGCCCTAGAACTCACCTTCCCAGAGGAAGGACTTGCCGTGACAACCCCACGACAAACTGCTCTCCTGTAAGCTGCCATGTTTGCATCCTTTGAGTCCCAAGTTCCAGATACTTGCTGGGCCACGAGATCCGAGTCTCCAAGGCACCTGATATGCTTGACGTTCATCTCTTTGGCTAAACAGAGTCCATGTAGCAGCGCCTCGTACTCTGCCATATTATTGGTGCAATCAAAGTGTAGCTGAAGGACTTAGGCCAACTTATCTCCCTTAGGTGAAGTCAAAACGACTGCCGGCCCCTGATCCTTCGAGTTGTCTGGACCCGTCAAAGTGCATTGTCCAATACTTGGAGCATGGAGTGTTTGGTGAGGATGTGAAATCGGTCCAGTCGTTGACAAAATCAGCCAAAGCTTGTGACTTGATCGTTGTTCGTGGCTCATAGGTAATGTGGTAAGGACCCAATTCGATTGCCCACTTGGCGACTCGTCCCATTGCATCCCTGTTGCGAATTATATCTGCTAGCAGTGCTGAACTCACCACCTTGATAGAGTGCTCTTGAAAATAATGCTTGACCTTCCGACTTGCTAAAAAGACTCCATATACCAGCTTCTGCCACTATGGGTACCTTTGCTTGGAATCAGTGAGTACCTCACTAATGTAGTAAATAGGACGCTGCACTGGGTATTCTTTTCCTTCTTCCTTGCGTTCCACCACTACCACTGCACTGACAACTCTCTCATTGGCAGCTACATATAGTAACATGGGCTCCTTATCTGTAGGAGCTGCAAGGACTGGTGCTGTTGATAAAGTTTTCTTCAATTCCTCAAAAGCATTGTCAGCTTCTTTGTCCCATAGGAATTTATCTGATTTTTTCAGGAGTCGGTAGAGAGGACCTGCCTTCTCTCCGAGTCATGATATAAATATGCTCAGAGCTGCAACATAGCATGTGAGCTTCTGGACATCCTTCAAACAAGTCGGCTTTTGCAGATTATGTAAAGCCTTGATTTTCTCTGGGTTTGCCTCGATCCCTCTTTCTGAGACGATGAAGCCAAGTAGTTTGCCTGCTGGAACTCCAAATACACACTTGCTTGGATTCAACTTCATCTTGTACTTGCGCAGATTGTTGAATGTCTCAGTTAGGTCCTCAATCAAAGAGTCCGCTCTCTGTGATTTGATAACCACATCGTCCACGTATGCGTGAACGTTCCTTCCAATTTGCTTCTGAAAACAATTCTGAATACATCTCTGGTATGTTGCTCCTGCATTCTTGAGTCCAAAAGGCATTGTTTTGTAACAGTAAGCTCCAAAGGGTGTTATGAAGGAGGTTTTCAACTCGTCTTCTTCATTGAGTTTGATCTGATGGTAGCCTGAATAAGCATCCAGGAAACAAAGTAACTCGGAACCAGCTGTGGAGTCAATGATCTGGTCGATGCGTGGCAAGGCAAAAGGTTCTTTGGGATGCTTTGTTCAGCCCTGTGAAGTCAATGCACATATGCAACTCTCCTGTTTTCTTTGGTACTAATACTGGATTGGCCACCCACTCAGGATGAAATACCTCTTTGATGAAATCGGCCGCAAGGAGTCGGTCCACTTCTTCTCCTATAACTTTTCTTCTATCATCATGAAACTTGCGAAGTCCTTGTTTTACTGGTCTTGCGTTAGGGTTAACATGTAAGCTGTGCTCGGCGAGTTCTCTCGGTACACCTGGCATGTCAGATGGCTTCCATGAAAGATGTCCCGGTTCTCACGGATGAACTCGACGAGCGCGCTTTCCTATTTGTCAGAGAGGTGTGCCCCAATGGTGAACTGCTTGGAAGAATCACCAGGGGTGAAATCAACTTGCTTTGTGTCTTGATCCGATTTGAATTTCATCTTCTCCTTTGTTGCCGGCTTCTTGAGCACTGTATTATCCTCCGAGTCCACATGGGCCCTATAAAACCTGAGCTCCTCTTGAGCACAAGCTGTTTCTGCCATAGCTACATCTCCTTGCTCACACTCCAATGCCATCTGCCTACTACCATTGACTGTGATGACTCCTTTTGGTCCCGGCATCTTCAACTTCAGATATACATAACACGGCCTTGCCATGAACCTGAAGTATGCAGGACATCCAAATAGAGCATGATATGGGCTGTGGAGATCCACAACCTCAAAGAGCAAAATCTCTGACCTATAATTCTCAAAAATGCCAAAAGCAACATCCAGATAAATCTTACCAATGGGTTTTGCTGATTTCCCTGGTACTATCCGATGAAAAACTGTTTCTGTCGGTATTAGTTGCTTGTCTTGCAACTTCATCCTCTTGAATGTGTCGTAGTATAATATATTGATGCTTCTACCACCATCCATGAGTACTTTGTTAAGTGTGTAACCTCCAACTTGTGGTGCTACCACCAAGGCTAGCTGCCCCGGGTTGTCAACTCTTGGAGGGTGATCTGCCCGACTCCAAGTGATAGGTTGCTGTGACCACCTTAGCCATTGTGGGACTGCCGGCTCCACGGCATTGACTGCGCGAACTTTCAACTTCCTTGCTCGCTTGGAGGTGCTGGTGGTGAAAACATGATAGCTCCCTTGACTCGGGCGATGTGGCCGAGTTGCTACATAGTATTGTCCCTGGTTATCTTGAAGCTGCTTGGGGTTCTGTTGAAAGCCTCCTTGATTTCCTCCACCATTGCTTGGTCCTGGGTTGTTTTCGGCTCCTCCGCCGTTGTTACCAGGTCCTCCATTATTACCTCTGTATCCATCATTTCTACCTCCATTGTTGCCACGATTTGCCGGGTTGTTTCTCCACTATTGCAGATCAACACACTGCTCTAGGGTATGCCCACATCTGCCGTTCCTACCGTGTCGAGGGCACGGACTCTGCAAGATTTCTTGAGGACTCGGCCTACGAGCCTGAAAGCCTTATGAGTTGTTGTCCCTGCGCCTGTTCCCTGAACTGGTGTTAGCTACCAAGTCAGAGTTGTCATACGGCCGCTTAGTCCCTCCATGATTTTGGTTCTGATTTTGATTCTGGTTGTGGCTCTGACCACTACCACATTGGCCTTTTCTGACTTCTTCCTGGTCCTTGGTTTTATCCGTGGATGCGTGCTTGTTAGCTCCTGCCATGATTTCTCCAATGGTAATTGGTATGCCTTGATTCAAACTGTCTTTCATACGCCCTAGCTTCCAACTTAACGGATTAAAGGTGCAGTTCCTCTCCATAGCCATCAACATAGAGATTGGTGGGAGTCCTTGCGAAGAATTAATAATCTCCGAGATTCGTTTCATCTAGTGCCTTGCAGATTCTCCTTTCTTCTGGACACATCTCTCTAGGTCTTCAATGGTACTCAATTTCTTGCAAGTTCCCTGGAAGTTTTGAACGAAGGCAACCTTCAACTGCTCCCACGAGTTGATTGACCTAGGGGGTAGGTTTCTCATCCAAGCCTGAGCCTCTTCGTCCATCATAAGATACATAAACTTTGCATACAAATTGCCAGTTGCATTGCGAATACTCATTGTCATCTCATAACTGCTGAGCCAGGAAGTCGGATCCATATTGGGCTCATAATTACAAACCTTGCGTGGCTCCTTAAAGCTGCTTGGAAAGGACTCGGCTCTGATTGCTTCTGATAAACATTCTGGACCCGTCAAGGAAGGTGAACTTCCAGGCGAGCTAACTTCTATGACTGGGCGAGTCGGCTGGACTCCTGGTGCTGCTATTGCTGGCGCTGGCCCACCGACTCCTGCGGCTTCTGGGGCTCTGGCCACGGCAGCTCTCCTGTTCCTTACTTCATCAACTCATCTTTGAGCTTCCGAAGCAGTAGGTACATGTGGTTGATTCCTTGCCAGTTCGCGGCGTCTTGCACTTGACGGCCCGGCCGGATGAGACTCATCATGCCGACTCCTTGTTCTGGAGTTGTATGGAGTTGAACGGAGCCGGCTTGCGTCTGGGAAATTAGGGTAAAGGGCTTGTTGCTGCAATGATGTTTTCAACATGTCTATGGCGAGCCGTGCTTCCTGTCCCGTTGGATTCTCATTGAGTGGAATTGTCTCTAACACTATGGTTGCTGCGTGTACATTATCTATTGGGTTTGAGTAGTGTCCTGCTGGTGTATGAAACCTTTGCGGCAGTGGACCCATACCGCCGACTCCTCCTCTAGATGGTGGGGGTGGTGCATTGGCTCCAGCTCTTGCTCCGACACCTCCGTTTCCTCCTGGGGGTGGTGGTGGCGGTGGTGGTGGTGGTGGTGCTCCCGCTCTAGGTGCTGATCCTCCGGCTCCTGCGCCTGGACCTGTTGGCGTCTGAAACAAGTTGGTTGGATTTATGTCAACTCCCTCATGCAGTCGGCTCCGAGTCCTCCGATGCTGAATTGATGTGAGCTCTTGTTGGCGGTTGCGCACTGCCGCTTCATCTTGTACTCGTTCATGCTTTGACTGTATGCGGGTTTGTTCAGCTTGTATGCGTGTTCGTTCTGCTTGCAAGAGGGCTTGGTCTGCCACCAATCTGCGATTTGCTTCTGCAACATCTGCTAACTGCTTCTCTATTGCTTCACGAGCCGCGATCAACTCCTCTGCACGAGCCGCCGCATTGTCTGCCATAATTTCCTTTGTCAGCAAGTTGGGGTCGAATTGACTTCCTCCACCACGCTCTCCACCGTTTTCCGGTCCGGACATATATACTCCAACATGACGTGGACGTGTTGGTGATTGCACGTACTCCTCCTCGATTCCATATCCGAGTTGATCTTCAAATAGGGGTAAGATTGATTCTGAATCAGCATCGTAGTCTGGCTCTGAAACTTGCTCTAGCATCATCTCCGGCTCCTTCTCTTCGGCGACTATGCCGACTTGTGATGTACCGACAGAGTCCTCTCCATCGGACCCGATAACAGCTGTTGCTTCCGAAACAGATTCCAACTCATTAGCACAGTTACCTGTGGTGCTGACTGTCGTGGGGTTGTCACGGCAAGTCCTTCCTCCAGGAAGGTGAGTTCGGGGGCCATCGATGCTTGAAGTACGCAGGAGAGATTAATCTCGCCTAGGGACACAGATTTACCCAGGTTCGGCCCCTCTTGGTAGAGGTAAAGACCTACTTCCTGCTCCTCTTTATTGCTCTAGATCTGATATCGATTACAGGGTTCCGGCTCCTCTCTGGGGAGTCGGCGACTATGGATTGCTTAGAACTTAGAACTTGTCGATCTAAGGTCCAGGACCCCGCTTATAAAGGCTGCCGGGTCCCTGGACTTACAGGTTACACCGAGTCACACTAGAACACGGAGTCCTACTCTACGTCTTGGTCTTCCAAGTTAAGGCTCCGGGTTGTACTTGGACTCCTTCCGGACGGGTCCTTTCTTCATCATGGGCCTTGATCGGCTTGTCTCCAGCCCAGCCCATGTGACTTGATACGTGACTCGGCTTTGGCCTTCTTGGTCTTGGCGGGTCTACTTTCCGGGTCCATGGGCCTACCTATAAAGTATCCCCCCATCAGTAGCCCCCGAATTTATCTTGGGCGCAGCTTGGCAGCTTCCTCCAACTCGTTGGTTCAACTTCCTGGGTCGACTCCTTCCATTTGAGCCACAGGCTCCAAGTCGCTTGCTGCTACCTCCAAGATGAATTCCTGCATAAAAACATAATACACATATAAAATGAGTCCATCCTCATCCCTTGTTCAAGCCACCACTCTTGCCTTTGCACTAGCAGGCCGAGTTCTGATGTAACTCTTGCAAACAAGGACTAGATAACTTGACTTTCACTGTCACAGGACTCGCCATTCTGAGACAAGCCGGCTCCTTCCACTTCTGTGACTTTGGTTTTTCTCTATTATAATTTCCTGTCTGGCTTTTAGCCGCTGAATCACTTATCACCGAATCGTTATCCACAAATTACTGTGGACCACCACTGTAACTTCCTAGGGTTTTTACCCCTTTATAAATATCGAAGGGTTAGGTCTCAAAACCTCACTTGCCCTCTTCAACTCAAATTCTCTCCTTTCTCTTCGCACTCGTCTCTTCCCGCGCTCAGCACACACCGCCCGCTCGCTATGGCTCCCAAGCGCGCAAAGACCGCACCCAAGGCCAAGGCTTCCTCGTCGAGCAGGACGGTGGACATTGCCGCCGCGGCCGCCGCCGCCGCAAAATCCTCGTCCAAGCGATCGATTTCTGCCGATTGGGGTGGATCTACGGTCACGGCGGAGCAATTGAAGACGCATCGGTCGACCGGCCTGATTCCATCCAACGTGAAGGCTCGGGCCGCAGGGGATGAGATAGTGCCCGCTCCTGCGAAGGATGAAGTGGTGATCTTCACCGAGCATCTGTTCCGCGGGTTCAATCCCCCGGTAATCTTTTCTTCCGCCAACTCCTTGAACTCTATCAACTGCGAATCCACGACTTGGCTCCCAATTCCATTCTCACTCTATCCAATTTTGTAACTTTATGTGAGGATTACCTCCAAATCAAGCCCGATCTCAATCTCTGGCTTGAACTTTTCTACTGCAACCCTCAGCCCGAAACTTTTTGGGGGCCCTCTCCTCCAATGTGGCGCCGTCGCTCTTCAACGGCGCCTCCACTCTGTCTTTCCAAAGCCAGTCTTTCCTAACCGCATCAAGGACTGGCAGAAAACCTTCTTCTACTGCAAGGACACCTCCCCTGCAGGTGAACCCAAACTTCCTCTGTTCTCTGAGGATCGCCTCCAGGCGACTCCTCTTATGAAGGCCAGATGCTCAGAGGCCGCCCGGCCGAGAGTCGAGTCTCTGATCACTCGGATCCGGGCCCTCTTGTCCCACAATCTTGAAAACATGGATCTAGTCCGCTGCTGGACCACTTGGGAGAATTCAGCCCCTGAGTCCTAGGACTCGGCTTATCTTCTCATACACTCGCTGCGCTGGCGATGACCTCCGGGTGACGGAGCAATTGTCTGATGGACCCGAACTTGGTCGGCTTATCAAAAAGCTGACTGGGAAACCGGTGAAGGACCAAGCACATTTTGGGCTCCAGCCCTTTTGCTCCACCAACCCAGCTCCCGACGTAAGCCTTGCACCTTACTTTATTTCCAACTTGATCTTACTTGTACCACTTACTAACTCATTTTCTTTAACTCTGTTGCAGCTCACCGACTCCTTCTGGAAGCCGGCCTCTGGAGCTGGCACTGAAAATAAAACTGAAGCCGAGGCTGAGGCTGAAGAGGAGACTCCTGCCACAGATCAAACTGCTGTGGCAGAAGACACTGATAACGATGATGAGGAGTCCTCCCAGGAGGCTCCTGCTGAAGATGATGCTGCTGATGAGGAGTCCTCGCCAGAGGCTCCAACCGAAAATGTTATTGAAGAGGAATCCTCTCAGGAGGCTCCCATTGTGGAGGAGACTGATGATGACGAGTCCTCTCTGGAGGCTCCCACCACTAAACCAACTCACACCACCTCTGCTGCTGCTCAGCCATCACTATCTGAGGAGTCCTCAGCCAGGAGTCACTCTTCTTCTTCCCCAGCCTCTAACAACAATGGATCTCGAGAGGTTGTTCCCAAGGTACCACTTTCACGAGTCCTTGGGTCCACTCGTTCATCTGCTAAGCCTGAAGAACACATGCAGAGTGTTGTCGCCGTCAGGAAGAGGAAACTGCGCTCCGATGGGCCTGCAGATGCTCCTGAGCCTCTGCCTGTCTCGCACCAGCGGAAGTCGGCTTCTCCTCCACACAAGGACGACTCCTATCACTCCGGGATGTCAATTCCTTCCTCAGACTCTCAGGCCTCCTTGGACCTGGAGACCAATGTTGGGTAAGACTCCTCTGTTTGTGTACTTGTATTCAAATGACTTCTGCTTTTTCCCTTTTCACTAAATTTATTGCTGACTTCTGTCTTTGCATATTTCAGGGCTCGGCCTTGTGCCAAAGTAACCAAGCTCCCAGGCATGGCTAATGTCACCTCTGGTCGTGGACCTGTCCCTCCTTCGGCTTCTGAAACGACAAGCACAAGGACAGGTCCCTCCATTGCTGCATCTGCTGGTGCAACCACAACTCCCACCATCCCCAAGTCCCCCTCAAGGACTCGGGTGGCGACTCCACCGATTGTCCAGCCCTCTTCTGGGGCTGCGACTCCTGATACTGCGCCTCAAACTCATCCGGCTCCTGTGAAGCCGACTCCTGCAACTTCTCCAAACATCAAGATCAAGTCATCTACTGACTACAGCCGACTTCGGGTGGCTGATAACATGTCTTTTTCTGAAGCCTATGCTGAAGCAGTTGATTTGAACGATCAATCTGCGAGGCTGAAGGATGATGAGCAAGCGGCTCTTAGATCTCTCCACATGATTCACAATGTAAGTTATTTGACTTCTACCCTTTATGCTTTTCTGGCATCATCCTATCCCAGTAGCCCCCCAAGCGCCTGTCTTTGGTGACTTGTGACTAGGATAGGTGCTTTACTTTTGAAATTGAACTCAACTGCTTTATAGAAAAATTTGCACATTGTAGCCCCCAAGCACTGAGTCCTTAGCTCTACTAGGACTCGGGGCTGCTGATTAGCTATCTGTCGGGTCCTTAGACCAAAACTTTTCCACGAGTAGCCCCCAAGCGCCGAGTTGTCAGCCTGCGACGACTTGGAGCTACAAATATATGTAATTTACTCATACTTAACTTGAAGAGAAAATTCTGATCTACCAGTAGCCCCCAAGTGCCAAGTTGTTAACTTGTGACGACTTGGAGCTCATGAGTTCTCTACTTGACTTGTGAAGCTTACTTGTGCTCTATGACTTGTCCATTCTGACTTGCAAAAATCTGACTTGTGATTGCAGTGCGTTATCTCCAAGATGAAGAGAGACATGAAAGAGCTTGAGGACCAGGCCGCTGCTAGTGCCAGGTCTGCCATAGCTGAAAAGGAACATTCCCTTCAACTTGAGAAGGATCTGAAGATCTTGTCTGCTCAACTGGAGCAAGTGAAGAAAGAGTCGGCCGATGCCAAAAAGGTTGCCCAAAAGGCACACAATGACCTAAAGGCTGTCTTCGACACTTGCCGCAAAGGCATTGGGGCCATGTGCCAACACATATTTGGTAAGTTTATAACTTTTGCTTGCTTCCTTTTCTACACCTTTCTGAATTGCTTTTAGACTGACAATCACTCTTTGATCTCTTTTCTGCAGGGGCTGACTCCCAAAACTTAAGCT